>JAESUZ010001578.1:600000-914731 GCA_017311185.1 Proteles cristata cristata
TATGTTGAGTAGAAGTGGTGAGAGTGGTTATCCTTGTCTTATTCCTGATCTTAGAGGAAAGGCTTCCAACTTTTCACCATTATGATGTTAGTTATGAGCTTGTCATATACAGCCTTTATTATGTTGAGATATGTTCTCTCTATACCCACTTTCATCATAAATGAATGTTGAATTTTGTCAAATGCTTTTTCTGCATCTGTTGAGATGATCATATGATTTTTAATCTTCAATTTACTAATGTAGATGTGACTGGTAGATGTTGAACCATCCTTGGATTCCTGGAATAGATCTCACTTGATTATGATACATAATCCTTTTAATGTACTGTTAAATTCAGTTTGCTAATAGTGTTTTGAGGATTTTTACATCTATTTCATTGGCTTGTCATTTTATTTCCTTGTGACATTATTGTCTGATATTGGTATCAGAGGATTGCTGGCATCATAAAATGAATTTGGAATAATTCTTTCCTATTTTGTGGAAGACTTTGAGAAGGATGGGTATTAATTTTTCCTTAAATTTTGATAGAAGTCACTAGTGACTTTTGTTTGTTGGGAGGTTTTTGATTAGCAATTCAATCTCATTACTAGTAATTGATCTGTTCAGGTTTTCTATTTCATTATGATTCAACTGTGGTAGGCTGTATGCTTCTAGAAATTTATCTGCTTTTTCTTGGCTGTCTAAGTTATTGGCATGGTATTAATCATGACAGTCTCTTATGATCTTTTTTATTTCTGTGGTATCAATTGCCACATCTCTTTCTTATCCATTTTTATTTATTTGAATCCTCTCTCTTTTTCCCTTTATGGTCTAAATGAAGGCTTGTCAATTTTGTTTATATTTCAAAGACCCAACTCTTAGTTTTATGGATCTTTATTATTGTCTTTTTAGTCTCTATTTCATTTATTTATGCTCTAATCTTTGTTATTAACTTTTTTCTAGTAACGTTGAGCTTCATTTGTTCTTTTTCTAGTTCCTTGAAGTGTAAATGTATGTTATTTATTTGAAATGCATCTTACTTCCTGAGGTAGACATTTATCCACTATGACTTTTCTTCTTAGAACTGCTTTTTCTGTATACAAAATATTTTGGTATATTATATTTCCATTTTCATTTGTCTCAGGTATTCTTTTCTAAATTTTCTTTTGATTTCTTGTTTGACCTATTGGTTGTTCAGTACTGTGTTGTTTAATATCCATATATGTAAGTTTTCCAGTTTTCTTTGTTTAACTTCTAGTTCATGCCATTGTGGTCCAAAAAGATTCTTTTTTTTAATTTAAAAAAAATTTTAAGTTTTATTTATTTCTGAGAGAGAGAGAGACAGCGTGAGCTGGGGAGGGTCAGAGAGAGAGGGAGATAAAGAATCTGAAGCAGGCTCCAGGCTCTGAGCCAGCCATCAGCACTGAGACCGATGCGGTGCTCGAACCCACAAACCGTGAGATCATGACCTGAGCCGAAGTCGGATGCTTAACTGACTGAGCCACCCAGGCGCCCCCAAACAAGATTCTTTATATGATTTTAATTCTCCTAAATTTACTAAGACTTGTTTTGTGGCCTAACATATGATGTATTCTGGAAAATGTTCTATACATACTTGAAAGAATGTATGTTCTGTTGCTTTGGGATGAAATGTTCTGTATATATCTCTTAAGCCCATCTTATCTAACATGTTGTTTAAAGTTAATGTTTGCTTAATTGATTTTCTGTATGAATGATTGATTCACTGATGTAGGTAGGATATTAAAATCTTCTACTATTATTGTATTGCTGTCTATTTCTTCCTTTAAACCCGTTAATATTTGCTTTATATATGTAGGTGTCTTATGTTAGGTGCATAAATGTTTACAAATGTTATAGCCTCTTGTTGTTTGGCCCCTTTATCATTATGTAATGCCTATCTTTGTCTCTTATTACAGTCTTTGTTTTATAATCTATTCTATTTGACATAAGTATAGCTACTCTAAACTTCTTTTGGTTTCTGTTTCCATGGAATATCTTTTCACATTCACATTTCACATTCACATCCCTTCACATTTTGTGTGTACTTACATCTTAATTTTTTTTTAATGTTTGTTTATTTTCAAGAGACAGACAGACTGTGAATGGAGGAGGGGCAGAGAGAGAGAGGGAGACACAGAATCTGAAGCAGGCTCCAGGCTCTGGGCTCTGGGCTGTCAGCACAGAGGCCAATGTAAGGCTCAAACCCACAAACTGTGAGATCATGACCTGAGCCGAAGTCAGAGGCTTAGCTGACTGAACCACCCAGGCACCCCTGGGTGTACTTACATCTAAAGCAGTATCTTGTGGGCAGCATATAGAGTGGTTTTATTTTTATTTATCCGTTTAAACTCTCTGACTTTTCCTGGAAATTTTAGTCTATTTATATTTAAAGTAATTATTGATAGACGTGTACTTATTGCCATTTTGGTAATTGTTTACTATTTTTGTAGTTCCTCTATGTTTCTTTATCTTTCTCTTGCTCTCTTCCTGTGTGATTTGATGACTTTCTTTAGTGGTATACTTGCATTCCTTTCTCTTTCCTTTTTTTTTTTTAATGTGCTTACTGAAGACTTTTGTCATATGGTTTCCATAAGGCTTACATATACCAACATATTAACTTGATAACAACTTAAGCTTGATTCAATCGTTACTCTCTTCTCCATGTTTTGTATTTTTGTTGTTACATTTCACTGTGTATACCTTAACTAATTACTGTAATCTTAGATTTTTTTTTGCATTTGTCTTGTAAAACTCATACTGATTTTACAAGTGACGAATCCACTTACCTTTACTATATATTTGTTTTTCCAGTGAGATTTATTCATTAATGTTTTCCTTGTTACCAATTAGTTCCTTTTTGTTCAACTTAAAGGAGTCCCTATAACATTTTTTAAGGCTAGTTTAGTGATAGAGTTTTTAGTATGAAATTATACTTGTTCATTGTTGGTAAATAGGAAAGTAATAGTCTTTGGTATACTAACCAGGTATCCTACAACCTTGCTATAATTGTTTATTAGTTCAAAAAGCTTTTTGTTGTTCTTGATTCTTTTAGACTTTCTACATAGGCAAACAATCGTGTCATCGGAGCACAAAGACAGTTATTTTTCCTTTCCAGTCTGTATACATTGTATTTCCTTTCCTTGTCTTACTGTATTAGCTAGTATTTCCAGAAGGATGCCAAAAAGAAGTAGTGAAAAGAGATCTCTTTGCCCTGTTCTTAATCTCAGTGAGAAAGCATTGAGTTTCTTACCATTAAATATGATATTAACTGTGAGGATTTTGTATACTTTTTTATTCAAACACAGAAATTTTATGTTTTAAAATTTTTTGACAGTTATGTTTGTTTCCATTTCTTGGATATTTGCTATCATGTAGAAAAAGCACCCATGGCTTTCTAAAGCCCTGTCATCAAAACTCTATTTGGGTCTTTCCTCAAATTCTTTCATTAGAGCCATGGCACTAATCTCTCTTCTTGAGAACAAGGTGTCTTCCCTTATGAGATCTTCTATCTTACATTCTCTTTACATCGGATATTTTTGTTGTGTATCTTACTTTTTCTTTAAAGAGCTCAGCTTAAATTGCCACTTGTACTTGAGACATTCTTAAATATCTCAAATAGCTATGAAAACATGGCCATGTTTTCATGGCTTACAGTATATCTAAAAATGTATTATATATCCTTAATGTTGTATAGGGGCTTTATTTGTCTTCAGTGGATTTATTTTTTATAATTTATTTCATTGGTCTATAAAATAAGGGAGAATTGAATGTTTAAACCAATTTTTAAAAATATTTTTTAGTGTTTGTTTGTTTGTTTGTTTAGAGAGCATGAGTGGGAGAGGGACAGAGAAAGAGAAGAGACAAAGGAGAGAAAGAATCCCAAGCAGGCTCCACACTGTGAGTGCAGAGCACAATGTAAGGCTCAAACTCACAAATGGTGAGATCATGACCTGAGCCAAAATCCAGTTGGACACTTAACTGACTGAGCCACCCAGGCACTCCTCAAACTAATTTTTATGCCAATTATTATATAAGGATTTACAGATAATCATATTACATGACATCAAGGTATAGACATTAAAGTTTTTCAAAATTCATTTGGATCCGTTAATTATAAAAGTTCTAATGGGAACAGGTTTTGTGAGGTGATATATTACATTAAAGTCTCATTTTACTAATATGTATTAAAAACCCAATGGCCAGCTATAGAGAAACCTCAGTAACAAAGTTCTTTATGCTTCCACATAGGAAACATCTTTGATATATCCACTTTATCATCTAAATGAAATAAATGCAGAAAGTTGACAGAACAAGTAATTCAAAGCCAATGAGGTTAGTGACATTGAAAAAATATCCATATATAAGAGGTTATTAGGAATATTTATATTATTTTATTATTTTTTGATATTTATTTATTTTTGAGAGAGAGATAGAAACAGAACATGAGCAGGGAGGGGCAGAGAGAGAGAGGGAGACACAGAATCTGAAGCAGGCTCCAGACTATGAGCTGTCAGCACAGAGCCCGACGTGGGGCTTGAATTCATGACTGCAAGATCATGACCTGAGCTGAAGTAAGAGGCTTAACTGACTGAACCACCCAAACACCCCAGGAATAGAAGTTTTAAAAGAATGTATTTTTAATAACTATCAATAGATTTATTCTGGGCACATAAAAGAAAATAATGGCTTTCCAGAGGTTCTAAGTGTATATTCCATAACTGAAAATCAATGTACATGAACATAAGGCTATTATTAAGAAATTCATCAATTAGGGGCGCCTGAGTGGCTTAGTTGGTTAAGCGTCCGACTTTCGCTTAGGTCATGATCTCACGGTTCCTGGGTTCGAGCCCGTCGGGCTCTGTGCTGACTGCCAGCTCAGAGCCTGGAGCCTGTTTCAGAGTCTGTGACTCCCTCTCTCTCTGACCCTCCCCTGCTCACACTGTCTCTCTCTCTCTCTCCTAGAAATAAATATAACATTAAAAAAAAATTAAAAAAAAAGAAATTCATCAATTATTGTTCTGCTTATTCTTCTGTTGTGAAGAATATTCATTCATTTGCTCTCTCTGACTGACAGGAGCTAATGACTCCCATAAGCTAATGAGACATCAAGTTAAATAAATATGATTTTGAGTTAATATTAAACTCATTAACATGATTTTAATGAGTTTCTGTGCTAATAAAGTTTCCCTATTGATGAGTCAACATTGGTGTTATGCGCAGAGGGATGAATATAAGACTGAGTTTGAGGTCCAGCTTGTCAGCTTCCTCGATCTGTGGCCATAGTTGAAGCTAGATCAGCTTAGTTTCTGTGCTTCCACCATGGAGTCATGGTGAGGATCAAATAAATTAACAGACATTGGCACTGCATTTTTGAAAGAGACAAGTGTTATTTAAATTCATGAGAATAAAATTTGTAAATCTGTGGAGTAGGTTTAATTTGATGATTCACATTTTATTTTTTAGCTTGTTTTTGCCCCCTTTCATCCTGTCTCCATTCCAATAATTGTTTTGCATTTTCACCCATGGAAACATTGTTTTCCATGTTTTCACCCATTCATACAGTGAATGTTGTTGACCATCTGTTACAGGTCAAACCCTACAGTGAGCTCTGTGTAGCTCCTTGAATCCTACATACTCATTTTATTCCCTAAGGATCCAAGTGTTAACTGGCTAACTTGGCAAACAAATTTATATTGATTGATTTTATTCACAATTAACAGAGTGTGTGGAGCTTTCTAGGACTGCGACACTTATTTTGAAAATGTGTGTTTTACTATTTTTTTCACCTGGCTGTTAAAAATATTTTTACCTTCCATTAATATACTCAGATGGTCTAGCCACTCATTTTATCTACACAAAAGCCTGGCTCTTCTGGTTTTTATAGAGATTACTATTGATCTTTTGATCAATAATACAAAGCATCAACTCTCTCTGACATCAAGAAACTTGAGAACAGGCCTATCAAGAGACAATGAAATTCATGGTGTTATAAAGAGTCTACACGTAATCTTGTTGTCCTGCATTCCCTATCTCACTTTAATGGCCATGACAGAGGTGGGGGGGGGGGTGCTATGTTTGTTCCAGAATCATATGGCGTATTACTGGTAGAGTTACATCCACCTCACCAAGCACTCATTGACACTGTAATTTACATTTGTGAGCTTTTGATAATTTCTGGCACCTGAACATACAACAATTAAGGCGTATGTAAGAGGAAAATAATTGGAGAACTCATTTGGCCTTCTGTGTTGAAGTTTCTTGGTTAATTAGTGTCTAACATGTAAACCTCTTGGGTCTGGTATTTTTCTGGGGTAAACTAGAGAAGAAAAAGTAGTACATAACAAGCGTTTTCATTCTTGCTTGATTAGCATTCTCATTTTCATCATGATTTTAACATCTTTATGTTCTGAAACATGACTAATTTCTGTTGCCTTCTTGATTGGTCTCTTTAAGCACTACTGGTTCCTCCAGTCAGGAAACAAACCTTTCATCTCTAGGAAATTGTTTTGATAATCCCTCAGCCAGTACTTGTGTATGATTGGCCTTTGGCACATGGATCCTTCTGGTTGCCAACCAAGAAAATACCCTTTATTCTATTAGGATTGGGATGGGTTAATCTTGAGCTTTCTCCGTATAAGAGGACATGATACAATCACTTTCATCTTCACTGTTTTCACTGAGAGGAAAAGGACATAGTTAGATCTCACAAACAACCAGACTATCTTTTTTTCTTCACCTTTCCAGACTGATAAGGAATATTGTTTATTGTGTCTTATAATAGTCACTTACAAGATTTCGCTGTTCTCAAATGGCCAAATAATTCTCCTTTACTTCTAAACTTCATGTACTGACTCTCAAAACAATCACTGCTTAGTTGGGCTATCTATATCCATGGTATGTTTCTGATGAAAGGCAATATATACGTCTGACTTCTATCTACTGGCTTCAGAAAGCTATTTGGTATTTTTAGACAGTGCTATTTTTTTGTGTTAACTAATCTCCTCCCCCCCCCCAAAAAAATGTAAGAAATCCCAAATATGGAAGATATCTAATCTGAACTGATATATGTCCAATAAGAAATGTTAGTCTTAGATGAAATATAAGGTGGTAGAACAAAGTTTGGCAGGAGCAGAATTGTGTACGTTTGCCTTGTTGGCATTGCATTTGAGGCTCATAAGCTCCTACACTTAAAACAGATCTTACAGATTGTCTTATTCCTTTTCTTCTCCTGCCCCATTGCACAGATGAAGTAAGTGAGGCTAGGAGAGGTGAAGTAACATCTTGACATTTACAATTCACAATTTAAAAATTTTAAAAACTTGGGGCGCCTGGGTGGTTTAGTTGGTCAAGCGTCTGACATTCGCTCAGGTCATGGTCTCACAGTTCATGGGTTCGAGCCCTGTGTCGGGCTCTGTGCTGACTGCCAGCTCAGAGCCTGGAGCCTGTTTCAGAGTCTGTGACTCCCTCTCTCTCTGACCCTCCCTGCTCATGCTGTCTCTCTCTCTCTCTCTCTCCTAGAAATAAATAAAACATTTAAAAAAAATTTAAAAACTATTGTTACTGACTCCATCTGTTTCCCATTTGTTCATGTATTTTGCACATATTTTCCTTGGTACTGTGCTGGGATGAGCTTAATTAGCTTACTACTTAAGTTGATTCTAAGTAATCTGAAAAGCACATGCATAAAATCTTCCAGAATGGAAAGCTTACATAAGTAGAAATAGCCTGTTGACTAACTATTACTGGTAATGAAGAAACTACCTTAAAGGCAAAAAGATTTGTGCCGCTGAAAGTGCCCATGGAAGGACTAAGTAAAACAATATGAAACTTCTCTTTGAGAATAAACACTAGGGTGTTGATCATATTTATGTCTTCATTGTAAAGAATTAAAATTTACTAGAAACATCCATCAGATGTTTACGTATGTCTGGCCCATTGAGTGAAGATTTTGGTTCAAGAATTTGAGGACCATCAGATTTAAAAGCTGATTTTTTAAACTTTTATTATATCCCCACCATATGACTTCAACCTAGTTTTTCTTTCCAACATTCAAAAGAAAAACATTTCCAACTTTCCATCCATTGAATGAACTTGAAGTTCATTCAGTTCCATCCATTGAATGAACTTTCCATCCATTGAATGAATCTCATTAGATTTATTGGCTCTTTTAGCCAGTAACTATTAAAGATGATCTTGTCTTTTGTTTCTTTCACCCTGTTTTACAGATGAAGTAAGTGAGGTCCTGAGAGGTAATATCTCAACATTTACAAATTTAGTGATCATTAGTACTGATTTTAGTTTTGTTTCTCCATTTGCTCAGTGGTTTCCAGCCCCATTCTAAAGTGCAGTTTCATTTTTATTCAGGTTACAGGTTAGAGAATAAGTATAAAATAAAGTAATGAAAAAATATATTGTTGGTTTTAAAGGCTGTTAATTCTCTAATGGCCATCAGTGAACACCCTACTTGTAATTAGGCGTGTGGAAACATTTTGGTCTTAAAAAAGTTGAGTGTTGCCTTCTAATCTTATCTATGTGATTAATTTGCTTAGCTTATCTTTTTTACCATAATGCAAAATGCTTGATCTTTGTCTTTGGAATTGATTCATTTTTCTGAATTATCTCTGGGTTCTTCCTCCTCTTCAATATTTGTAACAAAGCTACAACACATAAGTAGATATAATGAGAGGTTAAAAATATTAAGTAGCTTTGTTGCTTGGCGTTTAGAACCTGCTGAAGAAATTTTACAAGATATAATCTTCTTTCCTCCTATGAATACCTTCACTATGCTGTCCCAGTTGGTCAGTCTGGGCACTATGAGGGCCCCTAGGACAGTAAAGAAGCTTGTAGTTTTCCATCCACTGGTTTTAAATGCAAGGACTAGTAAGTCCTTATGATCTTGATGGTGTTTTACCTGAGGGTATTTTATAAAACTTGGTAAGAAAGGAAATGTAACAAAGAAACACTGTTCTTCAAATGATGTTACATTTGATATTAGATTGCATATAACTAAGGCTTAGTTTCATCCCTAGTGTAAAAAAAAAAAAAAACCACAACTGAATATTAAACATTTTTAAAGGCTGGTAAAGGAAGACACATGACAAATATTTAAAATTGATTGTCTAGGGCGCCTGGGTGGCTTAGTCGGTTAAGCGTCCGACTTTCGCTTAGGTCATGATCTCGCGGTTCGTGGGTTCGAGCCCCGCGTCGGGGTCTGTGCTGACTGCCAGCTCAGAGCCTGGAGCCTGTTTCAGTCTGTGACTCCCTCTCTCTCTGACCCTCCCCTGCTCACGCTGTCTCCCAGGGTCAGAGAGAGGGTCAGACAGGGTCAGAGAGAGAGGGAGTCACAGACTGAAACAGGCTCCAGGCTCTGAGCTGGCAGTCAGCACAGACCCCGACGCGGGGCCCGAACCCACAAACCGCGAGATCATGACCTAAGCGAAAGTCGGACGCTTAACCGACTAAGCCACCCAGGCGCCCCTAAATAAAACATTTTTAAAAAAATTAAAAAAAATAAATAAAATTGATTGTCTGATCCTGAGGTTAATAGTAACTGTCCATACTGTTTTATGTAGGTACTGAGAAGAATGTGGAATTGAAAACAAAAAAAAGTCACTAAAAACACATTTTTCTTTCATATTAGCACTTTCCAGAAATATTTGCAGAGAGTTGTGCATGCACTTTCAAAGTGAAGGCTGTGCTCGGCCAATCCATAGCAATCAATAAGAGTAATTCATTATTATTATTATTAGGCAATCAGTTTCAAGGGAAATATTTTTAGAAATTTACTTTTCCTTCTTTTTCTAGTAATTGTACCTCCTATCAAACAAACATGGAAATCCCAAGGATCCCATTTCTGATTTGTATGAAGGCAGAGTCTACTCAGTAGATACTGGTTTCTTTTCCTCTGTCTTTACCCACTGTCATATGAAGAGTATTGTTTTCCCTAACTAGTGCTTACATTATTACAAAGCAGATACTTGCCTTTGGAAATATGGCCTCTGTAAAACTAATCTATAATTTTACTCTGTATCCTAGTTTGTGTTTAAAAAAAGAGTGCTTAAAACTGTCAAATTATAACAAAAAACTAAATAGACTCCAAACGGGGAAAAGAATGCTATAAAATGCAGTCAAGTCCACTTTGATGGTTCACATTGTCATTCCCCAATGAGAATAAAAATTATGCAGCCTGGAATATTTTGGTTATCAATTCTGTATTTGACATTCTTTATGGCCAGACCTGTTGCCAACCACCTTTATAGATATTTGGGATTTTTTTTTTTTTTTTTTTTTTGGTCTCCTGACCAGTTTAGAATTTCTGCTATACCATTGAATATTCTTATCCAATAAGCTCTGCTCAGTGTTTATAGTGATCTCTTACTTTCAGGGCTCTGACACTTTCTCTGTCCTCACACTCACATCTAAAATCTCTGCCTGAGGCACTATAAGGTATGGCATTCATCCAGGCCTTTAAAACAAATCTCAAATTTTTCTGTACCCTTAGGTAGAGTCTTAGAAGTAAACTTTTGCTGTCTTTTAAAATTAATCGACTCTGATTTTTCTCTTTGATCATTTAAATTGAGTCTGTTAGTTGAAATAGAGACCTCATGAAAAATTAAACTTAAGGCCAGTCATAAATTAAATGTAAAAGAATTTGTTTCGCTCCTGTTTCAGAATGAGAGTTCCAGGTGCCTTTTTGAAATAGATAAGCATTTGGTGGACCCCACTGGCCCTATATGTGACTACCCGCATCATCCTAACTCTGGCTCCAGAGCAGCCACAATGGTAAAGAGTATATCTTGTAGGGATGTTTCTCTCTATTAAACACTTAGGATCATAGGGACAGAGTCAATCATTCTCACTAATTTTCCCCAAACCTTAGTGTGGTGTCTGACTCAAAGCAGGAATCCTATAAATCCTTGGTATATGAATTAACTAAATAACCTTACAACTGATATTGGTTGCGGTGCCTGGGTGGCTCAGTCACTTAAGTGTCAGTCTCTTGATTATGGCTCAGGACATGATCTCATGACTGTGAGATCAGGCCCAGCATGGGGCTCCACACTTAGCATGGGGTCTGCCTAAGATTCTATCTCTTCCCCTTTGCCCCCTACCTGCCTCTCTCCAAAATAAAAATTTAAAAATATTTTAAAAAATGATATTGCTTGTACCGTGAATATTTTCATTTCTTATTGGTGAGAAATGTGAAAAAAATGTATTATGTAAAAATGATTGTTTTTACTAAAAAATATATATAATGGCTTTTTTTAAATCCCTCAGATTATAGTTTAATGGGCAGTAAATAGAGACTTGATGAGGCTTCAAGTATAGTATTGATTTTTAGAGAGTTACAAAAGGTGCATTACTATGATTATCTTCTCAGGAAAGAAATGGCACATACTCTAGATACATCTATATGGTATTTATGCATAGAAAGAGGAATATGCCACCAATTATTCAGTTTTTTATTTTGAAGATGCCAAAACATCTAAATATGTGAAACTAAGCCCATATAGAAATATCCTGATGTGTAGAGCTATGAAGGAAAATTGTATCCAGTGTAATGGGAATGGGTAAGTCCCTGACATTATTAGTATCAACTAGGCTCTCAATCATGCTTTCCTTTTACAAGTGGAAAAATTAATATCTCCAGGGTTGCATAGCTCCCACCTGGGCTAATTCACTAATTTAGGTTGCCACTTGATCCCTCTAGGCATGTTAATTTATGATCCTTGCACTAGATAAGAATGCACTAATCTCTGGGCCAATGTGCTGAAAAGGCTCAGCACATTCTTATGCGTGTCCTTTGACCATTTGGGCAGACCACAAGATAAGCATAATAAGCTAACCTCTTGTTACCTATTTCATGAATTTCTGACCCCTTGAATGGATTTCTGCTATATGTAAATCAGTTTTTGAAGTCATAGAAAGCTATACATTTCATTAAAATTATACCTCCATTTTAAAAATTCTCAAATTTATTTTCAACAGTTAAGTCACAAGAACCACAGATCCAATGCTGTGAGGGTTGTGAGGATGGCACATAAACGAATTATAATATTTGGAATCAAAATGCCTTTACAAGGGAATGAGGGCAAAAGCCATTTTCCAACATTTGAAAGTATTTCAGTATGGATTGGTAACTCATCCTAAAATAGGTGGAATCATGATATTATTCCCAGTTATGTGGAAAATGACAGATGATGTAAGATGAGACCATGAAGTGTAACTTTGAAATGTTACCAGTCTTAACCGAGGTAGCTCTTAGCACCTGTCTTAAGAGAAGTGGTGCTTACAAAGCAAGCAAGACTATGAGGTAGAAGATCTGCGGTCTAAGAGTTGAAGTTATTGTTTTCTTAGCTCAGATTAGGTTGTATCTAAAGTAGACATTCATCACTTGGAGACATATTTTAATAGGTTCATTGCAATCTAGAATATATCTAGTGCAAAGCAAGCAAGACTATGAGGTAAGTAAAACCATATCATGCAGAATGGTTGACATCCTGAGAATGTTTAAGAAAATATGTGGCACCTAGGAACCTTTTTCTGGTCTCTGAAAAATATGAATCATGGGAACCTAGATTATAAGTCAGATTTCTGATTTATCTGGAGCAAATCTTGTCTTGCCCTCTGGACTCCTTACATCCCATTGGGACAATAATAACATCCAAATCTAATATAACTTTGCTCAAGGCATAGGTGCTAAAAGTATTCTTGACATTGTTATTTAAAAATTACAATGTTGTCATTAATTCCATTTTTTTATCGGCAGTTCCATGATACAAAACGCTTCCTGTTTAAAATAACAACCATCTCAATGCTTTATTTACACAATGATACATGATGTATACCAAGATGTCTTATGTGGATAAAAAATAGCTGCATGTGTTCATAAATACCTGTAAAACTCACTCTTTGTACAGCAAAATAAGATGTAAAATGCTTTTTTCATTTTTGAAAATGAATCTTGACAAAGTAATTTCTCCACACAGGGCCTTATTTCTCTGTAAATTCAAATGGTCTTCCCTTTAAACATTAAAACACTTGGATTCTATGATTTCATGAAAAAATGCATTTTATAAATGCAGAGGGCAGGAAAATCATTGCTAACATCAAAAACCTGTTTTAAGCAGGAAGATTTTTCCTGTTGCCTGGTTTATTTTTAAAAATATATGTATTATAATTTTGTTTTGGTAAAAGGGTGTGTGTGTGTGTGTGTGTGTGTGTGTGTGTGTGTGTGTGTGTGTGTAAGAGACCATGAGAATAACAGAATGAGAGAAAATGCAACTTCCCTTCCTGGTGGGGAAGCCCATAATCAGTAGTTCCATTTTGGTTAGCTTGTCAGAAAATCACAGGCCAGGAATCATTTGCATTTTTCTGCACTAAGTGAAAATCTGGGTTACCAAGACTTCAAGTTCTAACTAGGATACTCCTCCGTTAGGGCCTAGAAAAAAATTTTACTGTACTTTTCTTATTTTCTGAGGAGACTCTCCTACCCTGTTGGTGCATTTCTCTGTATTCCTCTTATTTGTTTAGGGATTCATTATTTTATTTATGCACATATGAATATTCTCCTCCATATTGTGTCAGGAGAGTCATCAATACTAGAAACACTAAAGAAGACAAAGAAGAAGAAGAAGAAGAAGAAGAAGAAGAAGAAGAAGAAGAAGAAGAAGAAGAACCACCTCCAGAAAAAAATTTGTGAAGGAGAAGAAGAAGAAGAAGAAGAAGAAGAAGAAGAAGAACCACCTCCAGAAAAAAATTTGTGAAGGAGGAGGAGAAGAAGAAGAAGAAGAAGAAGAAGAAGAACCACCTCCAGAAAAAAATTTGTGGAGTGTCACCAATCTGATCTAATTTCACAAAACTATTGTTGCTTTCTCTTGGGCTCACTCTATGAAAGCCTAAAGAGATGAACAGAATGAATGCTTTTTAAAAAATTTTTTTTTAATGTTTTTTATTTATTTCTGAGAGAGGGAAAGAGACAGAGTGAGAAGGGGAGGGTCAGAGAGAGAGGGAGACACAGAATCTGAAACAGGCTCCAGGCTCTTAGCTGTCAGCACAGAGCCTGACGCGGGCCTTGAACCCATGAACCATGAGATCATGACCCGAGCTGAAGTTGGATGATTAACCGACTGAGCCACCCAGGTGCGCCAATGAATGCTTTTTGAAGAGGCCATTATACATCAGAATAAAGCGTATAAATGATAATTCCTTGCACATCTAGGGTACTTTATATAATTTACAAGACCTTCTCACCAACATTATCATGTTTGTATTCTGATGCTTTTCAAGGGTCAGATATTGATTTAATGGGGTTTAGGAAGAGGATTTCAAAGAGAATTGGGATTAGAATCTGTCAAAATCCAATCATCAGTACAATGTTGGCTTATGTGAAAAGCATATTATAGCTCTGTTAAAGAATTAGATTTTTCTAAAATGTAGTTGCTGTAAAAATATCTTCAAGGCACTAATCACTTGCCCTTTAAAGTACTTTTTGATGCATATGGGAATTTTTGAAACATAAAACTTCATGCCAGCTACAACTTGTACAAAGTTGTTTGCTGGCTACTGACATAATAATTGTGAAACTTAAACCATTGTTTGATCCTGAAGAACTGATGCAGATAAAAAAGCCAAAGTCTATGCAATATAATATCAAAACAACTTAAATTCTTTATCGTTCTCAAGACTACTTCTTCAAAAACAAAAATAACAGGGAAAATAAAGACCCTTTCCATTAACTCTTATAAACTATGCACCCCACCTTAGGTGTTCCCAAGGCTCTCCTTCACCTGTCTCCAAGGTACAAAATGTAGAAAACTCTTTGACCTTCTACGCCTCACATAGTCTTCTTCCTTTTCCTCCTTGTTTCTGACTTTCAAGTACAGAGGACTTCATACATCCTACCAAATCAGAATCCTTCTGGAAGAGTGTTTCAATTTGCTGGGGCAGCCATAACAAAATACTACATAACATACCACATACTGGCTGACAAAATACCACAGACTGCAGAGTTTAAACAACAGAATTTACTCTCTCACCGGTTTGGGATGCCGGAAGTCCAAGATCAAGGTGACACCTGAATGAGACTCCTCTGTTTGCCTTGCAAGTGGCCAGCTTCTTGCTGCCTCTTCACATGGTTGTCCCTCTGTGCACAAACACCCCTGCCGGCTCCTCTGTAACCCAATCTGTTCTTCTTATAAGGACATAGACCAGAATCAATTCGGATCCAATACTAACAGGCTCATTGATTTTTTATTTTTATTTATTTTTAATTTTTTTCATGTTTATTCCTGAGAGAGGGAGAGGGAGAGAGAGGAGGGAGAGAGAGAGAGAGAGAGAGAGAGAGAGAGAGAGATGTGAGTGGGGGAGGGTCCGAGAGAGAGGGAGGCACAGAATCTGAAGCAGGCTCCAGGCTCTGAGCTGTCAGCACAGAGCCCTAAGCAGGGCTTATGAACCGTGAGATCAGGACCTGAGCCCAGGTTTCCCTTAACAGGTTCATTCTAATTTAGTTACCTCTTTAAACACCATATCTCTCATTTTAATTTAGGTACCTCTTTAAATACTATATCTCCAAATACAGTTAGGGCTTCAACATGTGAATTTTAGAGGTACATGATTCAGCCTATAACAGAGAGCAAATGGAGGGGAGAAGCTCTTCAAATGTATACTTTGAAATCCAGCTCATAAACAAATGAGTGAATTTGGTGACCAGCTAATCCCTGCTCGGACAGATCACATTTCTTTTTCATTTTGGAACAGAAAAATATGCCTTTGTCACAGAAGAGAATGCTGTTGTTAGAGAGATTAGCCGATTAATATTGTCTCCCTCTGATGGATTCCTCCAAATGTGGGGATGATGTGGGAAAAGAAAACAGGGAAAACCAGGCTACTTGAAAAGCCCCTCATCCTAGGTTGCTCTAACAAAATAAGAGTTTTCAGAAAATTGAGACTGGGGCCCAGAGAAAGCTACAAGCTTTTGGCTAATGTGAAAATACTGATGTGTTTTTTTGACATGAATACACCAGAATCCCAGGCAAGCCTACTCTAAATCCTTGAGAACAAACCCAAGCACCAAGTGCCCATAGTGAAGGAAGGGGAATATGGGTAATATAACTCCAATAATTCTTAAGTAGGGGAATGAAGACCTGATGTGGCCTGAACTTCAGACTTCTCATACAAAGTTAGAAATCATATTTTTATATAAAACATTATGAATTTGAAAAAAAAGAAAATTGGGGAGCTAAATCTGGGTGGTTACCCATGTTCTTCCGAAAGCACATTCAACCATATAGCTCTGGATTCTAATCAACTTGTAAAATAAGTATCATAATTCAGGTTTTACATAGAAGAAAACTGAGACTCACCGAAATTAAGGAAATTGCTGGTTTTACCCAACTGATAAATGGCAGACGCAGCATTTGTATCTGTCTGATATTAAAATTAGTATTTTAATCCAGATATCATAGTGCATGATTAGTCCTAAAAGCTTACTTCTGAGGCACATTTCTTAACCTTCCCACATAGTTTTTGAAAGAAAAAAGAAAAGAAATAGGAATCATGGGACCCCACGGCGTTCTCTTTCTCAGTCACACCAACTGAAGCCTATTCAACCAAGTCACCACTGCCCCACCTAGTGGCAGCATTCTCTAATTGGAGGTTAAGAGCCACCTCTGGAGAATACCTTAAAATTGAAAGAAAAATGTGTACATGGTTTCTGTGATCCCACACTAACTTTTGGAAATGCTAGAATAATCTTCTCCTAAATGTGTTAGGTGGTATGGAGCATGGAAGTCCTATGCTTAGAATTCATGCCATTAGGTAATCGTTTAGGTCAGACTATCTCACTAGTGACTCAACGGACTTGATTCATTCATGAAGTCACACAATTACTAGAATATTATAAATTGATTTTAGATTAATAAAATCTTTCCCTTTCTTCCATTCCCCTCCCTTCCCCTCCCTTCCCCTCCCCTCCCCTCTTATCTCTTCTCTAATTCTATACCAACTAAGTTCCTATGCATTCTTTAAGGGTCAAATGCAGCCTCTTCCATCTAGAGTTCTCTGATTTGCTCATTTTAGCCACTCTGACTGGCATGAGGTGGTATCTCAGTGTGGTTTTGATTTGTATTTCCCTGATGAGGAGGGATACTGAGCATTGTTTCGTGTGTCTGTTGGCCCCCTATGACCCAGCAATAGCACTGCTAGGAATTTACCCAAGGGATACAGAAATGCTGATGCATAGGAGCACATGTACCCCAATGTTCATAGCAGCACTCTCCACAATAGCTAAAACATGGAAAGAGCCTAAGTGTCCATCAACAGATGAATGGATCAAGAAGATGTGGTTTATCTATACCATGGAATACTACATGGCAATGAGAAACAATGAAATCTGGCCATGTGTAGCAACATGGATGGACCTTGAGGGTGTTATGCTGAGCGAAATAAGTCAGGCAGAGAAGGACAAATATCATATGTGTGCACGTATAGGAGGATTAGGAGGAACTTAATGGAGGACTGTGGGGAAGAAGAAGTGGGGGAAATAGTGGAAGAGAGGGAGAGAGGCAAACCATGAGAGACTCTTGAATGCTGAGAACAAACTGAGGACTGATGGGTGTGGAGGGGGAGGGGGGAGATGGGCATGGAGGAGGGCACTTGTGGGGATGAGCACTGGGTGTTATATGGAAACCAACTTGACAATAAACTATTTGTAAAAAAAAAAAAAAATGCAGCCTCTTCCAGGAAGTTCTTCCTAACCCTGATCCTTATCCAAAAGGAGATTTTATTATCCAGTCTTATGCCTCATAATATTATGAAATCAGACTAACAAGGCTATTAATCTCTAGATCATTAACTGATTGTTAAGACACAGAATTTAAGTGTTTGCTGAAAACATACATGAATTATATAATTATTTAATTACCCCAAAATTAAACACCAAATAAGCTCTTTTGTCAACCTCATATTAACCTTATTTTCCTCTACTTACCTTAGCTGACCTAAGTATAGTTGATGCACATATACAATATATATTGAATATGAGAATACAAGCAAATACATACTTATAGTTTTATAGATCTGTTTATGGGAAATTGTTAAGAATACATAATATCTAAATTTTTGCCTTTGCTCAAATAAAGACTACATGTGTCAGAAACTAAAACTTGTCAAGTCCAGCATAATATCTCCTTCACATATTGTTCTGCTCTCCCACACAGTAGTTTTAAATACAGCTTTTCAGAAGTTGAATGCTAGAAATTTGCATGCTGATTCTATTAGGGAAAATGGTCAGATTCCATTCAGACTGAGTACAAGCTAAATTGGTGAGACGCTGTGACACTTTGCCACTTGGCTTCAAGTTAAGAGAATGTCATCCGTGGTGACTTTGGCTTCCAATGCTGTCTTCCCTTTTATAAAATGGTTTAGAAAAGTTCCAAGTTTCCATTTGGCTTCATTTCTAATAATCCAGACTTCTACCAAGAAGACAAAAAAATTAAATGCCAAATTGCAAATATTCTGAAAAGAGCAAAGACTGTTTGAATGTGTTGGGCACACTTCAGGGGAAACCAAAGTCAAGTACTAACTGCTTATCAGCAGTTGAACTCCAAACTTTAAAATTAAAGTTGTGAAAAGAATTTGAGATTGATAGAAGAGGAACTAGGACTCATTCTAGACACTGGCTTTTTTGCACTTTGTAAAATTTTTTAATTCAATTTTTTCTTATTTTGTTTTTTATATAGAAGCATGAAAGTGAAAATAAGTTATGAGTTTAAGTTATTATTCAAGAGAAATTGAATTAATGGTTTTTAGTCAGTGATCTGAAAATAAAATTCTTTATTCATTTGGTATTTCCAAACAATGGCTTTAGTAGAATGAATTGTATAAAAAAATGGAAGTGTAGCCTTCTTTCTAGAGGCTTCATATGTATAGAAGCATATATATATATATATGTATGTATATATATATATATGAAAAAAGTTATGTACACTTAAGTATTAAATAGCATTTTATATAGGACTTTATGGGGGGTAGTAGGGTTCTGTCAACAGGGACTAAACAAGAGCTGTGCCATTTTGAATATATCAGAAGAATAGGTTTACTTTTAAATGACTCACATGTAATTTTAAAAGTATTAACATCAAATAAAAATCATTAGCATTCTATTTATGTTCTTCAAGACCCAGAATACCACTTGTTTGTTTCACTTAATACATGTTGATGGATTTTATCAAGTTAAAATATATTGGAATTTCTACATAATTGGTTCTCAGTTCCGAAAAGTAATAATATCCAGGTGCCTGAGGGGCTCAGTCGGTTAAGCATCAGACTTCAGCTCAGGTTAAGTCTCCTGGTTTGTGAGTTCAAGCCCCACATCAGGCTTGCTGCTGTCAGCACAGAGCCCAATTCAGATCCTTCATCCCCCTCTCTTTATGTACTTCCCCTGCTCAAGCTCTCTCTCTCAAATAGATGCACATTAAAAAAAAAATTAAAAAAAAGAAAGTACTGGGTGCCTAGGCAGCTCCATAGGTTAAGTATCCAACTTCGGCTCAGGTCATGATCTCACAGTTGGTGAGTTGGAGCCCCACCTCGGGCTCTGTGCTGACAGCCCAGAGAGCGTGGAAGCTTCTTTGGATTCTGTGTCTCCCTCTCTCTCTGCCGTCCCTGACTAATGCTCTGTCTCTCTCTCTCAAAAATAAATAAACATTAAACAAATTTATATAAGAAAAGAAAGTAATGATATGTCTTGTAGACACCCTACACAAAATTTTCATGTTTTGTAAGCAAACAGAATGTGAAAATGGTGTTGTTTTATACCTGTGTTTATTCTCTCATATTGTAGGCTCCTTGAGAATGTTTAATCCTGTTTACTTTTTAAAAAATCTTTTCCTTTCAGATATTTCCTGAAAGAATAAATGGTATTTCCGTTTAGGCAATTAATTTGTTGATTGTTAGCTGTAACCTTTAAATTTCAATTATAAAACAAAGAAGTAAGAAAATGTATAATTGGATTATGAATTTTGTTTGCATGTTGGTTCAAAGGAGGCTGAATTCTAGACGATGTATCAGTACTAGGCTTGATGAACCATTACAAAGGCTATCTCACCAAACTATTCCAGACATTTGCAATAGGCTATATTCATCATTCATTCACTCATTCACAAACATTTATGGAAAAGCTACCAGGTAACCAGGTACTTGCAAGATTCAAAAAGTAAGAGTGAAATACTGATCTCAAATAAGTTGTATGTAGTAAGGTCGTATTTGCAAATAAAAGTGAACATTAAGAGAGTCACAGATAAATTGTTGTGGAGGGATGGAGCACCTGGGTGGCTCAGTCGGTTAAGCGTCTGACTTCAGCTCATGTCACGTTTCAGGAATTCAAGCCCCACATCAGGCTCTCTGTTGTCAGTGTGGACACTGCTTGGGATTCTGCCTCCCCTCTCTCTGCACCTTCCCCACTCACACGCTGTCTCTCAAAAACAAACAAATATTTTTAAAAATTGTAGTAGGGATCAAAGGGGAAAAAAGATGATTTTCAGATGACAGAATGAGAAGATTTTGTGAAGAGAATTGAATTTGAAGTAGGTCTTTAAGAATAATTGAGAGAGCATTGGAATCCTAATAACTGGCCTTTGGGTTTGCAGCTATTGATGAGAAGACTTGGCACATGTGAAAACACAGCAGAAGCAACAAATGGAATATGTATATAAATTGTGATAGAATCTGTGGGAGATGAAAGGTATATTGATATATAACCTATTAACATGGATGCAACTGTATGAGGTGATTTGGCAACCTGATGATGAAGATAAAGAACATGAATTATCCACATATGTCTGAATCTTTTCTTTTTATGGATTTGTAATCAAACACTAAACAAATACTAAGACTTGTAGGCGAACATTCATGCTTGCAGAATCATTTCATCGGTCTACCATTTTTGTTGGGTCTGAGAAGGTGCTTTGAGTGAGTGACTTGTCACCTTTTAGTTTGCAAAAGAAAATTACTCCAGGATTAAGTTATGAGCCCAGAATCACAAACAAATCAATGTACACTAATAGGATCACCAGATAGTAGAATGACTATTAAGTTTCAGAGTTGCAAAGCCCTGCCCCTGTTCTTTGACTCGGTATTTTCTTTGTACAGTTCTGCTTTGAAGAACACAATCTCTTCTCCATTTACCATCCCTGGCTAAAACCATTAGTTAAACTTACTCTGTTTTTATTTTGTTTATATAAAAATTGTCACCCATTTTTGCCTTTTGCCTCTTGTTATATTACCAATGCCTGCTTTATGTAATAAGAGCAAAATACCTACAACCAAAATGGCTAAGAACAAAGTATGTTCACTGTAAGAGGTAAACAAAATAACACTATCGTAGCAATTGAACGGCATTGGTCAAAATCATGTGATCAATGGAAAATACACACAATTGAAAGTACACAGCCTATTTTACCTGGACATCCTTCTCTATGAAAGGGCATAAATCATAACCAGAGCACTGTGGCATAAAGAACAAAGATTCCTGGACTAGATACTGTATTCTAATCCTGATTCTGCTTTTATCTAGCAGCATGATCTTAATTGTTTTATTTCCTCCCTCTGGAAACCTTGATTTCTTCATCCGTAAAATGGAGCATCAGACTATATATGTATAACTTTAAATTTCAAGGATACTATATTCACCAAAAGGGCAGAACTTAAGAACCTCCCTTGTTTTTAGTACCTTTTATGAAATCAACCAAGTGTGTTTATCATCTCTCTATCTGAAGGACCGTATATTCAAAACATGATAGAGATAAATTATATTCAATAACCTTGGACTTAAGAGAAAAGCATTAGGTGAACCAGGCCCCTCACTCTTCATTGCTCTTTAGTGGTAAATGTATTTGCTTTGAATTTGCCTTCTGAAGGCTCATCGCTGCAGCAAGGTGCATTGCAGAAAAGATATTTATAAAAACAACTACAAGTCTAGCTTTTCAATTCTATCATAACTATTTGTCTAGAAGATTACTCTTTAGGCTGTCGAAATAGAAGTGACTGATGTGACTATACGTGTGGGCTTGATTGAGACTGAGCAGAGCACACCTGTGAGATGTGGTTTTATAGCAATGCCGTGGATGGAATGTCAGTCTCAGTCTGCTCACACCTGCTGGGTACCTACACGATACCAGGAGTCTTTCTCTTTGCTTTTTTTTTTTTTCTAATTTTACATTCCTTCTGGATTAATAAAAGGTTTTGTGATGTGTGCAGTGCCTTACAGCAGCATCACAGCAATCCTGCCTCACGGGTGATTCGCAGCCACGGTGCCTCCCAGCCCACATTTCTCATTCATTGGCCATAACAGTAGTTCCTCACCGAGAAATGTTCCAGTCACTGAGCATTGTAATCACTGCCAAGAAGATATTTAAATGAATGTGTAATTTAAACCCAATGAGCAAGCGACACAAGGAAGTTCTGGGGTTGTTTCTCCCAATGACAGTGGGAATATTTATGTCTCCTGCCTACAGTGACTCATCAGCCCAATAAAAGCCCTTTAAGGCATATTCACAGGTGAATGTCCACCATTCTCTGGAGCCCATCGTGTTCCTGGCAGTTTTGATTGAAATTTAGATAGTTTTGCAGGAGAATTTTGGGGTCCTCTGAATGTTGGGATTGATCCAAGTCATGGAAAGGCAGAAAAAGTGAAACAAAGAGAGTCCACATAAGGATGATAATTTTTTTTTTTTTTAATGTGTATTCCTTGTACTAAGGCTCAAGGTTATCCTGCCATTCTAATCACTGGGGCATGAAAGATGGGGTAAGGAATCCTGTTTATTCACCGTCACTCAACTAGTCCATTTGGATGGTGTCTTTAGTCGGAACTTCGTTGATCTTCCTTCAGTAACTTTTCACAAGAAGTATACCGTTTCTTGATATGGGATCAGGCAATCTTAGCGTATATTCATGTAGTCCTGAGGCTTTTGTTTGTTGTGTGAGCCTGGGTAAGTAGATTTCAATTTCAGAGGCTAAGTTTTATCAAATTTAAAATAGAACATTTTAGGGGTCTCTGGGAGGTTCAGTTGGTTAAGCATCGGACTCTTGATTTCAGGTCAGGTTATGACCTCAGGGTCATGAGATTGAGCCCCGAGTCAGGCTCTGCACTGAACAAGAAGTCTCTTGGGATTCTCTCTCTCCCTCTCTCTCTCTTTGTCCCTCTCCCACTCATGTGCTCACACA
Source organism: Proteles cristata cristata (assembly GCA_017311185.1). Lineage (NCBI taxonomy): Eukaryota > Metazoa > Chordata > Mammalia > Carnivora > Hyaenidae > Proteles > Proteles cristata. Next base: position 623,221 of record JAESUZ010001578.1, read on the forward strand.
CAATTGTGTGCACGCACGCGCTCGTATGTGCGCTCTCTCTCAAAATAAATAAATAAACATTAAAAATACAGAACTATTTTAAAAGAAGTTGAACTCTATATTGGAGGTCCAAGAGCCATATTTAGCTAGAAGGTTAATTTTACTTGACCAATAGGTTGTTTCCTCTTATTTTAGTTTTCGTAGCAGTAATACATGCACAGAGTGAAGCAAATCTACTTCTTGCAGCTCTATTCTCCAACCACCCAGACTCCTTCCCAGGAGGCAAAACACTAACACAAGCTTCTTGTGTGTCCTTCAGGAGATTTTCTAAGCACAATATAAGCAAGACCTACTTGTGCATATGTGCATATATGTACATATTTAACACAAATGGTAGCATGTACAGATACATACATACGTTTTGCGTGTATGTACACACACATGCAGATTGCTGCTTTTATTTAACAATGGATATTAGAGACCTTTCTATAGCAATATGTAATGAACTGCTTTACTGTCTTCAGCTTCTGTATAATATCCCATTGTGTGGACATGCCAGAATTTATCTAATCCTCTGTTGAAGGGCATTTGATTGTTTCTGTTATTTTGATATTACAAGCACCTTTACTATGAGTATAACCATTTTACATGCAAGCCACTATATCTGCAGGTCAGATATCCAAAAGTGGGTCAATGGGTGTTTGCATTATAATATGAGAATTTATTTGCATTCCCTAATAACACCCCTTTGGCTGCATCCCACAAATTCTGATATTTTGTATTTCACTATTATTCAGCTAAAACTATTTTGAATATTCTCTGTGATTTCTTCCTTGACCCATGGATTCTATATAAATCTGTGGTTTAGTTCCAAATATCCAAGGCTTTTGAAGATATTTGTTTAATTAATTTTCTCGTTTAATTTTGTTGTCTGTGAACATACTCTGTAAGATATCAGTCTTTTGACTTTTTATATATGCTAGCATTTTATCTTGGTAAATGTTCCCTGTGAACTGACATAAATATTCATTTTGCTTTTGTTTGGTAAAGAGTTCTACAGTATTAATTAGGTCAGGTTGTTTGAAGTATTCAGGTTTTCTAGATCTTTACTGAGTTTTGCCATGTGTCCTAACAATTATTGAGAGAAGATTCTTAAAGTCTGCAGTTATGATTGTGGATTTATTTGTTGGCTTCTCTCAGTTCTGTCACTTTTTGAAGTACTATTATTAGGCACATACGTAAGTAGGATTATTGTGTCTAAGCCCTGATGCACTGACCCCTAATTGTTATGGAATGTTCCCTTTCCCTCTGAGAATACTCCTTGTCTTGAAGTATCCTTTGTCTCATATCAATATAGTCATATTTACTTTCTTATGCTTACTGTTATTGTGTATATCATCTCTATATTTTTATTTTCAACTTCTGTGAGACCTATGGATATCACTTACAGACAGAATATTGTCTAGTCTTACATTTTTGTTCAGTCTTGCCTTTTCATTGCAGTGTTTACTTTGTTTACATTGAAAGTGAATCTTGAGATGGTCGGGTTCAAATCTAACATCTACTATTTGTTTTCTATTTATCTCATCTGATTTTTGTTTTTCCATTTCTCTTCTTATGTCTTTTCTTTTTTTTAAGTTTTAATGTTTGTTTATTTTTAAGAGAGACATGGGGAGACAAGGAATCCAAAGCAGCATCCAGGCTCTGAGCTGTCAGCACAGAACCTGACATGGGGCTTGAACTCACGAGCTATGAGATCATGACCTAAGCTGAAGTTGGATGCTCAACAGACTGAGCCACCCATGCAGCCCACTTCTTATTTCTTTTCAATTAATAGGTTTCATGTTTCATTTAAATCCGTATATTGGCTTCTTAGTTCTACCCTTTTTAAAATTATAATTACAGTTTTTGCTCTAGAGAGTATAATAGGGATTCTTACTGAATTACAGGCTAGCTAGAATTAATATTAAGACACTTGACATAAAATACAAGAGCTATGGGGTGCCTGGATGGCTTAGTCAGGTAAGCGTCCGACTTTCGCTTAGGTCATGATCTCGCGGTGTGGGTTCGAGCCCCGCGTCGGGCTCTGTACTGACTGCCAGCTCAGAGCCTGGAGCCTGTTTCAGAGTCTGTGTCTCCCTCTCTCTCTGACCCTCCCCTGTTCATGCTGTCTATCTCTCTCTCTCCTAGAAATAAATAAAAATTAAAAAAAAAACTGAGATTATAAAAAAAAAAAATCCAAGAGCTATATTCATTCACATCAGGCTGTGTGCTAACAACACAGACCCTACTTGGGATTCTTCGTCTTTCCCTCTCTCTCTGCCCCTCCCCCATTCATTCATGTACACACATATACTCTCTCAAATATACATATATATACATATACATATGCATATATATATATATATACCATAAAACAATATATTTTCATTGAGCCTCTTTATTTTCTACAATGTCATGTACACACTCACACATTTACATTAAAACCCTTTCTGTGAAATTTTTTTAATTGAAAGGAGAAAAGTATATTCTTTTATATTTGTTAACATATTTATGATTTTCAGTGCTATTTATCCCTTCCTATATAATCTAGTTACTATCTGGTATCCTTCAATATGAATAACAACTGTCAGCATTTATTATAATGTGAGTCTGGCAGAAGTGAATTGACTTATTTTGTTTATCTAAAAATATTTTTATTTTACCTTACTGATTTTGAAGGATACATGCACTGGATATAGTATGATGGATTCAATTTGCTTTTTATTTTAGCACTTTAATGACTTCATTCCATTATCTCTACTTTCCATTGCTTAGTGGTGCCTGATGTGTCCTTTCCTCTTATCTGCTTCATTTTTAATTTTTTTCTTTATTTTTCATGAGTTTGGGTTTCCAGTTTGTTAATAATCACATCCAATATTTTTTTAACCTCAACTGTACCTTTTTTTTTCAGCTCTAACACTTTCATTTGGTTCTGTTTTCTATCATTTCCTTTTTTATTCTGTTGATAGATCTTATTTGTTTACTCATTATGTCTTTATTTTTCTTTAAGCCCTACAACATTTATAGGAACTATTTTGTTTTATTTTTTAGTTTTTTAGAGAGAGAGTGCAAGCAGGGGAGAGGAGCAGAGGGAAAGAGAGAGAGAGTCTCAAGTAGGCTCCATGTTCAATATGGGGTCCAACATGAGGCTTGATCCTCTGGGATCACGACCTGAACCAAAATCAGGACATGGATGGGGCGCCTGGGTGGCTTAGTCGGTTGAACGTCCGACTTTCGCTTAGGTCATGATCTCGTGGTTCGTGGGTTCGAGCCCCGCGTCGGGCTCTGTGCTGACTGCCAGCTCAGAGCCTGGAGCCTGTTTTAGAGTCTGTGACTCCCTCTCTCTCTGACCCTCCCCTGCTCACGCTGTCTCTCTCTCTCCTAGAAATAAATAAAACATTAAAAAAAAAAAAAAAAAAAAAGACAAAATCAGGACATGGATGCTCAACTGACTAAGCCCCCCCAGCTGCCCCAGAGGGACTATTTTAAAGTCCTTGCCTATTACAGGCTGGCTCCTCTGGGGCATCTTATTGTTTTTTTCTTTATTGAGTGCTTAATTGGCTGACTGTGGGTTACATTGTCTTGTTTATATCCATGTTTTATAATTTTTATTGTGTATTATACATTTGTAGGATATATTGTAAACTACATTGATTATCTTTTGATAAAGAATGTGTGTTTATTTCCTGGCATTTAGATAAATAACTAGAAGATCTTCTTGATTTTGTTGGTGTGTGTGTGTATTTGTGTGTGTGTTTGTGTGTGTTTAGGTCTTGGTTATTTTGTTTCTATCTTTAATCCAGGGCAAGGGGACCTTATTTACAGTGTGATCATTAAACTCTGACCTTTCTGAGGTCTCCAGTAAATGTCCATTATCAAGGTCTCTGCTTTCTGGTTTCTCTAGAAGCTCAGCATATCCCAGCTCTGCACAACCTCTTGTATCTCTATTCATCTTTCAGTTCTATAGTAACTGCTCTAGGCTGGGCCTTAAGGGGTCTAATTCTGAGGATATACAGTTCATCCATACACTCAGGATCCTCGGGAAATTCCCAAATAATCTCCTGACCTCCATTTCGCCAGGTTCCTTTTCTCTGGCATCTTGCTCTAAAAATTCAAGTCTCTTTAGCTGTCCTAAACTCCAATTTCTGCTTCTAGTTCAAAATAACTGTAGTGCAATATTTCAGCTTTATCTCTTCATTCCAGGGTTAAAAGGTGCCCTTTGCAGAAAGCCAGGATTAATGTAATACTTTTTTTGTGTGTAATACTTACTTTGAAAGATCAAATTCCAGCAATTCCAGTTGACAGATTCCTGTAAACTGTTGCCTCATATACTTGTCGAGTATTTATAATTGTTACATCAGGAAGTAAAGTTTCATATCAGATATTATGACTTCATGGAAGTTGACACATGGAGTTTTCAAAATTAGAAAATTTCAGGTAAAAATATATTTCCAACCTTCCTTGATAATATCTGGGGCCCTTTAGAGTATTCAAAATGACTTCCCAAAGGTATAATAATGGTTTAATTTAAATACGTGAATTTGGGGGTGCCTGGGTGGTGTAGTCGGTTAAGCATCCAACTCTTTATTTCAACTCAGGTCGTGGTGTCATGGTTCATGGGTTTGACCCCACATCAGGCTCTATCCTAACAGAACAGAGCTTTCTTGGGATTCTCTCTCTCCCTCTCTCTCTCTGCCCCTCACCCATTCACATGCATTCTCTCTCTGTTTCTCAAAATAAATAAATAAACTTTAAATATGGGAAGTTGAAAATATCCCCACTTTCATCTTTACCCCCATTAAGGAAAACAGAGGCCGAGGCACCCGAGGCATACTTCCTCTTTCATGAATCTGCTGAGGGTATTCAATCCACTTGCCTTGATTTTTCAAACTCATAAGAATGTACTGTGTACATGCAGCAATGGTGTTTTTAATGGAGAATTGCACTTTCCCTCAATATCTGCTCTATTGTCTCTAGAATGTTCAGAATTCTGGAAATAATTCTGATGATGACAGTTAATTGTAATATGATATATCCTCTCATTCACTGGCCTTCTCCAATTGCTCATTCCCACCTCACTTCTGTACTTACAAGCTTTTGGCTAGAGGCCAAGTCAAATGGCTATGTGGTATTATGCCTCATTAGGAGGTGTTAAGAATCTGAAAATTACCACATCGTTTATCTCAGATTGATAAAAACATCAGTTAACAGGAAAAGAAAAATAGCCATATTTTTCTGTGTACTCTATAAATAATGGCCAAAATGAATTTAAAGCAGCATTGCTCTGATTAGCGTCTTCAGGCAAAAGGAACTCGACACATTTGAACTTCACAAGAAGAGTGACTTTTCTCAACCTACTGCTCAGGCTAGCGCTTCTCATTTGTGATATTAGATATCACCTAAAAAATGTATCTAGAAGTTCATAAAATGAGTGATATGCCAAGTACTATGTGAAGCACACCTTTACTGTGTTAATTATTCAAACTTATAGTGAAGGTCTGATCAGTATCAATTTACAGAAAATAAAACTGACCTTCAGAAAAATTAAATAACTTGTCCAAGTTAAAAACTTGGGGATTTGAATCTTGATGTCTGTCTGCTTCCAAAATTGTTTCTAATTTGCCAGTTTTCATTATTTTATGATGGTGTAAATTTACCTTGTTGCCTTGTAAGATATGACAGTGACTATGTTAACAAAGAAGCTTTATTTTTAGAGAAATTAGCTCAGTAGTTTTCCAGTAAAAATTATCTCAAAAGTGTATAGATAAAGATTCCGTATCTGTTGAGGTTTTTTTTTAAGTTATAAAATTAGATCTGTTCGAGTCAAAGCAACTCAGTTTTTTTTTTTTTAAACATGTTTCATTCGAGATAATGTATTTTAGCATTTTCTTTGCCTCTTGTCAGGATGGAAAACAAAAGTTCTCTTGCTTGACTCAATATCATTATGTCTGAAAACACAATTGGCAAAGCAGCTGCGAGTACACCAAGGATCCTCGGATTCTGTACATCTAAAAGCCAAAGAAAGTTAGCCAACCAGGAGCTTTACATCCAAATATTCAAAGTTTATAACCTAACAAACAATCTACCTTTGGAGTTGTTGGACATAAACTGTGTCACAAGAATCATCACCTTTTTCATTTCTTTCTTCCTTCTACACAACTCAATACAAAGGTAACACAGCAAATAGGGTAGATGCTTTTGTACATTAAAAGAGTTTAGATTTGGATTTTTAATTAGAATGGGAAAAAAGTCAAAATGAGAAGGCCCTTTGTATTTAGCATATGCTTGAAATATCAGTAATTTTTACCTCTCATAGAGTCATTAGTCATAACTAATTATATATAAGCCAGGTTTATTTTTTTCTGGTTACATTCCCTATTTTGTTTTCTTTTAAAAAAATTTTGTAATGTTTGTTTATTTTTGAGATAGAGAGAAGCAGAGTGTGAGCAGGAGTGGGGCAGAGAGAGAGGGAGACACAAAATCCCAAGCAGGCTTCAAGCTCTGAGCTGTCAGCACAGAGCCCGACGCAGGGCTCAAATTCATAAACTACGAGATCATGACCTGAGCCGAAGTCAGATGCTTAACCGACTGAGCCACCCAGGTGCCCCCTATTTTGTTTTCTTAATAGTAATATGTTATCGCCATTTGGGGTAGATAAGCACTATTTTTAAATAACAAGATTTATTTGGACTCCTTAATTTCAAGAAATTATTTAACTATTGAATATGAATGCTAACACTATGGAAAATTTAAATCAAAAGGGACATTTGAGATTCCTTAGTCCAACAAAATTCTCTTTTATGCTTAGGGGGACAGAGAACTGAAGACAAAGTGATCTTCCCAATTTGAACACAGATTACAGATATACAGGAATAAAAATCTAGGTTTCATGAAGTTTTTTTTTCCTCCACCAAATTATTTTGATTCAGAGTAGATTGCTTTTAATTCCAACAACTATGGAGAATATGAGGGAGGTTAACAATCATGGTGCTTACTTTCATGGAGCTTAATTCATATGTAATATCATGCCAACTAGTGCTAAGTTATGGAGAAAAAAACCAGCAAGATAAAGGATTAGAAAGTGAGGAGGAGGTGCTGAATTATATAAGGTAGTCAGGGGAGCTCTCTGAGACAGTCACATCTGAGCAGTGACCTGAATGAAATGAGAGATCAAGCCATGTTAATATGTTATTGAAGGCATTTTCAAGAACAGAGGATATCAGTTGTGAAGGACTCGAAATGGGTTATCCTTGTTGTTTTTGAGAAACGGCAAGGAAAGCAGTGGCTGCAGTGCTACGAACGTTCATTCACCCATTGCACATTCATCCCATGGAGCATGGTCACTAGAGCAGTAAGGAGGAAATGGGAATCCATAAAGCACGGGATGAAGAGGAATTGTAATTGTGCTGCCATTTAATTATATTAACCATACAGGATTAAACAAGTCATATAATCCTACTTCCGTTGGGAAGCATACATTGTGCAAGTAAAACTACGAGGAGGAAAAATGGCTGTGAGTTATGTCACTTCAAAATGTAGTGACTTTTAAGGTCATGATGTCAAGTCTTCTATGGAAAATAAGTACTTTCAAATAATTGTATAAGTCTTTGTAGGTATCAGAGAGCTTGCACATGTGTTATGTAATTTGATCATTATAGCTCCATGAGACTGTAGTAAACGGATCTTCAGTTCATAGTAGAGGAAGTTGAGGTTCAGAGAGGTTAACTGATTTGCCAAAGGTTAGTCTGACAGTTTGGAAAATTGTTTAGTGGATAATAAGCCAAAAAATTAGATAATCCAAATGATTTTACAGAAAATATTTATTGTGCATTTCTTCATGTATTTTTCCATTCTGTTCATTTTATGTTTATTATTATTATTATCATAAGACTTTGCAAATGGTTAGTTTCAACCTAGGCAGTTTTACAAGCACTATTTAAATAAAACATGTAAGTATGTGGATTATACAATGGCCTATAATAAAAAAGTGAGAAGTAGAATAAGTGAGTTGGAGGGAAAACATTCTTTCTTGAATAAATTATATGATCCAAAAGTGTCATTTTTTCATCTTGAACAAAATTTGTCCGCAACCTATGAAGGAATGATTATTATTGGCATAAAATTGTCATGCATGATATGTTAGCTAATTATGTGGAAAAAACTTGATTTTGAAAGGACAAAGTTTTGAAAGGACAAAATTTTACTTAATCTTTGCCACGTCTTTTGAGCCTTTTATAGATTTTTTGTTAACAAATAACACACACGAAGACTGTGCAAATCAGAACCGAGCTCAATTAATTTTCCTAAATGAGCACACTCCTGTAACCAGCTCCAAGATAAGAAGTAGGCCATTCCCAACTTCCCAGAGTCCTCCACTTGCTTCATGCCAGTAACTACCTTCCCTGGACGCTATCCTGAGTTCTATCACAATAGATTAGTTTTACCTGCTTTTGAGTTTTATGTAAATAGAATCATACAGTGTGTAGCAGTTATTTTTGTTTGCTTGGCTTCTTTTCTTCACATTATGTTGGTGAGAATCATCCGTATTATTGCTTATAGTTGTATTTTGTTTATTCTGTTTTGTAGTATTTTGTGATTGTCTGAATATACTACATATCCACTCTGCTATTGATGGTCATTTGGGTTGTTTCCATTTGGGGACTATTATAAATAGTGTTGCTATGAGCATTTTTGTATATGTCTTTTGGGAGAGTGAGTGCATGTGCGAGAGGTTTCATTGGTATATAAATCCAGGTATAGAATTACTGGATCATAGGATATACTTATATTTACAATCACTGTTGAGTTTTTCAAAATGGTTTTTACCAATTTATTCTCCAATCATTTATGTATAAAAGGTCCATGTGTTCCACATCTTTGTCAACACTTGGCATTATCTATCTTTTTATTTCAATTGTACTTGAATATAACCCATGGTGGATTTTTTCCAGCTTTTTTTGAGGTGCAATTGACAATTTAGAATGTATATAAGCTAATAAACATTTCCATCACCTTGCATAATTTCTTTCTTTCTTTCTTTCTTTCTTTCTTTCTTTCTTTCTTTCTTTCTTTCTTTCTTTCTTTCTTTCCTTCCTTCCTTCCTTCCTTCCTTCCTTCCTTCCTTCCTTCCTTCCTTCCTTCCTTCTTTCTTTCTTTCTTTCTTTCTTTCTTTCTGCGTGATTCTAAAACTACTTTACAGTCAAACAACCATTCCCACTAGGGACTATATCCAAAGGAAATAGTATCAGGATCTTGAAGAAATATCTACACATCCATCTTCGTTTCAGCATTATTCACAATTGCCAAGATAGGGAAACAACTTCAGTATCTGTTAGGGGTTGACAGGTAAAAAGAATTGATATTAGTAAATATACAGCAGGATATTATTCAGCCTTAAAAAAATCCTGCCACTTATGAAATGCTGATGCATAGGAGCACATGTACCCCAATGTTCATAGCAGCACTCTCAATAATAGCTAAAACATGGAAAGAGCCTAAGTGTCCATCAATGGATGAATGGATCAAGAAGATGTGGTTTATCTATACCATGGAATACTCCATGGCAATGAGAAACAATGAAATCTGGCCATGTGTAGCAACATGGATGGCCCCTGAGGGTGTTATGCTGAGCGAAATAAGTCAGGCAGAGAAGGACAAATATCATATGTTTGCACATATAGAAGGATTAGGAGGAACTTAACTGAGGAGCAAGGGGGAGAAGAAGGGGGGAATGGTGGGGGAAAGGGAGAGAGGCAAACTGTGAGAGACTCTTGAATGCTGAGAACAAACTGAGGACTGATGGATGTGGGGGGAAGGGGGGAGATGGGCATGGAGGAGGGCACTCATGGGGATGAGCACTGGGTGTTATGTGGAAACTAATTTGTCAATAAACTATTTGTAAGAAAAAATTTAAAAAAAAATCCTGCCATTTGCAACATCATAGATGAAGCTGGTGGACATTAAGCTAAGTGAAATAAATTATATGCAAAAATATAAACACTGCTTAATCTTACTTATATGTGGAATTTTTGAAGAAACTTGTAGAAGCAGAAAGTATAATCATGGTTACAGGGGCTGGGAAGGGAGAAATGGGGAGATGTTGGTCAAGGGGTACAAAATTTTAGTTATACAGATGAATAGGTTTGGGAGAGCTAATGAACAACCATGTAACTAAAGTCAACAATATTGTTTTATGTAGTTGAAATTTACTAAAAAGGCAGATCTTAAGTGTCTTTACAAAATGTTTTAATATTAGAATTATTATCCCACCTTATACCTAGTAAAACAAAGATTTATCAAAATTAAATTGTATATCCAAGACCGTACAACCATAGAAACAGAGTCAATACTATCATTTAATTCTGCTTTATCACATAGTCTTTACTGTTTCCTTAGAACAATTTTATTTGATTTAATAAGAATAAATTGAGTGCTGAGTGCCTTGGACTTCATAATAAAGTGTTGGTGAGGAACTTGGTTTTGGAGCAAAGCTCAGAATGTCTAGGATAGGAATAAGAAAAAAAAAAAACAATACAAGAGGCAAAGTGCATCAAATACTACAAAGAAAAAGCAATTCCATGAGAAGCTAAATGAGGGAAAGATCACGATTCCCAAAATGACTGAGGAAAGCATTTGTCAGGGTTCTATTGGATAGAGAAATAGAACAACCTGAAGAAAGTACAATTTGAGGGCAGGGAATGATGAGCATGTCAAGGAATTCAAATGTGATAAAAACACGATTGGCAGTGATAGTCAACCATGAAAAAAATATAACATTTTAACCATCAAAGATTCTCAGTTTATGTCTCCTTGCTCCTCATGGTATTTATCTCTAAAGGAGAATGCCATTCAAATGGGGGTGAGAAGGGCCCTTCATCCTGGGCAATGGCACACCCTGAGACTGGAGGGGAGAAGCCACAACCTGTGAAGGATGTCAATGCAGAGAGAAGAGTAAGGGAGAAATTAAATACTGTAGAGGGATTAAGGTAGAGTATGAAACTATGAGGTTGGGGATCAGAGATAGGAATTATACAGAGAATAAGTAAGAATCAAATGAAATGGCGAGAGACTGAAAGGAATCCTGAGCAGTTGGCCTGGTTTTATGTGGTGTTCAAACATTCCTTATCATCTGGATTGAAATGGGTGGGTGTTCTTAATTTTCTAGACCAAGCAAGAGTGAATAGGTATTTGGAATGTGAAATAGAACCGGTCGCATAATGGCTTGTACAATGCGAGAACAAAAACATCAGTTGTTTTTAGTTGCAAATTCTGCTAAACGAGTGAGTGATCAAAAGTAATTTCGGAAACCTAGCAGAGGTCATATTAATATTCCACTGAAATTCAGGTCAGCTGAAGTTGAATAAACTTATGATTTGGAAATATTTTTTAACTTATTTTTTTTAGGATTTGGAAAGGTTCTAGATAATAAATGCAAAAAATAAACAGCATTTCACGTATCTATATACATGATGCACATGTGGAGATATTTCTATCTCATCAACAAATATTTCTACAAGCTTTACTATGTACTTACAGTGAACTAATTGCTTGGGATAATGGATATAAACGCAATATCACCACCATTTAGTCTTTCAAAGATGGGAAAATCCTCCTTATTATACTTGTTAACTACTCTGCTTTCATTAGATGCATTGGATTAAGGTAGTCCAGGATTTTATCACCTTTGGCTCCAAAGTCTGTTTGTCTCCCCTACACATTAGATGTATTGTCATTGTGAACACATTTTTTTTTTAAACCTCAGATCGTCTTCTGAATGTCTGTGACTGCCCAAGGTTTGCCGAAAGTTTTAGCTAATTTTCTTTAAAGTTTGTTTGTTTGTTTGTTTGTTTAGAGAGAAAGAGACAGCAAGTGGGAGAGGGGCAGACAGAGGGGGGCAGAGGCTCCAAACCAGGCTCTGAGCTAACAGCAGAGAGTCTGATTAAAGCCTTGAACTCACAAACTTTGAGATCGTGACCTGAGCCAACATTAGACACTTAACAAACTGAGCCACCCAGGTGCCCCTAGACAATTTTTTTTTAAAACAAGTATGTGTGTGTAATTTGTTTTAGCTATAGTGGGAGTAATCTATGTAGAATAAAGCTTAACTTATAGCATAGGGTCCTGGATGCTGGAGCAGATATAAACTTCTATGACAAAAACACAGAACTAAGTGTCTAGTTACATGATTGATTGTAGTTTTCTTGCTGTAAATAAAATCTTAAGAAGAATAATGAATTGGGGTTTTTGCAAATTCTAAAAGTTAACAACATGCTTCCATGTCCATCGTACTTTCTCTAAAATAATTTGTAGTTGCATATGTAAAATTCAAAGAAGATTAATCACTTACCTAAAGTCCCACATCTAACAGATGTGGATCCAGAAGCAAAACTCTTGATTTTCTTATTGTAAGTCATGGGACATTTCATTTCTCCTTACACAATTGGGACACCTGGGTGGCTGGGTAGGTTAAGTGTCTGACTCTTGATTTCCGCTCAGATCATGATCTCACGGTTTGTGGGATGGGGCCCTGTATCGGGCTCTGCGCTAACAGTGTGGAGCCTACTTGGTATTTGAAGCAGGGTGATTGTCGGAAAGACCACTAAACACAGAACAGAAGCGAGGCAAGATTTTATTTACGGCCGGGCCAAACCTGATCTCATGGAGAAATGCAGAGAATGGCCCTGAACAAAGGTGGCGGTGAGCTTCTATGGATCTCAGCAAGGCAGGATTCGTCATTATTTAGTTAACCAGTTACATTTTACAGCACATCATGGTAACCGATTGCCTTGTGACACTCAGGTGTTAGTTTTGGCAGAGACCTATCAACTTTAAGTTCTTTGTCTTGAAATGACCAACCGTAATTAGACATTTGGGAAGCTGTGGGGTAGTGACTGCGTGACAGACCACCAGAGTACAATGGTGACGTGGTGTTCTGTAACCTTGCGTACAGGGTGCGGGTGTGGTCAGCCAGAACAGGGAAGTACAAGCTCGCCAAGCGGATTTACAGAAGCAGAAATAGCATGTTAGTATTTAACCATGCTTGAGGTTCACCTACAACAGTATTCTCTCTCTGCCCCTCTCCGTCTCACACTCTCTGTCTCTCACTCTTTCAAAATAAATAAACTTAAAAAAAAAACTAAAAGAGTGATAATAGCAACTATATGGTAAACTCTTTAATGTGCAACTTCGTTTTATATTGAAATTATATAAATAGTGCAAAGGTTGTACTTAGAATGACTGTCCAGGTTTGCTCAATGTTCTTAAGGTTTCCCTCAGCGTTTCTAGAAGTGCCATCACTAAACTTCTGACAATTTTTCCACCTGAAATGTTTTGCTCTGGCCAGGTATTAGTGACTTCAGAAGCATTTCTGAATTCTGACACTGCATAGACCCCTTAGAATAATGTTAAATAGGATACTCCACTTGACTTTTCATTTCTTTTTTTTTAATGTTTATTTATTTTTGAGAGAGAGAGGGAGGGAGAGAGAGAGAGAGAATGAGAGAGGTAGGGGCAGAGAGAGACACACACACAGAATCTGAAGCAGGCTCCAGGCTCTGAGCTGTCAACACAGAGCCTGACATGGGACTCAAACTCTTGAACTGTGAGGTCATGACCTGAGCTGAAGTTGGATGCTTAACCAGCTGAGCCAGACAGGCCCCCCAATTTTTCATTTCTAATTAGGGCCTGGATGCTGTGCTAGGATCCCCTTTCAGCAGCTCAGATATTCAAGGCCCAGTCCCTGCCTAATGCTATTCCTGGCTCATGTTTCTGCCCAATATCCTGGACTTTTGCTTTTTCAAGAACAGACAATTGTGAAACCAAACAGAAACCTCAGAGTTCATCATTTACTAAATCAAACTGTTAATTTTCCCATGTATAAAAGACAATGTAGTAATGATCTTTGATGGAAGTGGGTTTTAAGAGGTTGTATGAAGGCTAGTCTCAAATTGGCAGCCATCACTACTATCTAATCCAATCTCAGGATACTTTCATCTCTCCAATTTAAAAAAAAAAAAAAAAGAAAAACAATAACAACAACAAAAAATTCTCTCATCTAATTTACCCTATCCCCAGCTCGTGGCAACCACTAATCTATTATTTTTTTCTCTGTATTTGCCTATTCTAGGTGTTTCATATAAATAGAATCATACAACATACGGCCTATTTTGCCCGGCTTCTTTCACTTAGCATAATATTTTTGAGGTTCATCCATGTTGTCACGGGAATCAGGACTCCACTCTTTTCTGTGGCTGAATAATATTCCATTGTATGGATGTACCACATCCTGTTTATCCATTCATTCATTGGTAGATGTTCGAACTGCTTCCACAGTATGCATAATGCTGCTGTGAACATCTGTGTAGCAGTTTCTGTGTAGACGTGAGTTCCATTTCTCCTAGATATATACCTCGAAGTAGAATGGCAGGATCATCTGGTGATTGCATGCTTAACTTTTCCCCAGAACTGCCAAACTGGTTTTCACAGCGGTTGCATTGTTTTTATTCCCACCAGCAATAAATGGGGGTGGTAGTTTCTTCACATCCTCACCAGTACTTTTTAGGATCCATCTTTTTTATTACAGCCATCATAGCAGATGTGAAGTGGTCTTGCATAGTCTTTCATTTCTTTGACTCTCAAGCCACTAGGTTTACTTAAAATTGAGAGTGTCCTATGGCATTTTAGTGTTATTATCAATATAGTATAGAGAGATATGCATACAAATAGTATCAATATATATCAGTAACATATATTATCTATACTATCTATCTATATGATATATAATCACATGTGTAATGTTTACAACCACCTTTTCATTTCCCTTCCCGTCTTTTTAGTCTCACTTTTTACTCTGTAATTTTAGAACAATTTGAAATTAGGAAAGCCTCTTAAGCATTTTCTTTTTTGTCACTGAAGGCCTTCACCAGGACCCATTGACATGTCACCAAATGAAGCCAGGGGACTAGTCTATGAGTATCACCTAGAAGGACATGGTTTCACCCAGCTTTAGTCCCACATGTTCCTCAGTCACTTAACTGCAGGTGTAACTGCACAAAACTACTGGGGCCTTACACTTAAAGGGCTACAAGGAAGAGATTCTTCCCGCACATCACAAAGGCAGCCGTGACCATTGTGAATGTGTTTTGCCTGCAGTATACGTATTTACCTATAGGTGAACAAGATGCTATCACAATTGGTTTTCTTCTGCTTATATTAGAAGGGGAGGAATTTCTTCTCTCTGTGAAATATATTTTGTCCATTTGACAGGGTAGGATTTGATTTTATTGTATTGATTATAAAATCTCATTGTGAGTCACTAAACAAGACTCAGGCAGAAAAGGTGATTTTGAGAGGCAGTGATTCTAAAATGCAGTGAGAGTTCTGGCATTGGTGCAGTGATTTATTTTTTTGGTGTAACTCTGAATTAATCATATAACCTTTTGGTTATATCACTTACCAATGATCAGGTTGAAATAGAAGATTTTTAAGGTTCCATCTTGATTTAAAAAATGTTACAAAGAAATGAATGGGAAAGTTACTGACATTAAGCAAAGAGGTGGTATACTGGTGATTTTATGCAACAAGCTTTGATTGCATAGTACCTTTGGCTACGTATAAGAAAATGTTCTAAAACATTTATGAGACTGTGTGTGCTGAGGTTGTGTTTGATTTTGATTCCCAGAGATACATTTTATATGATATGCATCACTAAAATGTGCAGTGGTCAGTGTCTTAAATTTACAAAACATTTTCCTAGGACCAGTTCTGGCACAGCCTTGAATGATGTTAGCCCAATGAGTGATTCCAACTTGAATAGTTGTGTTCTGTGAAGGAAAGTTTGTTTAGAAAGGAAATTTTGGGGTGCCCGGGTGGCTTGGTTGGTTAAGTGTCTAACTCTTGATTTAAGCTCAGATAATGATCTCATGGTTGTGAGATTGAGCCCCACATCGGGCTCTGTACTGACAGTGTGGGACCTGCTTGGAATCCTCTCTTGCAAAATAAATAAGCTTTTTTAAAAAATATTAAAAAATAGAGGAAATCTTGCCTCTTGATTTTGTATGATGAATCTTTGTAACCAATTGCTACCAAAAATTACATGCAGTTGCCTTTAATTTTTCCTAACAGCAAAACGTATATTTCAGGGTCATTGCATTTAAGCATTTGTTCGTTAACATTTTAAATCTGTTCTCTCTTTTGTATCCTCTTTTCTTCTGCAGGATGTTTTCACTCCAGAATGCAAATTTAAGGAATCTGTATTTGAAAACTACTATGTGATTTATTCTTCCACACTGTATCGTCAGCAAGAATCAGGCCGAGCATGGTTTCTGGGACTCAATAAAGAAGGTCAAATTATGAAGGGAAACAGAGTAAAGAAAACCAAGCCCTCATCACATTTTGTACCAAAACCTATTGAAGGTATGAAATGAACGTCTTTTCTTTTTAGACCCTAATCTGTGTGTTGATGCCAATTTTGATCCTTGTCCCTTATTCAATGGAGCTTGCTTGGAATGCAACAGATCTAAACAAAGTTTCAGAAAACACAGTAGTACCTCTTCCTTAAAAAAAACAACAGGAGCACCTGGGTGGCTCAGTTGGTTGAGCATCCGACTTCAGCTCAGGTCATGATCTTGAGGTTTGTTAGTTCGAGCCCCGCATCAGGGTCTGTGATGACAGCTTGGAAGCTGCACTCTGCTCCCAAGTCTGTGACTCCATCTCTGTCTGCCCCTCTCATGCTTGTGCTCTGTCTCTCAAAAATAAACATACATACATACATACATACATACATACATACATACATAAAATTCTAGTACAAATGCTTGGCATTTATTTTAAAAACTGCTTGAATATAGAAGTTAGAAAATTCCTGAAAGTAGGAAAAAATAGTGCTAGGTACCATTTGGCATGTAATTTCCTTCTTTGGTGGAGTGATTTCTCAAGCTACATTCTTGAAAAACCAATAATGCTATTATCATGCTTTAAAATTTGCAAAAAGCCTTTAGAAACATGTTTTTATCCTAATCTATACATCTTTGTCAACAGATCTAACAATATGATGGATTAATTTTTCTTTGTATTTTCTAAGGAAAGAAAAGAGTGTGCTATTGACTGTGATCAATAAATAGTTACAGTACTCAATTTTATCCTTCTCAGTTGAGCCTATAACCTCCCCTCTCATGATCATTTAATATAGTGTTCACTTATTTCAAATTGGTTGGTGGAATAAATAATTTTATGCTAAGGAAACACATTTTTGGTGACTTGTTCCTTAGGTAAGATGAGAATATACCATTGTGGTAACCATTTTTACTGGATTCAGTCAAGCTTTTCAATACAGCCTAAGGAAATACCAGTGACCTAGACATTTACCAATAACATCCCTTTTAAAAGTCACATTATTTGTCATTTAAAGCATTAGTTCAGCCTCCTAGTCTAAGAAAATGAAGAAACTGAGGCAGTGCATTGAAATTCTGTAAATTAGCAGGCTTTCAGTCCCCTAACAATCTGCAAGATACACTGAGGCCAAGCAGTGTAAGGGTCAAAATGCCTGCTGCATAGTATCTATGACTTTAACAGTCAACAAACTTTTGTTCAATCAATACTGGGGAGAAACTCCCCTCACACCTTGAGCTTTTAACTACACAAAACAGAACTTTCCTTCTTACATTCTTTTTTCACTATTTGGGGACATGTGTAGGGTTTTTTGTTTTTTGGGTTTTTTTGCCCTCCTCTGCCCACAATGTTCTTCCACTCATGTGCCTGAAAATGCCTATTAGTCTTCATAAAGAATGAATGCAAGAGTCACTACTTCTGCAAGAGTCTCACTGACTCTCTTCAAGTAAAATTAAATATTTTATTCTATTCACTTTATCACTGTATACAGTTCTTCCCTCTAGAAATGATCACATTGTATTAAATTTACCTATTTGCCACACTGTCTCCTTTTATCCATGGTTATAGATCATTTTTTGAGTGAACAGAATATGTTGTATTTTTTCCTCATGCACTGTCAACACAACCCTGGACGCACTCTTATCCCCAGGATCCAACCAGCATCCTCAGTCTGGTCAGAGGGAAGAAGGAGGGATGAAAAAGGCAGAGGCACAGGCGTGTGCCAGCGTTCTCTTCTGCAAGGTCCCCATTAGTGGCCATGTGGTACTTAACTCCCACTCACCACACCCCAGTCAAGTTGTCATACTTAATTGCAGGGAAGTCTAAGAATGTACTAAAGCTTCTGGATGGCTACATACCCAATAAATCGTCAGTTATTTTGCGAGAATAGCAGAACAGATTGGGACCGTTAACTTGAGAATGACCCTGACATCCTAATTTTCTTATTGGTAGTTTTTGGGTCAGTGTTTTGTTTTCAGTTTTCTTATCTGTGGATATTTTAGAATGACCTTCCTTTTGTTCTGAGAAGAGAAGTAAAGTCCATTTTAAATTAGATTCACTCATACTTGGATTTGCTTCCAAGACTCTTTGTCTCTTTTGACTGGGAATGAAAGCATAGGTGTGAATGAGAAACAATGAAATCTGGCCATGTGTAGCAACATGGATGGACCTTGAGGGTGTTATGCTGAGCAAAATAAGTCAGGCAGAGAAGGACAAATTCCATATGTTTGCACGTATAGGAGGATTAGGAGGAACTTAACAGAGAACCATGAGGGAGAAGAAAGGAAAAATAGTTGGGGAGAGGGAGGGAGGCAAACCATGAGAGACTCTTGAATGCTGAGAACAAACTGAGGCCTGATGGGGGTGGAGGAGGGGGGAGATGGGCATGGAAGAGGGCACTTGTGGGGATGAGCACTGTGTGTTATATGGAAACCAACTTGACAATAAACTATTTGTAAAAAATAAATACATAAATAAATAAAAAAACATAGGTGTGAAGTATCTGGAAGATGATGGGAATCAACTGCAAAGATGAAAACAAGAATGTAATTTGTTTCAGAACAAAGACCACAAAGACCTTTTTAATTCCCTACAAATGTCTTTGCCTTTTTGTCTAAGAAAGCAAGATCCACCTTTTTGAACAAATTAGCTAATTGTTCTATAAATGCTTACTTTGTACAGGTATTGTGCTAAATATGTCTTGGTTATTGCCTCTTTTATTTTTCATTCCATTTCCATGAAGTGGAGTCTAATATTATCCCCATTTTACAAATGTGGAAATGAAGCACAGAGACATTGAGTAATTTGTCCCGTATTGCGCAGCTTATCAGTGACAGAGGCAGAGTCCAAGCCAAGGCATTCTGACTTGAGCAAGCAAGCGCTTAATCTCTGTGAAGATGGATGGAATTGCTCACTGTCTGACGTCTGAAATGGAACCTCAACATAGCATAATAAGACCCTGGCAAATGCTTTTGAATAAATGTCTCCTATTTGCTTCTCTCCTTTTTGAATCGAGACTATACTTGCTCCTTAGAAATAAAAGCCTTTTCAGATTCATGGAGCTCTTCATGTTCTAATATTGTAAGAGACATGTGAAATTGATCAGCTCCCCCAAACCTAGTTTGGGTTGTATTCTTAAGTTTATTTCTTTAGTTTGAGAGAGTGAGACAGAGAAAGAGCAAGCCGGGGAGGGGCAGAGAGAAGGAGAGACAGAACCCCACGTTTCTGACAGCTGACAGCACAGACCCAGACACAGAGCTCACAAACTGTGAGATCATAAGCTAAGCTGAGATTAAAAGTGGGACACATAATCTACCAGGCCACCCAGGTGCCCCGAAATACTTCGTTTGTAATTTTATATCATTTTTATAATGCAAAAATATGAACACTTTCCCAATGATTCTTCATGCAGCTGTAGCTGTGCTTTATATTATCAGATGATATAATTATGTGATTATCATTATTATCATAGATATGTACACTGGAGGTCTTGTTAGGCATTGAGAACTATGCACTGAGAACTTCTTTCTCCTCACTAAGATCCCCAAACTGTTCGTGCCACCACTTTATTACTACTATTACTAGTCTCACTGCATCTATATACAATTTATCATTTGCTAGGCAGGTTGTCTATGTTACCTTCATTAAACTTCACAACAGCCTGATGTCATTACCCTCATTTTATAGATGAAGAAACTAATATTTAAAATAATTAAGTAAGTAAGCCCTGTCCAATAACAGGGCTAGATTAATACAGAAGTGAGATTGCAGTCTAGGAAGCCCACTGTCAAAACCTATACATCGATTCCCTACACTCTACTGCCCTTGAATCTGAAGTAAGCCTACTTAAAAAGTCAGTGATAGCAAAGCAGAAATGTTACGCCTGGTACAGCCTGAACAGCAAGCTAGCTCTAAACCATGCAAAATGGAAACCATATCATGTACACATGATATGACGAGATAAATTCATATCAGTAGATAATCAGATAAAATAGTTACGGGAATGCCATGTTAAAACTAGGTAAGAAAGAATTGACAATACATCACTTTTTTTTTTTTTTTTGGTTAATTTTAACAGGCTCCATTTCCTATTCTGCAAAGGGGAAATTTGGAGCAGCTGATTCCTAAATTTCTTTGACAGTGACATTCTGTGCAGTCTTTATAAGCCCTTTATTGTAAACCCGTGTTCCTTCATGGAACCCAGTTTAGGATTTATAAGCAAAATGATCCTAAACACATTGCCTTTATTGAATTATTGAATGAATAAAGCACAAATTCATGAGCTATTTCCATAACAGATGATTTGTGATTTTTTTTTTTTTTGGAAAGAGTAGGATAGCCATAACTCATTGTAAAGAAAGTCTTCAGTAATATTTCTTCCATATACCAGTTATAAAGCACATAACTAGAAGACACTTTCAGAAAAGAAGGAAAATGACAGCTTCATGAAAGGTTGACCATATTGCTGGCTAGCCAGGAAGGTTGTTAGTTATTTTTAAGTTTTAAAGGAATTTTTGTAAACCTGTAAACCCACCACTGTATGGTTACCAACAAAATCCAGTACACAGACTGTAAATGTCCACCCCACCCCCCTTTTGGGAAGGGAATTGGCCACTGATAGAGGAAAAGTCAGAGGTTTGTTTTATTTTTCAAACACTCTTTCTACCCGTCCTGATGATGATGTCATTTTGTATGTCATGA
This sequence comes from Proteles cristata cristata, assembly GCA_017311185.1. Lineage (NCBI taxonomy): Eukaryota > Metazoa > Chordata > Mammalia > Carnivora > Hyaenidae > Proteles > Proteles cristata. The sequence goes on from JAESUZ010001578.1 coordinate 644,329, forward strand.
TTCCCAAAATTAAACTCTGCCAGTCCTAGGATCTTTAAGTCCCGCTCTGATTAACTGATAATAATTACCCACTAGTCTCTTTCCCATCACAGCCTTGCTCTCCACCCTGGGTTTAGAACACAGGTGGTGTTAATGAAGGGTTGCAAGGGTGTCTACTCAGATGGATGGACTTGATATTTAAACCCATTATATGTACACTTGCGCATCGACCTTTACATGGGTCCCCTCCCCTGGAATTTAAGACAACAGCATAGGCTTTGTGATTCCCAGGTTTGCCCTTTCAGAGCATTGTTCACACCACAAATAAGTAACTCCCCCAGATTTAAATTGTCTGGGTGGTAACCTCCCCCTTTAGCTTTAGATACAGCAGGCAAATACTCATTGACAAAGAACAAGATACAGTCTCGTCCTTTTCTCCTCCCTCCTCCAAGAAGCTCACTCAGCTCCTGCAGGTGGTTTGCGTTCAGAATCTAGTTCCTTCCTCCTGAAAACAATGTGTGCCCCTTCCAAAGATTTAAGCTTCACAAACTTAATCCAGGAGAGAGAAATATGTTTCTAAAGTAAAATTAGTAAATATCAATTGAGAATCATTGCTACATAAATATTAAACTGGAAATAAGGGAATATTGCTAATTTCCACCAATGTATTTTCCAGTGGGAAGACAACACTATCATACACACACACAGGTATAAATTATCCGATTTTCCTGGTATAACTGTCGACTTCAGCTAATAGATCTTGATTTAAGTGCCGGCAGTATAATGTAGATCAGTGTTTCCCAAACATCAGTATCTGAACCATCTGTAGTGGTCAGAAGGCTAGATTCTCAGGCCAAGTCTCCGGAGTGTTCTGATGTTATTGTCCAACTGATTATGATGGGGTCCAGGATCAAGACTTAGTGTTCTACACTGATTTCGGTGATTCAAGGCTCATTTGGATCAAATCTAGATGTCCATAGTCAATTATTTAAATTTATTCAAATTATTGTGATCAGATGTTGGACTAACATAGAGTAAACTGTCACTGTGACACCATGGAATTAAATAGATCAAACATGTTACATTTTGCCATTTCCTACTGTTATTAAGATGGCTGTAGTTAAGTGCTGAGTTAAATTAGTACAGAGTAAGTCAGAGGTAACACCAATTACTGTACTACATTGACACTGAGAAAAAATAACCTAATAGAAATCAATTAATCAAGAATAAATGTCTGATTCTTCTGATAAAAATTTTGCCAATGTTTTGCTAAGTAATTCTGAGAAAATGATTTACCCTCTTCAATCTCGGTGATCTCTGAAGATGAAGCTGATTATAAATGCCATCTGTTTCTTAGGAATAACATGAAGATTAGACATTGTAAGAAACTTGGATATCCCAAATCTGTTAGATCAATACAAAGTGCCTTTTTCATTTTCCCTTGGAAACTGGACATTGTATTATTGGGTTATGTACTGGAGAAATGCTGTGAGATGCAATATTCCTGAAGGGATGAGAGACAGTGAAAACTGAAATTTGAAGGGAAAATAATCTCTTCAAGAACTTTATAATGGAATATCAAAGAACTGAACAAATCAGGAGTCCTAATGCTTTAGACCTCTAATTGGGAGAATACTAATGGCCAAAGGATTTTGATATTTTCATTTCAATTGCCTGGAAAGAAAATTAAATGTTGTGTTTTCCAAAATCCTCTTTTAGACCCAATCATACCAAAAGACAAAGAAAGATTAAGGAACAAAGAAATACCTACTGCTGATGCCCCTGATTGTTTTATTTATTTATTTATTTTTATTATTTTTTTATATTTTTATTTATTTCTAGGAGAGAGAGAGAGAGAGAGAGAGACACTGTGAGCAGGGGAGAGTCAGAGAGAGAGGGAGTCACAGACTCTGAAACAGGCTCCAGGCTCTGAGCTGGCAGTCAGCACAGAGCCCGACGCGGGGCTCGAACCCACGAACCACGAGATCATGACCTAAGCGAAAGTCGGACGACCAACCGACTAAGCCACCCAGGCGCCCCTACCCCTGATTGTTTTAATTATAGCAAAGATAATAGCTGTAATTCTCTCTCGCTCGCTTGCTCTTGATCTCTTCCCATCTTTTGAGGTTTGAATATCTGTCAGCCTGTGACACCTTTTTCCCTGTGTAACTCCTTCAAAGCAGCATTTCCTTGGCTTTAAATTTAGTCTTTAATAAAACCCTCCTGTCTCTCCCTGACACATTCTTCTTCCATATCTGTTTCTCTCTTGCGCACAAATATTGCTTCTGATCTCTTTCTAAATTAAGATACAGATCTTTGTGTTCACAATGTCTCTTAAGTCTTTATAATAAATATTTACAGAGCACTGGGTGCATTCCTTTGGCAATACATTGCTTCTGAACCAGCACTTAGAATTCTTCTACAGTTCCAAAGGGATTCCAAGTGACATTAATTAAGGTGTGAAATTGCTTCATGTTAATTGCTCACACCCTTCCATGATCTGCTATTAAGACAATTAAATATCTTTAATGGTACATTAACTAACAGAGCAATCTAACCTTTCCACTTCTTAGAAATTACAGAGGGCCAAGGAAAATTCAATTAAATTGGTAGTAATAAGAAGATTAGTCATATTTCATTCTTCTTTGATAGAAACTGATATAGGATGGGGGTTCTTTATAGAGTATCATTTATGAACTTTTTCAGAAACTAGAGTTTATTGCTTCCATTTGGAAACAGAATTTGTCAGCAGCAACTACAATTGCCTTCCATGCAGGTTTTCCAAACTCACTTATAGAACAATATTGACCCTCAAAGATTTCCACCTGTTCTCCCCATAATTACAACAACTCTCACTTTTTAAATGATCTTCAGGAATCCAGCAGTAATATAAGTAATAATTAGTAGCAACTGTACTGCTTTATATTCCATTTGTGTGCTTGCTGTGTCAACACGCTTCCCTAACCACAGTATCAATTGATGGTCACTAACGCTTTGAGAGTATGCAGACTAAGCTTATCATCCCAATTTTAAACATGAGGAAACCGAGGTTTAAGAGAGGTTAACTACTCGCCCAGGTCCGTAGAGTTAGAAAGAGGCAAAACTATGACCAGAGCTGTTATCTTTACAGAGACCGCCAGAGGAGCCACTAAGCTGCTGCAGGCTTGACCAATGGGTTTATAACATACAGGCAATAGTGACTTGACAAGAGTGATTTCCATGGTGTAGCAGGATAAGTCTAATTAAAGGGGATTCAGGTTATCACAGGAGGTAAAGAAAAGAAGAAGGTAATATCAGATCACACTTTGGAAGTGCTCTGCTGGAAAAGAGAAGCAGAGAAATGGGAAGCAGTGGCTGGAGAGAAACATGTGAGCCACTGGGCAGGAGGCGGGGGGTTGTTTGCTTGTTTGTTTGAAGCCATTGCACCATATGTATAGATTGGTGGGAACAAGTGAGGAGTGACTTTGGGCATTAGAGGAGAGATGGTCACTGAGTAACACTGACCAAAGGGGGTGAGCTCCAGCACGGAAGTGGCAAGTAGGGGGCTGGATTTAGGCAGGTACAAGGAAGGTTCAATCTCTGTAACTAGCAGGGAGCCACAACACGTGTGAGCAGATACATGCAGATGGTCTTTTTCATGGTGGAAATACGGACACTTTCTCTTCAGCTTCTCTTCGCGAAGTGAAATGCAAAACAAGGTTGTTTGCTGATAATAAAGGAAGGAAGGAAGGGAAACGTGAAGGAAAGAGAGGGAGAGGAAGAAGAGAGAGAGAGAGAGAGAGAGAGAGAAGAGAAGACAAGAAAAGAAGACAGGCTTATTTCCTGAGTCTGAGGAGAGTTTGAGGAGTTAAGTGAAAGGATGTAGTCACTTGGGAAGAATGGGAGAGGAAATTGGGATGAGAAATGCAGTCGTGTTCCAGGAAGTGCTGAGCAGCTTCATGAGGATTGGGATCAAGATTCTGACTTGAGTCCAGTCAGGAAAGTTTTATGTTTTTTGTTTTGTTTCCAGACACATTAAACTATCTGACTATAAGCTTAGAGCAGAAGCCCTGGAGTTAATCACACATGAATTTTAATGCTGATTCTGCCATATAGTGTCCTGCACTACTTCCAACAAACTACCCTTTCTGTTCCTCAATTTCCTCAGTTGCAAAGATAATCAATAAAAGTATCTATCTTTTGGATCATTTAAAATAACCATAGTGTATATAAAGTGCGGCTATATAGTAAGAACTCAATTAATATTAGCTATGATTGTGAGGACACTGCTTAGGAGGAGAGAGCTCCCTGGATGGCACCTGCACCTGGTTTACTACAGTTCTCTGATTTATAAATAATAGCAACTTTTGAGATTCCACATTTTTTCATACTTTTAGGAAAGGCATTATTTTGGTTTGTTTCCAAGAAAAGCTTGTAATGGATATAAATGTGACTCTTGAATGCTAAAAATTACAAACAGGGAATCTGAGCCAGTGTGATGGCAAAGAACCCTTCCATATTTCTGATGACTGCATTTGCAACAAAGGTACCATGAAAAGAATATAATAGAAAAATAGTAATTGTAAAGCCTGCCCTGGAAATACTTATCCTTAATCTTATAAAGAGGAGATGTTTTTATTTTTGATAAGGTTTCAGTGCTCCCTGATATATATTAGATCACTCTCTTTTTTAAGAGCACAATCTTGCATGTAAAAGTAAAGCAAAAAAGAAATAAACCATGAGAGACTCTTGAATGCTGACAAAAACTGAGGACTGATGGATGTGGGGGGGAGGAGGGATGGGCATGGAGGAGGACACTTGTGGGGATGAGCACGGGGTGTTATGTGGAAACTAATTTGACAACAAACTATTTGTAAAAAAAAAAAAAAAAAAGGAAAGAAATACAGCTAATACCATGTATTATTCTAAAGTTGGTAGCTTATGGTCTTGTTATGACCAACTGTAGCACTTCATTTATGACGCCAGGACTGCATGCCTTTCTACAGAAATACAGCCAGTGTATCTGGGGTGGCTGTGACAATGACAGCCTTCACCATGCCAAGTCACAACGTGGCATCACACAGGTGTGATCTGCTCACATTAACGAGTTGAACTGGGGATTTCCAGTGATTGCTGTGTCTTAAAGTAATGCACGATATGGGCTGTGCTCTTAGAAACTTTGCGTGTCCTTGTGTGTGCACATGAGGAAGGATATTCTCTCCCCCGAATCCCTCCACCTCATTTTTACTCTGATAGCTGCAGAGAATCCTTGTGTTTCAGTGTACTGTGGATCAAGAAGAGTCAAAACATGAATAAAAGGAGACATCCAGAAGAAGGGGGAAGGGTGGTAAGGAGGGGAAGAAAGAAATTGGAACATACATCAAAATAGAGGGAAAAGAGAAAAAAAAAAAAACAATCTGAAGAAAGTGTCCTAAAGAACCAAACAGAAATGCTTCCCTTTTCAGAATATTATCTCCTTTCACCATGTATCCAAAACTATTTTGATACCACATGTGTTAGAGGAATAATGATATGTATCTCAAAAGCATCCTGTAGGATAAAAAGGAGCAAGTATTTTTTTTCCTGTTTTAAAGAAGAAAGAGGGCAAGGAATGCGATCAAGAACCAACCAGTAGGGCCAGGTGAACCAGAAGCAGTGCTGTTAATCAGGCATTGTATCATCAGGACACTGAACATTCTTGATAGTTGGATATTGAAACATTGTTGAAAAAATAGTGTGACCTGAATCAGAAAGAAACATAGTTGGAAATCAGTTCCATGCAAAGTGGTAGCCATTAAATCATACCCACTGAAAATAAAATCTGTATCACAAGTGATATCCACAGAGTCATGGATGAGACGTGGTTAGATTGTAACATCTCAAGTTGCCTAAATCAGAGAACTTGTGTTCAGCTGTTAAATGGGCAGTGGCACTGAACCTGAGTTTCTGACAGCTGTGATTGGGGAACTGGGAAAACAAGAAATACAGGGAGTTAGATTTTTTCGTTTGCTTGTTTCAGTGTATTCCTGGTCCAGAAATTATTCCTCACCAAAAGAGTAGCTGAAGTGGGCCTAATACATGCAACAGACAGGAAGAACCTATTCAAGAACAAAGAGATTTTAAAAAAAATTTTTTTAAATGTTTTATTTATTTCTAGGAGAGAGAGAGACAGCATGAGCAGGGGAGGGTCAGAGAGAGGGAGATACAGACTCTGAAACAGGCTCCAGGCTCTGAGCTGGCAGTCAGCACAGAGCCCGACATGGGGCTCGAACCCACGAACCGCGAGATCATGACCTGAGCGAAAGTCGGACGCTCAACCGACTAAGCCACCTGGGGGCCCCAAGAACAAAGAGATTTTTAAAACATTGTAGAGCCTCCTAAAGCCAAACAAATCTATTCCTAATGAAATAATAGCTTATCGTGATAGAAAGGGATAGAAAAGCATCCCCCCTTAAATATCATTGTACACTCAAATAATGCAAATTAAGAGATCAGAGGTCATACGATTACTAATAATGACCTGATTATCAGGACAAGAAAAACTTAATCTTACATAATACAGGGGTGATTTAAGAAGCACAATTCGGCAGTTGTACAATGTATAGAAATGTTTGAAAATCAGAAACTAGGCAGTTTCCTATACATGCTTCTTTAAGATTTTCCACAATAGGGGCACCTGGATGGTTCCATTGGTTGGGCGTCCAACTTTTCATTTCAGCTCAGGTCATGGTCTTACAGCTCATATGAGTTTGAGCCCCATGTCAAGCTCTGTGCTGACATCACAGGGCCTCCTTGGGATTCTTCTCTCTCTCTCTCTCTCTCTCTCTCTCGGCTCCTTCCCTTCCCCCCTTGCTCTCTCTCAAAATAAAAAACTTAAAACATATTTTTAAATAAAAAATAAAGATTTCCCACAGTTGCTTAATAGTATATGATTGGCAATGAATACCAGAACTCCAAATTCTAGTACTAGTCGCTGTATAAAATTGATTAAATTTTTATTGTAAAGTATATGTGATGTTCATATATGGGGTTAGTGATTCTTGATTTATTGTCTGTTGTTTGTTTAGTCTTCTTAAGCACTATGTTAAGCTCCACAGAAAACAAAAGGATAACCCTTCTTAAAATGTTTGTTAGCTTGATCAAGTGAACCCCACCTTTCAACTGCGATCAAAATAATGATACTTGGAGTATATCAGATCTTGTGCATGTTATATAAGCAGCCGGTCTCTCGCGTAATGGTGCTTCAGCTAGGTTTATTGCTAAGAGCTTACAATTGTGTTTGCAAGATATCAGAACTCATGAAAACTTCAGATGCTGCCAACCGTTTCCTACAGAACCTGTGCAGTAAGATGCAGTTTGATTGATTCTTTCTGACTAATCTGACTGGCTGTATTCATGTCATGTAAACATAGTTAGACATTTTTCCAGATAATGAGATTGAATAGATTTTTCTCTATACACTCCTGTATTTGATGGACATATTTTTTTTAACTCTTCATTCACTACCAAATTGAGGTTGATAGATATCAGGATCATGGTTTAAATCTAGCTTGGAATTCAGGAGTTCTGACACAAGTTAGCCTTGCCAGGCTTATCCCTTCCTACCTCTCTGTTTACCCCATTCTTCACCCAGTCACTTTTTCTTATATTACCTGCAGTTCATTTCCTCACTCTTCTTCGGTAGCCTGGCCATCTCTCTAACTCCTCTGCATCCTTCAAGGCTAAAGCAACATCAAATAGCTATTGTGATGTCCTAATTTCCCTTCAGCTCTCTACTCTGCTTCTGAACACTCGTGATTTGTGTGCATGTCTGTGCTCTCCTTCTTTGCCCGGAAGTCCACGAGGGAAGGAATCAAGAGGTCATTTCCTACAGGTGCCAAGGAATCTAGCCGAGTGCTCGGCACAAATTAAATGTGCACCTGTGCATCAGTAAATGAGCAAATCAGTGCTTGCACAAATGCATCTTTGGAGATTTGTTCACAAAAGAGTAACTGAAATTGGAGGAGAGAAAATAAAATGAAAAGTCCATATTGAATGAAAGTGATACAACATTAGTTAAGCCAAGTAAAGAGGGTCAGTAAGTGTTTTGTGACCCAGATCATCCTACCAAAGGCATCCAAGATACTCTGCCCCTACCAAGTCTACATAGGAACCTCAGATCCAGTCGAGTCAGAAAGTTTTCTCCACTGTTTTCCTGTTGTTTAGTCATTTAGAGTGTTAGTTCCAGTCAGGACAACCATAGAGAACAATAAACTCTTCCCAGATCGAACTGTAACAGAAATATCTTGTGAACTATATATGTAATTTAAAATTTTCTGATACATTTAAAAAATAAAAACCAGAATGTGCTATACATTTTAATAATATATTCAACCCAAAATATACAAAATATTATCTATTCAAATGTAATCACTTTAATACATTACATAGACAACTCTATGCTTAATTTTTTGAGAAATCACAGTATCAGTTTCCATAGTGGCTGTACATTTTATGTCCCACCAGCAATGTGGAATGTTTTCAGTTTCTTCACATACTCACCCACACTGGTTATTTTGTTTTTGTTTTTGTTTTTTATATCAGCCATCCTATTACATAGGGTCATCCTATAGTAGCATTTGTTTTCCTTAACATTTTTGGATGTCATTAGGAATATTTAGTAGAAGAAAGGCCAACTTGGACCTCAATTAATATATGGATATAATTTAAACAGTCTGATAGAATATTCTGTTCCATTATTATTATTTTTTTTTTTTTGATGAATTGCTCTTCTGCTTTTACTAAGAAGACTAGGATTTTGAAGCCTTGTGTTCTCATCTTGGCTTTGTTGCTACACACCATCTGATGTTAGGAAAGTTGCTTAGTTCCTTTTATATTTACAAAAAATAATTTCTCACTTTATTCATGAGGTTAATATGACTATCGAATGTTAGTCAATTTAAAATGGCTTTGAAAAATCTTGAATAACAGACGTATTTAAGGGATTTATTTACAAGATATTTATTTACAAGTTTATTTACAAGATTACCATTGTGGTTATATTATACATCAAGGTGATTGGGTTTTACATTTTGCACATATAATGCACCTCATAGAACACTTATACCTTCTGTTGTCTTCTTGTATTCTGTGTCGTCTTTTTATTGTGTTCCATTAAGAATAACACAGTTACAGAGTATTGATACAACTATCAAAGGAAGTTATATTACTGAGGAGAGATGTTTTGTCTTCTCTTTGCTTTCTAATTGGGTCATGGTTTTAAAATTACAATTTCATTCAAAAGTTTGATTGAGGTTTGTACCCCTTGATTTGTCAGCTTTTTGAGGTAGACGGTATTACCGACACCCCAGAGCTTATAAATAATAATGACAATTAAAGCCCAAGAAACTAATCTCTTTGTTTGACAAAGTTTTTGCTCTCTTTGTTTATATTTGCATGCAATTCCTAGATTGACCTAAGTTTGTTTTCTTTAAAGAAATAATTCTTTCTGTAAGCAGAAATATAGAAATTCAAATATTTGATTTACTGAAAGGGGATTTTCAGCAAACTGGGAAACTCACGTTTTACTCTTCATTTCAAATGAAGATATATGAGCTAGTTTTTTCAAAACCCAGAATTTTATTTTTTCCATTTAATGGAATATTGGAAAATTAGTGAGTGAATGGGCCTGGAAGGGAAGCACGTGATGTGCTCTGCTATGGTTCTAATGAGTTTTCTTTTTGAAACACTGAACATTTTCAGATGCTAATTTTTAAAAAAAAAACCTCTTTAAGGACTTATACCAGGATGCGCAGCTGTGTTTAGTTATTGGAAAAGCTATCCGCAGTGGTAATTGTAATGGCAACATTTCATATTGTCATAACTGAAGTATTTTATGTATGAGTGAGAAAAAGAAAAAAAAAGATCAAAAGTAAAAAATAATGCCCTGGGAAGAATCTAGAACATAAGGAAACTAAAAAATCAGTAGTAAAATAATAAATTTAGCTATAAAAATTATTTAAAAATATATTCTTTAAATCAGAAATGACATATTTGGGGTACTGGGTGGCTCATTCCATTAAGCATTTGACTTCAGCTCAGGTCATGATCTCATGATTCCCAACCGAGTTTGAGCCCCATGGAGGGCACTGTGTTGGCAGCTCAGAGTCTGGAGCCTGTTTCAGATTCTCTGTCTCCCTCTCTGTCTGCCCCTCCCCCACTCATACTCTGTCTCTCTTTCAAAAATAAATAAACATTTTAAAAAATTAAAAAAGAAAAAGAAGTAACATTCTTCATGTACCTCTAAATTGGAGTTTAAGAAGTTTGCAGGTCAAAATCTATTGTGTATATATATATTTTTTAATATAATTTTTGTCATTCTTTGAGACTCTGATTTAGCAGCTTGTAGTCAGTCCTGTGGTTGCACTGGTTTTTATAGCCGACTAACAAAATAGGGAAAACTGTTTTTATGGCATCATATGAATAGCTTTCTGATGGAATCACTTCATTACTTCTGAGTTCTCCCTGTGCACTTACGAGTTATAAATAAATAGTTATATTTGCATATATAAAAGTATGCTTTAATTTTGGAGATTTTTGACACTTGCCCCATAACCGAAATATCGGTAAGAGGAATTAGAAGATTTCAATAGGATCTTCCATATGGATCTTTTGTCTTTTGGAAAAGAAAACAGAAACTGAAATTATCTAATGGCATCATCTGAAGATTACAGAATCAATTATGCTGAACTCATTTCCTCTGTGCAACTTTGCTACTTAAGCCAGAGGTCTTTTGGGATGGGGGAGCCATTTAGTGCAATAATCAAAATACTTTAAAAGGTCCCTTAAAATACATATGTAAAATATATATAAATGTAATCATTTTGCACAATATATTTAGCAAATGTAGTTTATATATCCTTTTTGTACTACCCAAAGCATGGTTCAGTTGTCCAAGATCAGTATCACCTGGGAGCTTATTAAAAATGTAGAGGGGCCCCTGGGTGGCTCAGTCAGTTAAGCGTCTGACTCTTGGTTTCAGCTCAGGTCACATCTCACGGTTCCTGGGTTTGAGCCCCATATCACTGAAAAACTTTCAGCACAGAGCCTGCTTGGGATTCTCCCTCTCTGCCTCTCCCCTGCTTGTACTCTCTCTCTCTCTCTCAGAATAAATTTTAAAACATGAAGAATCTCAAGTCCATGAAAACCTGTATCAAAATCTGCATTTTAACAATATCCTTGGATGTTTCAAAGGCACATTAACGTTTAAGGAATCTACCACTGAGATGTGGGGAAAAAACCTCTCTCCTCATCCCTGACTAGTGTAAAGAGACTATTTCTTGTGTCTTAACTCTCTTAATCTAGTTTTGAATTTAGCATACATTTAGCCAAAAAAACAAAAATCATCACTGTGTTCTCTGAAATCTGTTATTCAAAATTCTCATGAAGAGATCATCTCCTTCATTCTCTTAAATATCTTTGGATGCTTCCTATATTCCCAACATTTAATCCTCATAAAAATTCAGGTTTTCAGTGATGAAAATGTCTCCATGTTGACAGAGCTAGCGAATGACTGAGTAGGGACGTGGGCCCAGGCAGTGTGGCTCCCAAATTGGTTCTCTTAATCACCGCTTGGCATTTGGTCAGGCATAACCATGCTCAGGTCTCCTGCATCAGGGCAAAGCCCAAGGGAGGAGGCTATTCAATTGGCAATAACATTCAGATTGCCAAAGCATTGCCGTGATGGTTTAATGGAGGAAGGTACTTAATCCTTTGTTCCTAAATCAAGGGTAAAAATAATTCCTGATATTTGAATGAAATATTTCATATGCTTGTATATAATCACACGTGTCTATTTCACAACAATATAATGAATATTTTAATATACTCAATATGATGATAGATCCTGTCTTACAAGAATAAGAACTGTATTCTTATGCATTGAAAAAAAATACTTTTTATGCAATAATCTAGCAACAGCCATGATAATTCACAGATGACTAAGCTTTAGAGCCAGACAAAACAATAGAGGAGAGAGGAACTGTTTTATGTAGATGGGAACTAAAATTTCACAGTTGCATATTCAAACCTGGAGCAATTGGGAAAATGGCGTTGTTGTTTTTTTTTTCTTTGCTCTCCCTCCTATTATCATCTCTTATATAGGGTGCCCTGAAAATTGGCGATAAGTATTTCAATTTGACATAACAATGTCATATTTCTCATAGTAGGGTAAAGATTAGGAGCATATATATAAGGATTTTTTCCCTATGCAAACTCGACTGCAAACTAAGGACTAAAAAAATATCTATTTCTATCCTTTTAATGTTATAGTTGTAATGTCTCCTGTAACACTAGATGAAAATCCCATTATTTAGGTTAGCAGACAGGTAACACTCAAGCCTTATCTGTAAGAGAACAGAAACCACTCTATGCCCGCAGTTCAAGAAGACTTAAAAGGTTATGACCAATAAAACTAGAAGGCCTTTTATATCCACTAAATATGTTATCCAGTTGAAACTAGTTTTAACACAGAAGGGAAGAGCTCATGGTGAGAGTGAGAATATGGTGAAATCAAATTTGAGATGTTAATGGAGGCCAAATTGATGTCCACTATTTTCATAAGTAATTGATGTGATTTTGCTTTTCAGTGTGTATGTACAGAGAGCCATCGCTACATGAAATTGGAGAAAAACAAGGGCGTTCGAGGAAAAGTTCTGGAACACCAACCATGAATGGAGGCAAAGTCGTGAATCAAGATTCAACATAGCTGAGAACTCTTCCCTTTGTCCCTCTCCTATCCTTTTCCATTCCCCCCTCCCCTTTACCCATTTCCTTCCAATAAGTCACCCAAGGAGAGGAAAATAAAATGGCAACCCAGGACCTAGTGACTAAGATTCTGCACTCAAAATCTTCCTTTGTGTAGGACAAAGAAATTGAACCAAAGCTTGCCTGTTGCAATGTGGTAGAAAATGCACATGCACAAATATTAGCACATATACAATCAAGGGAAAAAATAAATCAAGACACCACAACATTGTGTTGTTATTAATAAAAGGCTAATTATAATGAAGACATAGCTATAATAAATGTGAAATAAAGTTATTATCTTAAAGACAAGGGTTTTGGAGAATTGAACTTACAAATCAATGTAATACCCTAAATTACTTAAACTTCGGATAATGCTGTGATGTGTGCTTTGTTTTGAATTTTAATTTTCTTTGGATGTCTGGAATTGACACATAATTACATACTGTCTCCAGGATTCTTTTTTTACCATGATATTGAACATGTACAAATTATAGATTCTTCTAACACCTGTATGGTATAAGCCAGGAATCATTTAAAAGCTTAAAACTTTATTCTTGAAGTTGTTACTTAAAATTGTTTCATGCAAAGGATAGACTTCAGTTGTATTTAATGGTATTAGCTGATATCATTCCTTCATAAAAATGAATTTCAGATTCACCTATTTTTATCAAAGGAATTGATCTAGGATATCATTTTTTTTAGTCATTTAGAAAAAAAAATGTGTTCTAAGGTTGAAATAACTTTTGGGAATTCTGTGTCATTGACATGCCTGGGAAGTGATGAATAAGTTATATGCTCTTATCATTTGGTCTTTTTTTTTTTTTTTTACATTGTGCACACGTTTGAGAACAGAGGTGCATGTCTAGCTGTGTTGGAGAGTTTTGTACCATCTCTTGCAGCAGGAAAGAAAGAAAAGGAGTTTTGCATAAGGAATAAGTCCTAGGAAATTGGTCAAAGCAAATTGTATTTGCCTTTGAACCTTACTAGAGTCTTATGTATGTAACATTTTCCAAACTTCACCAAGAGATTGGGAGGCATGGCTGTGAAATTCCTAACTTAATATCTTATGAAGCCACTGGCTTGCTTGTTGCTGTATATCCTTGTTAATTAGCCTAGTTGACAATAAGTCTGTCTCGTAGAACGACAGAAAGGAACTTGATACGCTGAATTTTCAAGGGGCATAGAGAAATAATATGGAATTAACAGCTATGGTTCTAACACACAGGACTGCGTGAGCTTAAAGTACTCAAAAGGAAAGAAAAAAGAACTCAGTGTAAGGACTGGCAAATGCATAATTAGGAATACTAAAGTATTAGAAAAATATTAGGGAAGAAATGAATACTATACGATCGCGTTGGAAAAAAATAGATCTACGTAGTCCTACTAATCAGGAATGGTATAAAGACATCCAAATTAAAACAAAACAGGATGTTTAAAAATGTATGCAGAGTTATGGATATTATCAATGAGAAGACTTAGCATGTTACTTCTCCTATAGCTCTACTGTCCAGCATGTATTGTTCCAAATATGATTCCCTAAAATATATACACTTTGCAGAAGCTCTAGGCCTTCACTTAAATGACCTTGCCATTGGTTGCTGTATTCTTTCAAAGTCAATGTAGTTCCCCTCACTCTACACAATCATTATTCTTTAATAGTGGTTTGTGTCCTTCACCAAGTACTTAATTTATGTTATCAGGAGGTTAGCAGCAAATGAAACGGAGGAATTTGCCTTATCGGTTGTAAAGAATAAACGTTCTGCATCTAGGCACCTCGGCAAGGATTTTGAACACACCTTTGCAAAAGATATTTGTTTAACAAAATATTTTGAAAGTAACAAATAAAGACATTTAAATTAAAAAAAAAAAGAATGTTGCTCTTCTAGGAAAAGAACACCCTTGTAAAAAAATTACAAATCTGGTTGTATTTCTCCTTGTCACTCTGGATTCAACTTGTTTTCAAACACATCTGTCACTTCTAGGACTAAAAAAATCCCAAGCACAAAGCCTTGTTTTCTTTGAAAGAATTCAGAAAGAAGCTTCCACAAAATCGGTCACAGGCTCATTTAACATGAAATGACTTGAGCTTTCATGGTGATACACACACACACACACACACACACACACACACACACACCACAAACTCATCAGTAACACAATTGCCAGTTTCACAAATTTCCAGTTACAAATTACACCAATGATCCATGACAATATATTTAATCTGGTTAAATATTATGAAAAATATGATGGCGATATGAACTGCAACACAAATACCCCCTCTATTTCTAATGGCTGCCCATCATTTATCACCTAGATTCGTGTTTGTCTTCTTCCTCATAGCAGTTAAGAAGCAGAAGTCTAACCACCTAGTTTCTATATTGTTTTTTTATTTCCATATCATTAAAGCAAATGTTGACCACAGTAACTGCTCAGAAATTAGTGTTGCCTTATTTACAATTAATTTTGAAGAATTAACTGGAAAGCTCATCTTTCTTTTACATATTAACTTTGACAAAACCTGTAGTTGCTTAACTGCTGCTTACTCTTTAAGCACATACAACCTTTAACAGAAAAAGCCAGTATTCACTGTCTAGGTTTTTTAAAAAAATTATGAAATATAAACACATAACTATTCCACTTCCAAAAATATGAGCCAGTTTAAATCGTTTGTTTTTCAGGTTTCTTCCAAGTAAAATAATTCTTTCCTTTGATTTTTATCATTCCAATTTCTGGGTCTCAATTCATTCATCTCTTAAATTCAAATTTAAGAGTTATAAGTCAAATAAGCTCTTTTTTTAATCCATTGGGATAATCTCAGGAAAAATACAACTTTCAGTAAAGCTTTGTAATTGACTATGTACATATAAGTTAAGATGTCTTTATTCCAAGAGTCCTCATTGTAACATGTTTCAAATCAGTGGGCTTAAGAATGAAAACAAAACTTATGAGAATCTCAAAATAGTCCTTTGGTCAATATACTCTACTTGACTTTTAAGCTAGGAGTTTGAGGTAGAGAAACAAAACGGTGCTGACGTCCCTTTGCTAATTCAGAGACTTGTGCTTCAGGAAACTGGAGGACTGCAAGCCAGCCTATTCTTGATCACAGTAAGAGTCTGGGTTTTGAATTTTACATATGAATTTCATAGCACATTTTTAGCCACTATGGATTGGCGCAATAAAGAGACATCAATTTGATGTAAATTGTGATGCTGTATGGGCCTCATTTTAATCCAGATAGCTTTTATAGAAGAATTCTTCAATTTAAGAAATGACACTGTTCTAGACAGATATTGGATGGATGGATGGTGGCCCCATGGTGCCACTAGCAAGAGATGATAATATTATAGCAAAAGTAAAGGATGAAGAATGGCTTGTTACGTACTGGAAAGTCTGAAGGTCCTAATTAGGGACCACCAATTTCTTGGCAAAGAAGCATGACTACATCAACAGTAATTTTTTTAAACATGGACCCAGAAATAGCAAATCTACTATTTTACCTTCATGGCTTAGTCTACAAGGCCTTGCTATGAGAAGGTTTTCCACGATGTTACTTAATTTCGTCTGTACAAGGTAAAACACACTCAAACATAAAAATTTCCTGCTCATTGTAATATCATACAAGGCTGAGATTATTTCTTTCATAATATTGTAAATAGCATTTTTTAAATCAGAGTCACATTTAAAACAGTGGATTGTTCTACAAATATATATGTGTATATATACATATGCTTCTGAAATAAGGATATATAGAGTTTTTATTTGATTTGTGTTCTTTAGTCACAGCTAATCAAAAAATAAAGAGGTTTGAATGCAAAACTTTATATACAAATGTATATTTCTAATGGTAATATAAATTGCCACTTTATAATAAAAAAAGGAACTGATGGAAATAATCATCAAAGCACATGCACCTTCAGAACTTAAGTGATTCTGAATTCCTTCTTTGATGTAGAAGTATTTTTTTTATTTTTAAAAAGTTATCTTAAAAAGTTAAGATCCTGATCCAGATTCCATGATAAGTCACAGCAGAGTGACAAGTTATGTTTCAGGGCAGGAAAAGGATGCTAAATGCAGATCTTTATTTTTCAGGATTTTTCCTTGACGCCCAAGTTAAAAATTTAATATTTAAAATCTAAATTAAGTGAAAATTGCTAATGTTCAGAGATGATATACTAAGCTTCAGTAACAGAAGCAAAAATATATTTAACGTACAATAGCTTTAAAATAACGTCATAACAAAAATTGCATCAGTAGAGTTTTATTAGTTGGAAAGAATGAGTTAATGTTTCTTTGTCTTTGCTCCAAGCACAACTTAAAGACAGTGGCATTCATTTTACTTAAAGTTGTTTAAAAGTCCAAAATATACTCCCATGAATAGAATTGGTATTAGCCCCATTACAAGGTTAAATGTTACAGTTTTAAGAAATTATTGACACTGAAATGTTTAATAAACATGTTGTATGAGAAAACTGAACAAATTAATGTTTCATTTTTGCATTAAAGCACAGATTATTCAAATCATTGTTTTTTGAGATCAGATTTGTAAAATGTTTATATATCACAACCTTCCTGAAGTAAAAAGCAATTAAAATCTTGAGATGCTCATGCATGTAGACAAAATACTTGCAGTTTTTTTTTTTTAACATTAAACTTCTTTGGGAAGTCAATGTGTTTATCCTATAATCGATCACTGAAAAAGTCCTATGCCTTATTTAAAAAGAAAAAGATCAAAATTAGAATTGTAATAAATCAGATTTTTTTATTGAACATCATAGCCAAAGTAAAAATTACTTGCTAACTATGAAACTACCGAGGGTAAACCTAATATTTTACTTTTTGAGGGTTAAGAACTAGAGCACGCTCATTCATTTATTCATTGATTCACAACTTACTAACTAGATATTTGGTCGAGTTTAAGGACTGTAGCCTAAATTTTAGTCTCAAAAAATCCAAGAAAGGCAATCACATAAATAAATAATGTAAATACGTGAACATAAGTGTGTGGCTAAACTTTTGTATACAACTGGTAATGCAGCAGGGAGACCCACAGGGAAGACAGGGGCTAAAAAAAGAAAAGATATTTACTGAGTAGT
The DNA here is from genome assembly GCA_017311185.1 of Proteles cristata cristata. Classification (NCBI taxonomy): domain Eukaryota; kingdom Metazoa; phylum Chordata; class Mammalia; order Carnivora; family Hyaenidae; genus Proteles; species Proteles cristata. The sequence goes on from JAESUZ010001578.1 coordinate 662,166, forward strand.
CAAACAGAGATGACAAGGGGCCCCTCAAGTAGAGGAAACAGTTTGATACAGAGTTGTGGAGACATGAAAATCATGACTTACTGGGGAAATACAAATGAAACAATGAAGGAGGGTTCAGACGAGGAGGTGGGGGGGAAATTGAGTTAACACCAATGAAAATGAAAAGTTATTCAAAGTTTTTCAAGGCCCTCTTTGGGTTTGTCTGAGCCCCTGGATCTGTTAGGATGCTTGTGGTTTCTTGTAACAGAATCCCCAAACCGAAATGGCTTTTCTCCAGGTTCACAGCGTCACCACCAGAGGCTTATTTGGTCTGCAGCTTTCAGCTCCGCCCACCTCCACGTGTGACAATGCCCCTCTTTGAGTAAGGAGTAAGGTATTCTTTCACAAGTTGCGGATGCCACGTATTTATATCACGTGCTGTCTCTTACAGTCTACTTCCTCTCCCCACAAAAGAAAAAAAAAATCCTCTAAAATCTCATTGGCTCAATTTGGGTAATGTATCCATACTTGGCTGAACCACTGTGGCCAGAAATTTGAGATGAATTGACTAGTAAGTCAACCCGATCTTTTTCTTGGATTTATCTGTTGTATGTATTCTCCCCCAGAAGATACAAATATGCATAGATGAGGGGTGAATATTTGAATGGAATTCAGGGTCCATTTGTCAAGAAGAAATGGGAAGGAAAATGGGATAGCAAGTAGCAACAAATTTCCATTACTTGTTAATGAATGTATTTCCTACCACATCTCATATGGGTTTTCTAAAAAACTGAGAAAAATTTTGCAAATATAAGTGGATTACAGCTACTGCCATAAACCATGGTGGGGGGCAAACTAAGGCATTATAGATTCAATTCCCTAAACATGATTAAATGCCCACTATGCAAAGGTACTGTGAGGGTCACTGACGAAGATATAAACCACTGTGGTACATATGACAACAACTCAATATATATCTGTCAATGCTTTTCAATGAGCATTAAAAAGAAGACTAGAGGGGCGCCTGGGTGGCTTAGACGGTTAAGCGTCCGACTTTCACTTAGGTCATGATCTCTCGGTTCGTGGGTTCGAGCCCCACGTCGGGCTCTGTGCTGACTGCCAGCTCAGAGCCTGGAGCCTGTTTCAGAGTCTGTGACTCTTTCTCTCTCTGACCCTCCCCTGCTCACGCTGTCTCTCTCTCTCTCTCTCTCCTAGAAATAAATAAAACATTAGATTAAAAAAAAAAGAGGACTAGAAAATGCATCTTGGCTACTTTAAATCAAAGGTTTCTATCATATCTACTTTTTCATACCCATAAAAAAAGAAGAAAAAACCTGTTGGGATTAGATCATTACAAAATATCACCCAACAGTATTCTAAGTCTTCAACTCAGGACTATCTGGGATTTCAAAGTCACCTGGAACAGACATATATGGCACTCTAGAGTCTGCTCTCTAGATTATAGCATATATTTGAACAAGGAATGACAATAAATATATTAATCTCCCTAAAAAGCCTATTGCACTTGGCGGCAGTACTGGTTTTATAAATTTCTACTTCATCTGAAGTAACTTGTTCTTCTGAGCTCCTACCCCTTCTTTCAAATGTCACTCCCTAGGACTAGTCAATGTCACCTTAATCCTTCACCTATAGAAAAGTCATACAGATATTTGAAGATCATTGTCATTTTTTCCCCAATCTTCAAGGGTCTCCACTCATGTGAAATTTTTAAATATTCCATTTGCCATTCTGTTTACTTCACTCAGAGCAAACTCTAATAACTTGGATTGCTTAACCAAACATGATATTCTCAATATAAATGGCCCAGAGACACTCCCTCATTCTCATCATGGTAACAGTATTAAATTAAGATTGCATTAGCTTAAAAATGTTTATTTATTTGGAGAGAGAGAGAGGGAGAACACAGGTGGAGGAGATGCAGAGAGAGGGAGAGAGAGAATCCCAAGCCGGCTCCACACTGTCACACAGAACCCTATCCAAGGCTCAGACTCAGGAACCATGAGATCATGACCTGAGCTGAAATCAAGAATTAGATACTCAACCAACTGGAGCCACTCAGGTGCCCTGCATTAGCTTTAAATTTTTTTAAAAGTTTTTATTCATTTTTGAGAGAAAGAGACAGAGAGAGAGCAAGCAGAGAGAGAGGGAGACAGAATCTGAGGCAGGTTCCAAGCTCGGAGCTGTCAGCACAGAGCCTGGCACGGGGCTTGTACTGACAAACCGAGAGATCATGACCTGAGCTGAAATCAGACCCTTAACTGACTGAGCCACCCATATGCTCCTCTGCATTAGCTTTTTTAACACTCTCATCAAAACGTTTTTTAACATTCAGGTTTATTTTTATTAAAACACCTAGGCATTTTCGTCTCTATGATTCAATTTAAGATGGAGGTTTGTTAATAGGCTCATAAGCATAATTCTAATATGATAAAGTCTTTGAGAAGCCTAACATACTCAGAATTTTCCAGATATACTACAAAATGCCCATCCAGTGATTAATCACAAATCATCTACTTGACGTCGTATGATTATATTATGTGATCAGATCAATCTGTTTTGGGAGACTAACCACAACGCCCTTCATCTTCTCATCTCACTTAAACTAGGGTGAGGTTTCAGAAATGGTCATTCTGCTGGCAGTTCTTTATCGTAGGGGGTAAGGGCCCTTATAGAAGACACCCGGTTTTGCTCCATTTTAAACTTTCTCTCCTCTCATTAGGCTCCATTAATTTAATTAGCAATCCTCCCAAATATTACATTACTTAGACTTTAAGAATCATTACTTGGTTTCTCACCGATTTCAGTTTTTCATTCTGTAATTTTAAATTTTGGCCTACTTATTTCAATAATCAATTGCACATCTCTTCAAATTTCTATTCAAAATTTTTTTCTAGGAGTCAGTTTGCAACATTCTTGTGTTCACTCTCAAAAGTTCTTAAACTGGTAATAATTCTGAGGCTTTGAGGACCTGAGAATTCCTTTCTGCTTACCTTTGCCTGGGTAGGCATAAAATCCTTGTGTTACCTTCTACCATAAAATTCTCTTAATGATTCATTGATCCTTAGGCTTTTTAAAGGGATGTATTACATTTTAGTTGAAATTAATATGCATTCTCTAGACATGAGCTTTCATAATTATTTCTTAAGAATTTAAAATATTATTGATGTTGTCATGTTATCTTTCTAAAATCTATTTGACAAGCTTATTTAGAAAATCATGTATTTTGGGGCACCTGGGTGGCTTAGTCGGTTAAGCGTCCGACTTTCGCTTAGATCATGATCTCGCGGTTCGTGGGTTCGAGCCCCGCATCGGGCTCTGTGCTGACTGCCAGCTCAGAGCCTGGAGCCTGTTTCAGTCTGTGACTCCCTCTCTCTCTGACCCTCCCCTGCTCACGCTGTCTCTCTCTCTCTCTCTCTAGAAATAAATAAAACATTAAAAAGATTTTTTAAAAAGAAAGAAAATCATGTATTTTAATTAATGTGCTGTCTCTTACATAGATATTCATGCATTAGCCCTGCCACTCCACTGCAAGTTGTTATCTTCAAAAACATGTTCCTGACCCAGTGAAACACACAGACACATACACAAGAGAAATACTGTAATAAGAGGTCTTTAATATATAAACTACATGTCAGCCTATCTATGCTTTGGTTTGTCTGTCCACCCCATTTTCATCCTTGGCTTCATTTTCTCTGATATATCTATGCATTTCCAGATTTTCATATCACTTGGTTCATGAACTTAGCTCTGAATTAGTTAATATTTTTTACCCTAATTTTTTTGAGTAGTAGTTTTTTTTTCCCCTTGGCCAGATAACTCTGGAGTAATAGCACAGATTCTATGGGCTCAGCAAATCTGGTTAGATAGGAGAACATCCATTACAATACCCTTATTTACTGGTTTCACTGAGGCATATTACCCCACCGACACTATACCAGGTAGCACATGTCAACACACATACAAACTAAGCATGGAATTATGGGCAAACCCACTTGACTAACCCACTCTCCATCTTAAATGCTAGAGTTATTTCTGGCCTGCCTCCAAACAAATGACTATGGTTTTGTTGAATATAGTCAACATAATTGTGGACTTGCACAGGACTATCCACTTCTCTGGCAGAGAATACAGAGTTATCTGGAACTTGATCCTAAAGGCAAAAATTGAAAGGGTTTGCTCCTTGCTTCCTCCATCCATTGCCTCTACAACTAGACCCAGGTCTAGTCAAATGTATGTATCTGTCTTCTACGTGAAGGACTCTAATAATAAAATCATCAGTCAAAATGATTTAATTTTCAGACCTTTTTACATTTATTTAAGGAAACAAAATGACCTAGGCAGTTCCTATTATTGGAACTATTCAGTGGCTCTTATCCTGATAGCATGTTAGAACCACGTAGGGTCAAGCCTCAATCCTAAAAAGAGGATGAAATTAGTTTAGAAGACAGGTGATTCTCATCTGTAGGAGCTGAGAATCAACCCACTAAATAACTTCCTAAAAAAGCATAACTAATATTTATTTCATACCCATTTAAGATTGAATGAATCTGGATTTCTAGACATCTTGTAAGTTGTAAATATCCATGAGAGTTATGAGCAGAAGACTCCCTTTCTGATGAGGCTTAGACAGTTTGAATAGCAGGTAGTAGTAGATGCCAAGCCACTTCCATGTCCCTGCCATATTCTGGCATCTTGCCTAATCTCCTAGAGAAGATGTAGTGGTATATTCAGAGATTTGAAGTTAGCCTTATTTAAATTCATCTACATATTTGCAATTGAGTCAAGGACAATTTCGTCTGTCTGAACCCAGAGAGATATTTATCTAAGCAACCCCATCAAAAGGGTACTTATATTTCTGCATAAGATTTTTAGATCTGGATGAGGTCAGTAAGGGTGGCTGCTGTCTTGTGATAGTAGCCTCCAAATTCATCGAGGGTATCCATGAATTAATTGGACCTTTATAGAAAACTGGCTTTATTTCTCCTCTACTGTCATGGGTCACAATCCCATTCTGTTTAGGGTGGACATGGTAAGACATGCTTCTCTCTTACTTGGGAAGACGTTTACTTTCTCCTGACAGTGTAGTTTTAGCTATGAGATTTCTCTTAGCATTGTAGTCTGTTTTATTGTCTTGGTCAGACCATCAATTCTTGGGACAGAATTAAGTTTTTCCGCACTTTGACTCAGAGCATACTGTACTCTGCAAATAAAATTGTCATTCTAACTATTTTCTGCCCACCACTATCCCCTAGAAACGAAATAAAAGGCAACATATGACTCTTCCTCCATTACATGTACGCTGACTAACACTGTCATAAGCAAGAAAAGAGTACTCTGTGTCTGTTCCAGAAAGGTAAGCAATCCAGTGGTATTTGTTTCTGTACTCTACCATTCAAGCCCATCTACTCTGTATTTCTCTAGTCCTGTCCTAATCTTTTCCATCAGAATCACAGCCTTACAAAGTTCATAAGTCCTCTTGACTTGCTCTGATGAGGAGAACGGAGAGTTAGAAATTTACTTCAGGCTGTTTTGAGTCCCAGTGCTTAGGGTCTGCTAGATACAAGGAGGTTGCAAACACAGAACACGCCTGGAAACTGGCTCACATTCTCTGCCTCTGTCAAAATGGCAGACAATTATCGGGAAAAGCCTGGGCAAAATCGGTCCTCTATTTTCCAACAAAAGGAGACTGGAAATTGGGTCAGACCTACTATATTACTATAGGGCTTGATGTCACTTCATCCATCTTTGACTCTCCTTATATGGCTATTGTTTTTGTTTTTGTTTTCCAATGGAGCTCCTAGTAACACATTTCCTTGGCCAAGGCTCATGACTCCCATCCAGTGAACAGTCCTGAGAGGATGCAGCCTTGTTACCCTTATTTTATCATAACACCATCATCATATCTTAGCAAACCACAGAGGACTGGAACAGAGTATTTGGTATAGTGGGAGGCAATGCTGCTTATGACTCAAGGAAAACTGTCATCTAAATCTAGTCATTGTAGGATCTTGAGCAAGTTAATTTCTCTGTAACTCTCATTTCCCTCACTGTAAAATGTGGGTAGCTTGTAAAGTAGGGATTAATTTGATTATCTAATATTTTTTATCCATCTTGAAAATCTGTATCTTTTAATACTTATGTTTCGTCCATTGACATTTAATGTAATTATTGGTATGTTTGGATTTAATTTACTTTTTTATATTTGCTTTCTGTTTGTTCCCTCCGTTACCCTTCTGTTTTCCATTTCCTGACTTCTTTTGGATTACTTGGTGCTTTCTGTAGGGATTACAATATGCATGTTTAATTATTTACTGTTTATCTAGAACTGATATTTTACCACTTTGGGATGACATGTAGAAACCTTACCTCCACATAGGTCCCTTTAGCCTGTCCTCTTATATAATGCTTATCTACATACCTTGAGATCCCTATCACCCAAACTTAAACTTTCTGCTTTCAACTTGCACATACTTTAAACAACTTAAGACCAGACTAATCAATGATATTTACCTAGATGTTCGGGATTTTTATTGTTCTGCTTTTCATAGTATTTCCCTACAATCTAAAAACAAAACATCTTTAGTAATTTCTTAGAGCTGGTCTGCTGGCAATGATTCCCTTAGTTTTCCTTTATCTGAAAATGTTTTTCTTTCATCTTTATTCCTGAAGCATATGTTCACTGGATACAGAATTCTGGGTTGACAGTTCTTTTCTTTCAGCACTTTAAAGCCGTGGAACCACTTTTCTCTTGCCTCCATGCTTGTTCTCCTCTTGGTAATGTGTCATTTTTCTCTGAGTGCTTTTAGGACTTTTTTCTTTCCCTTTGATTTTTGGCAGTTTGATCTGATATGTCTGGATGTGAATTTGTTTGTGTCTATTCTGTTTCGCATTCACTGAGCTTCTGAAATCCATGGTCTAGTTCTTTTGTCACATTTGGGACACGTTGAAACATTATTGCTTTATTTTTTTTTAATTTTTTTTAAATGTTTTTATTTATTTCTAGGAGAGAGAGAGAGAGAGTGAGCAGGGGAGGGTCAGAGAGAGAGGGAGTCACAGACTGAAACAGGCTCCAGGCTCTGAGCTGGCAGTCAGCACAGAGCCCGACGCGCGGCTCGAACCCACGAACCGCGAGATCATGACCTAAGCGAAAGTCGGACGCTTAACCGACTAAGCCACCCAGGCGCCCCAAAACATTATTGCTTTAAATATTTTTCCTGCACTGCTTTTTTCCTCTTCTTTTGAGATGCCAATCATAGATTCCTTTTTTTTCTTTTTTCTTTTTGTTTGTTATTTACCCACAGATTTCTAAGGCTCTTTTCAGTTTTTCAGTATTTTTCCTCAGTACTGTTCATATTGAATAATTTTTGTTGATTTATCTTCAAGTTCATTGATTCTTTCCTCTGTCACCTCTATTCTGCTGTTGAGCTGGTCAAATGAGGTTTTTGTTTTTAATCTTGGTTACTGTGTGTACAGATCTCAAATTCTTATTTGGTTCTTCTTTATATCTTCTGGTTATTTAGTACTCTTCCTATTTTTCCTTTAGTTTTAAGAGTCAAATAATTCTAATATCTTTTTTCATTTCTCCACTGATGTCTGTTGATGGTATTTTCCCATGAAAGTTGAGATTTTCATGGTAGCTCACATGTTGAGTAAGTTTTTAATTGTATCTTGGACATTTTGGATATTCTACTGTGAGGCTCTGAGTCTTCTTTAAATCCTTGGACAGGGTCGAAATTTTTGTTTTTATAGTCAGTACCTGGTTAGGTTAAGTCTTTAAGTTTCAACTAGCCTCCTGTGTCTGTGGTTCCAAAGCCAATATGCTTTTCAAAGCATTCTCATTACTATTTAGATCTGTCTGGTATATATGCCACCTAGTGGCCAGATTCAGACACGGGCAGTGGTGTATCTAATCAGTTCTTAAAGTCTTTTACATGCAAAATAATATCAGCTCCACAAATGTACAGTTTGGGAAGGAGTCCAAGGATTACAAACAATTATTTGGGGTTGATCTCCTTACTTTTTTTCCTGTCCAAGACCTTCTCATACTTTCTGGTTCCTGGGGGCTCCTCTATTTTGTCTTTCAGCTAGAAAACCAGAACTTTAGTTACCCTGCTCTCCAGTGCACTACTGAAGTGTGTCCACATCATGAGCCAAACAATAGAAGGACAAACAAGACAGAAAGTAGTATTGGTTGGCCCCACTTTTTGGAATTACATCTCTGCTGAAGGTAGAGGAAGGTTGTTCTGCTCAGAGTTTTGTCTACTGTGGGTTCTTATTATGCCGCAGAATTACTTAGGAGCTCGACCAAGGGATAACAGAAAAAGGGAGAGAATACAACAGGAGATTTTTCTCATTGTCTGTAAATAGTATGATTTCCTTTTCTGCAACTTGAGCCAGTTTTAAAGGCTTTCTCCCAAACTCTGTCTACTCCTTTTTTATGCCCACTGCGGTGCTGGCTGGGAGATGTTGGGAAAAAATAGTAAAATCATCATCAATTAATCAGTAATTGAATTTCACACCTCTTCCCCAATTTGCTTACTACATTTCAGAGTTCTGAAAGAGCTGTTCTGTGTATTCTGTCCAGATTTTAGTCAGTGCAAAACACAGACAGACTGGTACTAACTCCATCTTATCCAGGCTGGACTCCTAATATTCTTTAAAACTAAAAAAATTTCATGATGCTTAATTATATTTTAACTATCTTATTTAAAAGTCAGTTTACTGGATGTGTCTTCCCCACTCCTCTCAAAGGTCAGGTACCAAACAAAAATATAAAAACCAGGAAAATGGAAATCACATATTAGATATTCCAATACTCTACCAATCCTATATGATCTGAAGAAGAGTGAAGTGTCCCCATCTAAGCTATCTGCTGCCTGAATATAAAATGTGATACTATATTTCTTTCAAAATATGGATTTTGAAATAATATTTTAAATAGTAAAAAATGCAAATAGCTCATTTCAGCCTTTCTGTTTAGTCTGACCCAGATTTAGAAATTTGAGGTGTGGAATGGCTCTAAATAGGACACTTTCAAGGATCATTACAGGATCATCCTACAAGCCATAGTTACAGCTTAGTGCTTCAAAAGAAACACAAAAGCTGGCTGCCTGTAAGAATACACAGAGTCTAAACACCTGACCTCTTTTTCCCCAGCAAAATCTGTATCATGGCTCAAGTAAGCAGGGCAGCGAGGAACAAGTCTGTGGCGACCGCCATTCATGGTGCATTTCTTCTGCAAATCAATTACGCTCTATATACATAATCATGTCAGAGCCTGCAAAATCTTTCACAGAAGATTCAAAAAGATTGGAAAAAAATATCACTTCTCTGATACCCACATAATAATTATGAAATATAAAATGCCGGTAGAAACACATGTGCACTGCATCATTCTTGGCAGATCCTCCAAATAAATTATTAATTCATTTAAATAAAGGGTCAGTTCCCATCTTTGGCTTATGTGAGAGAGTTTTTTTAAAGTAGCTAAAGGTTTTCAGTAGTCATCTGATTTTTGAGAAAAAGTAAAGAGAGTATGATGAAATAATATGCTTCTTCTCAGGCAAGATCATATTAGATTTGCATTTTAGATGTAATTCAATTTGTCACCTTTTTACACTATTTTATTTCTTTGTGCACCCAATCTCTTCTATTGGATCATGAGAGTCTCAGCTAGCTTGACACAAAACAGCATTTAATACATGTTCGTCAAATTGTTTCAAATATGCAAAGAATCAATCATCAAATTTCAGTAAGGAGTAATGAATTTTTTATCTGGCCATACCAAAGGAAGAAGACATTTTTTTAAAAAAAACACTCATGAAAAATTTATTTTCAGCAAAACAACCCTTGCCATTTAACTACAGTATGTGGCATTCACTGTACTACTGCTAGTTGTTGTTTTTTTTTTTTTTTCCTCCTTTATTCAAAGTTGCTTTACTGGTGAAAAAATTTAAGCCAGTGTTCTAAGTGGTATGTGCGAGTTTTCTCTGAGCACATATCTTGTTTACTATATAACGGGATATGTGCATATATTTTAACTCCCACATAATCTTCCGAACTGCTCTGCTAACGTCTTTACAGCATATAATCTAGTTAGATGGTTTCTTCCTGGGATTCTGGTTGAAATTATCTCAAGGCTGAATGTAACTTTCTATAGGGTTCAGATTCAGTAAGAAGAAATTTCCTTCTTTCCATCAGCAAAAATCTTCACTCTTAGATGAATCTTCAGCATTCTATGGTTACCCAGGAAACAAATTACTTAGAAAAGTATTCATCCAACAGATAAGTAATGAGAACCATATACAGAATTTAAAAGTTTCAAGTAACTATATTAAGAAGGTAATAAGAAACAGACAAGACTATTTCGTATAATATACGAAACCAAATATATCTACAACATTACCATCTTCACATAGGATCAATATAAGAATTTTTAATAAACTATTTTAAATTTTGTATGATTAGGGTTTGAAATCTAGGTGTGTATTTAATTTATTTTTTAACATTTCTTTAAATGTTTATTTATTTTTGAGACAGAGAGAGACAGAGCATGATTGAGGGAGGGGCAGAGAGAAGATATAGATTCCGAAGCACACTCCAGGCTCTGAGCTGTCAGCACAGAGCCCGACACTGGGCTCGAACTCACAGACTATGAGATCATGACCTGAGCCAAAGTTGAATGCTCAACCCATTGAGCCACCCAGATGCCCCACTATGTGTATGTTTTATACTTACAGCAGATCTCAATTCAGACTAGCCATGTTACAAGTGCTCAGAAGCCTCATGTGGCTAGTGGTTGCCTAAGTAGAAGTGTAGATTTAAAAGAAATGGAATGAAAGGGCTGAAAGAGATCATTGAAATTCTGTGTCCACCTCTTTCCTAATATTTGAATATTCCCATACTATCTATAGATATTTTCCTCTAATCCAAAAAGGTTTTTAAGTGTTGCAGTGCCCAACATGGTCCAGCATCATCTTCCTGCTTCTCAGTCTTCTGCCAATGCCACAGTCTCTCTCTGCTCCACAGCACCTCTTTCTGTCACTGGATCCCAGCTTGGGGATCATTTTCCCCTGGCTGTTGTATTTATTTTTCCTTCTATGCAGAATATACTTGTTCCTGCCATTCTCAACCCAAAGATTTTCTCTCCTCCTTGCTTTTTTGACTAATAAATCCCGCTTAGTTCTCAAATTAATTTGTCTTTCTCAGGGAAGACTTCCTTGAATCCCCAAGAGCTTTCTGGGAGTATGGATGACCCAATATAGCAACTGCCATCTTCATAATACTTACTATAGAGGTTCCCTTCTAGTGAAGAAACATGCATTAGGTCACATAGTCATAAACTAAGTACATTGTTGGTGCTCAATTAGTATTGTTTGAATGAATGGATGACTGATTAAGTGAATGAAAAAAATGGAAATATCAGAAACAAAGAGATTTAGTAAAGGTCTCATAGTAAGGGGTAGGTTCTGGACCCTAGTTCAATGAAGTTCACACAATTTAAGCATTTCAAGAGATTACAGCTTGAAGGATATGTGATCATTAGAGTATAGACAGTAGAATAACAAAGATCCATGCCTTCTGGAATTTTTGGTTATAGTAAGTTGACCATTTCTGTAGATAACATAAAATATGAACTGCTGATGGTAGTGTAGACTAGCGAGAGCATTCTGGAAAGCAGTGTCTCAGTCCCTGGACCATACCTATGACCTGGACAAATCATGTTGGAGTATATATCTCAAATTCTAATATCGGTTCAAAAGGAGAATGAGATGAGAATCGCATTGCAGTGCTGTTTGTGTTGGCAAAGAATTTTAGGCAATGTAAGTGTCCTTCACTAGGGACAGGAGGGGACTGCTGTGGAAAAATATCGTGGATACACACCAGTGTGTACAACCCAGAAGTTAGAATAACTAGATGTGACTAGGTGTGCACACAGCGACATCAGTGGGTCCTAAAAGAGCACTAATGAAAAAGCAAGGGGCAGAATCAGGTGTTAATATAAGGCACCATTCATGGAATTTAATAATATACATTGTGTATACACAAAACAAAGAAACTCATTTTTTTTACATTTTTAAAATGTTTGTTTTATTTTTGAGAGAGAGAAGAATGTGAGCAGGAGAGGGTCAGAGAGAGGGAGATACAGAATCTGAAGCAGGCTCCAGTCTCTGAGCTGTCAGCGAAGAGTCCATCATGAGGCTTGAACTCATAAGATGATGACCTGAGCTGAAGTTGGTCACTTAACCAACTGAGCCACCCAGGTCCCCCAAGAAACTCATTTTAAAAGAAAATGGAAACATAAAGATACACATGAAACATGTAAAAATATCAAAGTTCTTATCTGTAAAGGGAGAGTATAAGGATAGTGAGAAATAAGGACGAAAGAAAATAAAACAAATGTCTTATATGGGCCATTGATAATGTGCCATGAAATAAGTATAACTGATTTAAACCTTAGAGACTGAGAGCCAAATATTAGAAACAAAATTTTAAAATATGTATAATATTACATACATTTCCTTGTGTAACTCACCTGTACTCTTTTTGAAAGGTACCTCTTGGAAAATATTTATTTTCTTTTTTCCTTGCTTTCCTCGCTCCCCCCCTTCTTCTCCCTTCTGTCTCTTCTCTTCCCTTGCATTCCGTTTTTTATCCTCCCCATCCCTTCTCCTGCCTTCCCCAAACACTCTGTGTCTTTCTTGTCTCACTTCAGCTACTTTGAAGTGGTCACTTTAGAAATAAAGAGCTGCTTGCAATGTTCAAGAGGGCTCTATATCATCCTGCCAATCATTTACTTCGTAAAGCAGCTTGTTAAGTAGACCCAGTAACCACGTTGTCTGCATAAATCACTGGCCTGACTATCTGTTAATTCCAACAATACCTATGCCTCCCCCAGTTATTGCACCTTCTTAATTCAAGTCCCAGTACTGCATCAACAATCCACTTTTTTCAAGTGTTCATTCAGTCTTACTTTGTTAGATGCTCTGGGCAAAATCATCCAATGAACAAGCCAACAGAGTCACCATCTTAGATGGTGATATATAATGACTGATATGATATAGTTACTGAATTCTGGAAGATCCCATTATAGTGGAGAGTACACTATAAGTGATTTCATCAGAAACTAAAATTTTTAGGCTTGGTTACATGATATTCTGATATAATTATTTTGATATCACCGTTTTGACCAAAAATTTAATTTTCCATATACTGAAGCCTAATTCATAGCCAGGGATCAAATAGCAACAAGTCAAGAACAGACCATCAAAATTACAGATCCTTTTTTTTTTTTAAGTTTATTTATTTATTTTAAGAGAGACAGAGACAGTGCCAAGGGGGAAGGGTAGAGAGGATCCCAAGCAGGCTCTGTACTGCCAGTGCAGAGCCCCATGCAGGGTTCTAACCTATGAAGAAGCTGTAGTTCATAACCTGAGCTCAAACCAAGGCTCTCAACCACTGAGCCACCCAAGGAACCCTAAAAACTGTAGATTCTTTTTTTTTAAAAAATTTTTTTTATTTATTTCTAGGAGAGAGAGAGAGAGAGAGCGTGAGCAGGGGAGGGTCAGAGAGAGAGGGAGACACAGACTGCGAAACAGGCTCCAGGTTCTGAGTTGGCAGTCAGCACAGAGCCCGACGCGGGGCTCGAACCCACAAACCGCGAGATCATGACCTAAGCGAAAGTCGGACGCTTAACCGACTAAGCCACCCAGGCGCCCCTAAAAACTGTAGATTCTAAAAAAGGGTGTCATCTATATATCATGTTTTCAAGATAAAGAGGAAAAATTAAAATACTTCCAAAACTTTAAAAAAATATGGGGACTCCTGGGTGGTTCAGTCAGTTAAGCGTCTGACTTCAGCACAGGTCATGATTGCACCGTTCGTGGGTTCGAGCCTTGTGTTGGGCTCTGTGCTGACAGCTCGGAGTTCGGAGTCTGCTTCAGATTCTGTGTCTTCCTCTCTCTCTGCCCTTCCCTGCTCACACTCTGTGTGTGTCTCTCTCTCTTAAAAATAAACATATAAAATAAAATAATAAAATAAAATAAATATCTAGTAGAGGTAAAAACATATCTAAAGATAATGAAAACATAAGACAGAAATGAAAAAAGTAACTTAGCTGTGGAACAAATAATCTGATGCATGGATTCAAAATAGACAGGCATTTTGTTTTGCTCAGAGGATTAGGGACTGTTTCAAGGAAAAGAGGCATTTGGATCAGAAAGGAAGAATTGGTAAAAAAAAAAAAAAAAAAAGGCACTAAGAACAACTGGTAAAACAGGCTAGAGGCCAGAATGTCTATGACTTGTATGATAAGTAAGAGAGGAGACTTTATTGTCACTGAGAGGAGATGTGTGCAGAATGGTATTGAGGCTGGAGAGATATGTTAGGTGCAAATCTTGGAAGGATTAATGACAAAATGGATAGTATGGATCCAGGAAGATTTAAAATGGATGATGGTAGGTTTAATCACAGTAACAGAGATATAGAAATGTTGCTTCATTTACAACTGATTGACACACTTCATCATAGCACTGGTTAATAGAAGAAAATAAGAAGAAAGAAAAGGAAAGGAAAGGAAAGGAAAGGAAAGGAAAGGAAAGGAAAGGAAAGGAAAGGAAAGGAAAGGAAAAAGAAAAGAAAAGAAAACGAAAGAAAAGAAAAGAAAAGAAAAGAAAAGAAAAGAAAAGAAAAGAAAAGAAAAAAGAGAAACGATGCTGGAAATCAGACTGTGTAAGCCACATTTAATTATTATTACACAGCATTTTAATCCTGACCAAAACTTCCTATAGGTAATACTACACAGTTGAGGGTTTTTTTTTTTTTGTCATATTCTTGATTTTATTTTCATGGGAAGAAAGAATGATTAATGTCCATCTTTTATATCAATCGATTTGCCCCAAGCTCTTCTTCTTAGTACCCTACCAGTGTTCACATTTTTTGATCATTTTTCTGAATCAAATTGTATATTTAATGGTTTTATATTCAGTTGCCTGAATATAAAATATATATATCTTATAATACATAATGTAATAAAATGCATTCAACAGCATTTTAATTTATCTAATTAGTATATTGGAGGATAAAAATATCTCAGTAGACGGTATTTATCCAGTTGCATTAACATTGCTACTTACTGCTCTTAGGTAAGTTTCATCTTATAATCTTACAATTCTGGCTATTTTAGGGGTCATTTGTTTCCAGTTCCATGGTGAAAATTCAAAAATCTACTTTCTGGTGAAGGCTGGTCCTTGGTAATGGATAAATTAAACTATAAGACAGGATTAGTCCAAATTTGCCTAACTAAAAAAGTCAACATACTATCTAATTCAAACAATTTTCTTTCAGTAACCACGGTGTCTTACTTACTTAAGATCCTTGTTATATTGATATACATGTGAGACAGATATTGGTATCAGTCTTCCTCTCTGGTTGCTGATATTGTCAATTATACTCAATGTTTAGTAAATATGTTCTGTTATAATTTCTCTTGTCCTTAGAAATTGGATTCCACCCAAAATATCTCAGAATGAAAGTCATTTGGTGACTTTATACTAATGCTTCAAAGAAACTTGAACCCAAAACTCTGTGATTTGTTTTCCCCAAGTCGACTTGGCTAAGCTGCAACAGCATTTTCTAGGATTCCTTTCCTTTATGCTTCCATGTCAGAATTGACCAACACAAAGATCTGCATGAGATGCAGATGGCAGAAGTGAAGGAGTCACTCCTCTCTGAAGGTCCTAGTGATTAGAGGATTGAGAGAGAAACTTAGAGGTGCCCGAGGGTTTCAGTGTGTCCTCATTTACCCGTGCTTTGTTTCCGGTTCTTCCTGACTGCTGGCCTTGAAAGAGAGGCTCGCCACGAGATGCGCGGACAAAAGCCTTCCACAGACTTTACCACCAGCTTCCTGTCATGGTCACACACGGGGATGGGCGTGTCTGGCTTCTCAGGCCCCATGCGCGCCCTAACTTGTACACCACTGCCGGAGCTTCAGCAGGGTGGCTTAGCAGCTTTACTCGGGCCTCCACCATCTCCGTGCTAAGCCTTAATGTCAACCCCCTCCCAGCGTTGTGTAATATTCACCTCCTGCAATAAAGAGTTTATTCCATAATACTCCTAGTGGTCTTGTTTCCTGGACTGCCCCCTGACTCACAGAATAGGTCAGGGTAATTTCATTCTAGCGTTTAGTAGAGAAACTGTTGCAGGATTCTTTTACTACAATACCCGGGATTCGTGGTCTCTCAGCTTCGAAGAATGAAGAGGTGGACACAAAACGAGCAGCAGGTCAAAGTTTATTAGAGTGTAAGATAGAAAGGAAGAATAATATGAAAGCTCTCTTTACAGAGAGGGGACATTCAAAAATGAATGCCTGAGGACTGTAGGCAAGGGCCTTGTTTTATAAGGTTCTGGTCAGCCTTCTTCCTCCCTCATTCCCTTTTTTTTTTTTTAATTTTTTTTTAAATGTTTTATTTATTTTTTAGGAGAGAGAGAGAGACAGCGTGAGCAGGGGAGGGTCAGAGAGAGAGGGAGTCACAGACTGAAACAGGCTCCAGGCTCTGAGCTGGCAGTCAGCACAGAGCCCGATGCGGGGCTGGAACCCATGAACCGCGAGATCATGACCTAAGTGAAAGTCGGACGCTTAACCGACTAAGCCACCCAGGCGCCCCATCCTCCTCCCTCATTCCTACCGTCATTGGCTTCATAACTATAGGTGCTGCGTTGTCCTTTCCTGATCAGCCCATTTCCATTTTATGAGGGGTAGTCTCTGGCTATATCATTCCTTGTGGGTTATAGGTTTTATGGGCTACTTATTTGTAGTCAGGTCTTTTGTCAAATTCCTTAGGGGAGCCTGAGGGGGAGTAGGTGGTGTCTGTTACATTCTTAAGAGGAACCTTATGCCTGGGACGGGGATGCTGTGGTCAGACAACCCCAGCTTTTTTCCAGAATATGTCTTTCCCCACCCAGGGACCTTGGGTCCTAATCCTTCCCTCTCTGTCTATTTTATTCTGTCTTTTCCTATCATAAAACGACAATAGTGTTTCATCTGAGCACTCTTCTTTTAACTAAAGCTGTCTCCCTTGACTCATGATTTCCTTTAGAGTTTTAGCTTAAGAGAAACTTATCCAGTTCCATAAAAACTCACTTCATCTATGTAGAGTAGAAACATAAAAAATGAACATTATACATATACCCTGTGAAATGTCCTGGAAATTTTCTTCACTAACTTTGAAAAAAGAAAACACTGAACAGTTTGGGGCAAATAGAGGAGTGTGATCACCGTTTCGACTGATGCCGTGAAGAGTGGATGGATTTCCCCAGGCAAAGAATGTTGAAGACAAGAAGAGAGGAGCCGATTAGGAAGTCTTGGGAAAGACCAACAGTTGAGGAGAACTGCCCGAGAAAGAGAAACTCACACAGGATCCTGGGGGAGGGGAGCGGGGTTACCATGGTGTAGTCCTCTGGCAATTTTCCGCAGGGAGTAACCTGGGGCCCCCAAGACCCCAGGAGCTGGGGACGCTTTGGGTGATAAGGACTAAGAGATGGCCATTGACAGGAGAGGCCAGGAAATCGCTGGTGATTCACGGACCAACATTTCTTCGATTTGGTGGAGCCGGAAGCCAAATTAAAGCAAAAGGAGGAGTGAGTAGTTGGTGAGGACCCAATCACAGCCAGTGCAAATAACTTCTTTTGAAAGTGGCCTTAGAGGGGAAGCAAAAGTTAGGACTGTCCTGGAGGTGGAGTCAAAGAAGTTTCCTTTCTTTTTTAAAGCAAGAAACTAGAATGTGTTCAGTGCTCAAGGGAAGCAACCGGCCCCAGGAGAGGGCAGAAAAAGTCGAATGCATA
The DNA here is from genome assembly GCA_017311185.1 of Proteles cristata cristata. Lineage (NCBI taxonomy): Eukaryota > Metazoa > Chordata > Mammalia > Carnivora > Hyaenidae > Proteles > Proteles cristata. The sequence continues at coordinate 680,007 of JAESUZ010001578.1, forward strand.
ATTATCCCCTCTCCAGGGGACATCGTGGAGCAAAGTTCCTGAGCCGCCAGAGCTGAGGAATTACCTTTACCACCTGAGCAGCCACCTGAAGACCTACTGTGCGGCAGACCTGGGCAGCGCACCCTGGGCGTCACGGCCCACCTGCTGGCCTCGGAAGCACAGCAGCTGCTCCACCACAAGTTCATGGCCATCCTGGGAGCCTGTCCAAAGGGCCGTGTACAAGGACCTGGTGCACCTGCTGCAGAAGGACCTCCTGCTCACTCCCACCCAGCTCAAGGCCAAGGGGGAGGAGAGCTTTGAATAGGACAAGCTGGTAGACGGAGGCCAGCGGGGCCCCATGCACAACAGCACCCACTACCGGGGGGTCCGCCGGTTCTGCTCCGACCACCACCTGGTGCGCTTCGACTTCCTCACGCGCCTGTACTCCAGCTACCCCAAGGCCATCCTGCGAGAGCTGCAGTCCAGACGCCCACCCCTCCCCTCGCCCTCCCCCCGGATGTGATCATCATGAACTCCTGCCTCTGGGGCCTCTCTAGGTTCGGTCTGGACTCCTGGAAGAACCTGGGGAACCTGGAGAGCCCCTGGGCCAGGTTCTGCCCGAGTCGTGCCTCGTGGTGTGGAACACAGCCATGCCTGTGGGCAGGCGGATCACCGCGCGCTTCCTGCCTTGGAAGTTGCAGCCAACCTCCCCAGCTCTGTGGAAGCGAAGAAATACGGCTCGGACCTGCTGGCCTTGCACTTGCACTTCCGCCACGCGGGGGGGCGCCGCCTGCAGCGTGCCGGTGCCCCGGGACCGCGCCTCTCCCTGCTGCTGCTGGCCCGCGAGGCCGCGCCTGGGGCGTGGATCTGCCCCGGCGGAACCCAGTGCGTCCCTGGATCCGGGGCGGCCTGGCGAGGACCACACCTGGCCGGGGAATTGAGAGGCAACCCCAGGCCAGCCCAGATCAACCCTCCTTGCCTCCTTCCGCATGCCGCCCCCTGCTCCCACTTCCGCATCTACCCACGCCCCTCCCCGCCTGCCAGGGTCCCACATCCTTATCCCTTCCCTTTCACCAGGTGATGACCCGGTTCCTGCCCTGTCCGCGAGATTACTATCTTGCTTCAGACCATCCTTTCCCGTCATATGAGTTCTCCTCTAGTGATTTCCATTCAGATGTCCCCTCGCCCACCCAGACAGGATTCTCCTTTGAGGATGATCTCCAGCCACCCATGCCCCCTTTCCCAACACCCACCTGCAGCGGCCCCCTCTGGTTCATAGGGTTTTCCCCGCTATGTACCTCAGGGCCCCTATGTGCCCTGGGGTCAACGGCCCAGATCTTCCAACATACGGGCCCCATCCCACCCACAGCCAAGGCCTCAATAAACTAACTTGGAGGCCTTTCTCTTCATCATGGACATGGACTGGGAAGATCATATGATTCTCCTGAAACAGACTGACCTTGTTAACAGAAGCCTTTGGTCCCTGCTTGGACGTCTTTTCGGTCATTGCTGTTACTAACAATGGCAGGGAAGAGCAGTCTCAGCTGTTTTTATTGGCTGTGGCCTCTTCCTCCCATCTCCGGTGGTGACCAAGCATCATTCCTGCCTCTCCACTCCTTGCACTCTTTGTGTTCTTATAAACATAAAATTGAAATAAAGAAGTAGATTCACAAAAAGAAGAAGACAAAAAAAAGAAAAGAAACAAAAGAAAAGAAGAAGAAAAGGGGCGCCGGGGTGGCTCAGTCGGTTGAGCGTCTGACTTCAGCTGAGGTCATGATCTCATGGTTCGTGGATTCAAGCCCCGCATCAGGTTCTGTGCCGGCAGCTCAGAGCCTGGAGCCTGTTTCCGATTCTGTGCCTCCCTTTCTCTCTGCCCCTCCCCTACTCATGTTCTGTCTCCGTCTCAAAAATAAATAAAAACTATAAAAAAATTTTTATAAAAAAGAAAAAAGAAAACAAACTAGACATTAATATAAATCAAGTGCTTAGAATTAGTCTTCAGTCATCAAAACGATTTTCCAGGTCATATCCAAATCTGTTTATTAAAGAGATTACTCACATGTAATGTGTGTATAATTTAAATACACATCTAAACAGGATAATTTCAAAACTAACTTTAAAATAATTTTAAAAGTTAGCTTCTCATGAATTACATGACTGTTTAGTCTCATGGAAGAGCTGATTGGTTGTTTTTATGAACAGAAAGAGTATCTCACCCGTGTGACAACTAGTCTTCATCTTGATATAAAATTTATACACACACACACACACACACACACACACACACACACACACACACACATATGTGAAATTTGACCTAAAACATAGTTTTAATTTGTGAGTTCAGAGTATGGGTTAAAAAGTGAAAACACACACACACACACACACACACACACACACACAAAGACAGGAAGGCAAGAAAAACAGGTTGTTTCTGTACTTTTGGTGTCATTTCACTAGAATATGGATGCATAATTATAATAACACCACCACCACTAATATTATCTATCATACAGATACAATGATTCAGAAGTGAAGAAAGTATATAGAAATGGTAAAAGTCTATACAAATCACCATCACGATTATGCTGATTTCTCCTTACCTTTTTACTGTCTTTTTCTATCCTGAGGTCATAGGGGTTTCTCGCTGATATCAGCAAATCTGATAAAATAATCCATAAGGCTGCCAGTGGGACTTGCTTTGTTCCCAGGCAACAAAGGCTTATTTTAAATATGGTCTTTCAGAAGTCATAATTCATCATGGCCAGCTAAGCCTGTAGTGACATTTCACAATGGAGACCTTGAGAGAACTGACTCTTTCAGGTGGCCTAATCAATTCAGTTCGGCTGGCAGTAACTAAACAGCTAATTGTACTTTCACATTCATTCACTAATTGGTGAGTGTGAGCCAGGCCCTCTGCACCGAACAGAGATACAGAGATAATCCTTCATAGGCCTCCCTCTCATGAAGTTTACAGCATGGCATGGCGGCAACTATACAAAAAATTATTATCACACATGACACAGTATATATAAAATGCTATAAAAAGATATAGATTATATGTTAGAAATGGAGGTGATAATTGAGAGGAGGAAACCAGCATTCCAAGAAATGGTCTGAGCAAAGATACAAAGTTACAAAAATGCAATACATGCTCAAGGTAGGGCCTTGGTTCTAAAGCCCTTTATTTCCCTTGTCCCCAAATTGTTCTATTTCATGAAAGTTTCTTTTCGATCACCATGGGACCTATGGAAAAGGCGTTGATGTTTACTATTTTTTATAAAGTGAAATGCTTGGTCTCAGGCTAAGATCAAGTTAGAGCAGAGGTTTTACCACGTGCAGGAGCGTGCAGTCACAACTTTTTGGCTTTGGGTGTTTACCAACTCGTCTGTGTCATACGCACAGGCTGTTCACATATTTTCATTTCGTAATATGGCAATGTGTATTTATCTACTTCTTATTCAAACATTTTTGCAAGGTACCTCCATTTCAAATTCATTTTGACAAAGTGCGATACTGTTCCAGCATTTTATAAATGATAAACAGCAAGGTGGAAAGGAGATTGGATTCATCACGCAAAGGTTAAATAATTCTGATTTTGAGCAATGAATATCGATTGCTCTTTTAAGATGTGTTTGAAGAATTCTTGTCATTGAGGAAAACATTTATCAAGATTATCATTCTTCAAAATTACTTATCTTGAAATCCATTCAAGTGCAAAGAGAAGGGTGAAGAAGCTGTGGGAAACAGATGACTATTTGCATAGTAAGTTGTTTTGAAATGTGCTGTTCTTGCCACAGGAATAATGGCTACCTCTAAGAAATACTACAATCAGGTATTTTTGCAAAATTGTATCATAGCTTGGGTGAGCTTGCAATGTGCAGAAGAAGGAGTGTTGAGAAGGGCAAAACATTCGTGCAAAAACAAAACAAAATAGGGGGAAAAAACCCTCTAAATCCTAAGAAGTTTATTTGAATGAAATATTTTTCTTGGCATTAAATTTACATCTCGTTTGCTCTGCTCTGTTCAGGGTAAATTCTGTTATAAAAAGAACCATAGTATACTGAAAGTAATGTATTAATATATTTTATTGTTTTCTAACCTGACTTTTTCAAAAATAATTTGAGCAATTTTAGGGAAATTAACTTAACATTCTTTATATTTGTCTCCTCATTTGGAAACTGAAAGAATTAAACTAGATGACTTCTCTGGGGGTGCCTGGGTGGCTTATTCAATTGAGTGTCCAACTCTTGATTTTGGCTCAGGTCACAGTCCAGGGTCGTGGGATCAAGGTCCACATGGAGATCCTTGCTGAGTGTGGAATCTGCTTAAGATTCTCTTTCCCTCTTCCTCTGCCCTTCTCCTGCAGGCTTGTTCTCTCTGAAATAATAAAAAAAAGTCTTTAAACTAGATGACTTCTGAAACTTTACATATAAATAGTTAAAATAGAGATGAATGAAATATTTAGCAAGCCTGGTTTGTAATGTCTAGATAGATATAGACAAATAGATTTAGACAGATAAAATAGTAATTATACATGAAAAACTATGTTTATACATATATTATATACATGAAAAGTAATAGATGACACAATGGATATACCTGTCAGTGAAAATAAGGAGTATGTATTTGAATGGTCCAAAAAAAAAAAAAAAAAAAAAGACCAAATCATAGTGGAAATAGCAGGGATGGAATGGAATGTCACAGAAAATGACCATAGAGGATAGAATAAAGATGGCAGGCTTGTTGACACTGATAATATAACTTGTTCCCTTTCTAGATAAAAGGAGCTATTGATGTTTCTAAGTCACATTTCTATGATTATTGCTGTTGCTAGTATTATTGTTATATTATTAATATTATTATAATTAGTACTTAGATAGCAGGGGTAGGGATGGATGTAGAATGGCCTCAGCGTCATGAAGGCGAATTCCCAGGAACAAAAAAAGAAGCTGCTCCTGCCACAGATTGCATTTGAATTGCCAAGGGTTTAATAATGTATCCATTCTGGGCTTCCCAGTTGTATACAACCCAGGCATTTAAATTACAGGCTGATCTACTGTTCTTTGCCTCCTCTTACTATCATGGATAATAACAAAGTAGACTACCAATGTGGGGTGGGGGTGAGAGGTTCCTAAGATTGCCTAGCCTGTGTAAGTAGTTTTCAAATTTGCTGCTTTTATAGACTTTTCTGTTTAAGCTTAATCTCTTTCTATTGCTCTTTTCGTTGGATCATTTCCTCAGACAACTTCTTCGTACTGTTTGGAATGTACGTTTCTTTGAGGTTCAAGGCATTTTTTTTTCAGTCATTTCCTCCTCTTATTTTCAAACCTGGCTCCTGACACAGAAGACATGCTTAATGCATTTTCTGAGGGAGTCACAATTTTCAAATTCTGGTAAAATTCTTAGCTCTAATATTGAACATACTTAAATTGTTTTCACCATCATTTATTGCGGGAATTTGTAGGTAGATAGATTTTCCTTTTCATTAAAATAAGGTCATAAACTCTTGCTGAAACTCTCAGTAACTTTAAAGCTATATCACATGTGGGAGAACTTCAGATCATTGCGTGCTCAGCAACAGTATGGTGCATAATTCTATGCCCACAGGGCATCAACATAAATGTGGAGTTGTGTACACATTTATTGAAAAGTGATATGTGTTCTATTGAGAATAAATACTATCTTATTCTACACACCCACACATACCCACACACCCCACACACACACCCGCACACACACCCACCCACAAACACACACACACATGCACACACACACACACACATATGGAGCACGTGCCATTAGAGGTCGTTTTGAAGGCACACGTGATATACCTTGTGAAGTTTATTTTCTAATGAGGGGATACAGGTAGTAAATAATAAAAATAACAAGCAGGTCGATTGCGAACTATGTTAGAAGATGCCAAGTGGGGCAGATAGAACTGGGAGAGTAGAATCTAGTATGTGAGCAGAGGAACATTTTGCTGGCAGTTTGTGATTTTAAATAAGGGTGGTTAGTGTAGATGTCATTGAGAAAACAGTGTCTGAAAAACACAACAGCAAGAAAACTATTATGGCTGAGAGAGGTCAGAGGAGGCAGGAAAAGTGTCCATAGATAATATCATGTAGGTAAGAACAGGACATGTTGCATGTGGAAAGCCTTTGTAAGTAAATAGGTCACTAGTAAGGAATCTTTAGCAGAGAAGTGCCAAACTTGACATTTGGCATGTTAAGGGGAAGGCAAAACTTGGAACAGTAACACCAGCTACAAATTTATTGCAGGATAAGGTGAGAAATGACGATGACTTGTGACCAGCGTGGTAGCAGCGGGTGATAAGTGGCTAGATTCTGGATACGTTTGGAAGGTGTAGCCAGCAGAATTTGGTGACAAGCTAGAAACAGGTATATGAGAGAGAAAAGTCAGGCTACGTATTACTACTTCAAAATTAGTAAGCACTGTCAGTGGGTTACAATAGGTGTTGATAAAATGCAGCTTGAAGACCATCAGTTTTATGTGACTTTATTGCTCAGAAGATGTCTTGTTTTGAAAAGCACTCATGTTGATTGATATTCCAAACTCAAGACAAATAGACTTTATCAGCCATCATAAGGCAAAAAGATTTGGCCAATAGTAAGTCCTCAGTAAGTACTTGAGCCCCACTCACATACTGATGACTGGCTTTTTTTTTTTTTTTCTTCTTCTTCTTCCTTGAGCTCTTCCCACACATATCTTCAGTCTTTATTAATCACCGTTTAGTTGTTCCTATGAAACCTTTCATGTCGGTGTTACAGGATTGTCCAATGCAGGCCAACAAACCCATGTATATGCTGTATTATAACACCACAACATATTGTATTTGTCTACATATTTGAATTTCCGTCTCATCAAATTGTGGGATCCATCAGGACAGGCACTGTATTGTGTTTACTGCTGTATTGTAAGTATCCAGCTTTTTGCCTTTGGCATAATAGGTGCATAGAATATTTTTGTGAAATGTTTTAAAATTACAAAAACAGATTAATAAATCAGCAATCCCTCATTCTGATGAATTTCTGTCATGCCAGTCGCCAAATTCACATGGGTCCCAATCCAGAATTGAAAGCAAAGGAAGAAATTCATAATTAACTGGCTTATTTAATTGGACTCACTGCTAACTCATGCTATAATATGATAGCTACTTTCCCAGTGTTTCTTTGTTTACTCCAGTTGACTCTCGAGTCCATGGAAAATATTTCCTGCTTTCTTAAGTCTTTATGACACCCCTATATTTTTGTACAAATAATTGTCTCTCCTATGTTGGTGAAAGCCCAAGTCTTTTGAACCTTATTTTAGTTACCTCTTCTTTTTTTTTTATTTTTTTAATGTTTTATTTATTTCTGAGAGAAAGAGAGAGACAGCGTGAGCAGGGGACAGTAAGAGAGAGAGACACACACAGAAACTGAAACAGGCTCCAGGCTCTGAGCTGGCTGTCAGCACAGAGCCCAACGCGGGGCTTAAACCCACGAACGGTGAGATCATGACCTGAACCGAAGTCGGACGCTTAACCGACTGAGCCACCCAGGTGCCCCTAGTTATCTCTTCTTTTGGTTGTGTTTTATACATGATTTTATATATCTAAGAAGCTTTTATTTTTTTCTAACTCAAGAAAAAAATATGTCTCTACTTGAGGATTTTTTCCTCCCTGTATTATTTTCCTTGTGTCTGTATTCTCTCCTGATTCCTTAGCCTATTGAAATGTGTATGTCTCTGCCAGACTTAAACTAACAAATGCACAACAAACCCTCATATTTTACAGATGTCCACAATATTATAACATCTCTTTATTTTCTGTATGAAACAACTTGGAAGGGCATTGAACTTCCCGTCTCCAAAACTTCAGCTCACACTCAGGCCTTCTTGTCTTATATCCTCACTTGTTACCATCAATTCATAGAATGAATTATGGAGCATGATTTGCTTCTGTCTGCATCTATTCCTCCAGAACACTCTTGTCAAGCGATTAGAAATTATTACTAAACTAGCTCTTGTCAAGAACACAAATATCCGGTTAGACTATCACGTCGTTCGTTTTTTAATCTTCATTCTCTTTATTCTTTGTAATGTGTGTCAGTTGGCTCTTCTGCACTTTTCAATTCTCAAATATCTCATTTCCGGTGATGCCCATTATTCCTCTTTCTGTTGTTTCTTCTTCTACCCATTCAATAATTTTTTTTCTTCTCCACTCACTACCATGACAGGTGCTCTAAATTATTCATTGGATAAATAAATGTGTAAATGAATTAATGAGCAATGTTATAATCATGTTTTCTAATATTAAGGATTTCTTCTGGAAAATTTCCTTCCTATGGCAGGAACGGCCCAATTTTTTAGTTATTGCATTTTGTTTCTTCTCCCAACTTAATATGCAAATCATTGACTTTAGCAAAACAAGTATTTCATCTGCTGATGAAAATGCTTAAGACAACATAAAAGGGGCATATTAAGAATCAATGGAAGCTGCTACATCTGTATCTTTTGTACACCATCTGTCTCCCAAGTTGTTAGATGAATCCAAATCCCATCCAAGTTTTGCTGGTCTGCAACAGTAAAATGCTTCAATGGCAGTTCCAAACAGATTGAACATATTTCAATTAGACAATTTAGCTGTAAGAGCATTGTCTCCGCAGATAACCCTCCAGGGATTATAATGAATACAGCTTAATTGGTTTATTAAGTAAAATTTACAGAAGCCCAGAGCCTTGGTTTGAAAAACTTTTAAGCATTATTGAAGGTATGGATTTTGCACGTGATAAATGGGATGAACACTTACTACTGCAGCAGATTTGGTGAGTGGTTGTAGAAGTTAGATAACTACCTCAGCTAGCAGAGAAGTAGTATCTGAAAACACAAGTACATTTTTTAAATAACTGAGATACATTCAGTATGCCCTTGGTACTAAACCTAAAAATTGAGTCTTAGTATGGCATGTTGCCAAGAAATCTTGGCCTGAGAATCAGAATTCCCAGGTTCCAGGCTTAAAATGTAATTAAGTTTCTTATTTATTTGGCATTATAATCACAAATATAATCACTAATATCATATCATTAGACAGTCTTGAAAAATAAGTCTTCATATTTGTACATGTACATATTAGTATATATACAAAATAAGTCTGAGGTTTAATCCTTCCATAATTGTATCTGTATTTCTCTAATTTAAGATGTAAGAATATCTGGATTATTGGTGAGTGTGTGTTTGTGAGGATTACACCCGTAATGCTATGTCATGTCCTGACTGCATCATAAGCAGCAGAAACCACTTTGCACTGGAAAGAAATTTTTACATTCTGTATTTCTGAGTTCTCCATTTAACAAATGGAGGGAAGAGAGGGTTAGAAAAGGCAAGAAAATCTTCCATGAAGATAGTTCTCACCGGAAAGAAATTTTTATATCCTGTATTTCTAAATCCTCCATTTAACAAATGGAGGGAAGAGAGGGTCAGAAAGGGCAAGAAAATCTTCCATGAAGAGGATTCTTCAAAATCAGACACCTAGACTGTTGGTCAAGCTGATTTCTAAACCAACGTAATTGGCTTCCCAGTTGGCTATTTCGGTGACTTTTGCAATTAACTAGCAAACACTTGTTTTCAATGCTGTGACACAGTGAAGAAAATCAGTAGAGACTCTAAAGTGAAACAATGATTTAGGAAACTAAAAAAAAAAAAAAAAAGTAAAAAAAATCGAAGATAAACGGTCTAGAATTTCCTGACTCCAACACTTTGCACTCAATGTAACAGGAAATTAACCATGACTTCCAAGAAAACTCCTTTCATCCCTCTAGATAACTAGAACCACCACCAGGATCAAATATCTTTAAGTTAGAGCTTTATTCTATAATATAATGGAAATATATTTCAGTTTATATCACCATGGGAATAAAAGTTAACTAAATTCTAATCCATATGTATTGTAATAACCACTATGTTTAAATCATTGTTTTATGAAGTTTTGGAAATATGCATATGAAAAATAATATCTAATGCTTGTGTTAATATTGCACTTTATAAAATTCCTTATACTGATTGAATTCTGTCCCCCCGAAAGAAGTATTGAGCTTCTATCTCCTGGTACCTGTAAATGTATTCTCATTTGGAAATAAGGTCTTTGCAGATGTAATAAAGTCAAGATGAGGTCATTCCTGTGGGCACTAATGCAGTGATGCTGGGTATTGTCAGAAGAAGAGGAAAATGCCATGGGAAGACATGCAGGAGACTGCCAGGAGACAACAGGCGGAGAGGTCTGAGCGTGCAGCTGCCATCCAAGGAGTGCCAGGAATCCTCAGCCACCCCAGAAGCTAGGAAGAAGCAAGGAAGGATTCTACACAGAGTCTCAGGGGGAGGACGGCCCTGCTGACACCTTGGTTATAGACATCTAACTGCCAGAACTGGGGAAGAATAAATTCCTGTTGGTTTAAGCCACCCAGATTTGGGGCTGTATTATGGCAGCCTTAGGAAACAAATGCACTCTGTTTTCATGATTACCAAATCTTAAAATCTTTCAGGGCCTTCTCTCATTTGAACTTGGACTTCCAAAGACTGTAACAACATTCTAGAAAAAGGAACGGTCATGAAGAAGATCACAGGGGCATGGATGAAAAGTCCATGTGGAGGTGGCTTGGAGTCCAATTAGTTTTGGCACTGCTCTCAGTTGGAATCATGGACAGTGAGCAGGGCACCATCAGAAGTAAGTATGGCTCTTCCACAAAAAAGAAAAAAAAAATGAACACCAAAACTGAAACAAATGGGTTGCTTGCTTCCATTTCATTCATCTCCATAGTCCTAAGAAGAGAAGCAGGGTGCGCCCATGTGTTGTTGCCACTATTTCTAAAGAGGAAAATAAAAAGCATACAATTTAGGTAACTTACAGCAATAAAAGTCTTGTTTTTCAACCTCATTGTATCTTAACAACACTGCAGAGTGGGTGAAGGAAACAGAAAAAAGTAATATGTTGGGGATGTAAGACTCTATAATCACATAAATCCCCACATTTATAAAGACTTGTAGGCAATTCCAAACAACAGCAAGTGCAAGTCACAAAGCTCTATGGACTTAAGCCTTCCCTCCTACTCTTCCTTCTTATTGTCTCAATCGAAGCTAATTGGAAATTAATCAATTAAGTTCACCAAGGATAAAATCTGTTGGAGTCATAACAAAGCGGGAAGTTTGTATATTACCAAACCTTTAATGATAAGATTTCACTTTCACGATTGTTTTCTGGGAGATATTTTAATGTTATCATCTTGATCCTCTTAGAATAATAACAATAACTCACATGTGCCAGGAACTAAGTGCTTTACATGAATTCAATTTTAACAACCATCCTCTAAGGCTTTTGCAGATAAAGCAAATTAAGGGTGGTAAAAATTTTCCCAGATTCACACACCTTATGAGAGGCAGAACCATTTCCCCAGTATTGCTCCAAGGCTTGTGTGCTGAATCATTATTCTCTTCTGTCTGAGAAAGCTGGATGCTGTATATGCTAAGTACAAAAGTCCCATATAGTTAATTTGTCTTGTATCTATTGTTTTCCTCAAGCCAAATAGTCACCTTCACATATATACAATGTCAATTTCAAGGAGCATAGGGTTTCTTGTGGCTATGGCCTGGTGACCAGCTCCCTCGGCAGCCCATCTCTGGCCCAATTGTCCCAAATTCCCCAATCACGACCCTCCCAGCCTGGCACTTACAAGATGAGTGTGGTCACACAGTGTGGTCCAGAGATCATCGTGCTCTCAGACTCCAATTTCTGCCTCTTGCTTCACTCCCTGCTTCTAAAATGTTTGGGGATAGTATTTGGAAGATGGTGGGAGGCAGACGAGTGAGGAAAGGACTGACGGAGCAAATGCCTTTTTGGTGGTGTTTCTTTAAAAACAAAACAAAATAGGGGTGCTTGGATGGCTCGGTGGGTTAAGCATCTGACTCTTGGTTTCAGGTCATGTCATAATCTCAGGGTTCATGAATTTGAGCCCCACAAAGGGCTCTGCACTGACAGCGCAGGGCCTGCTTGGGATTTCTCTCTCTTCCTCTCTCTCTCTCTGCACCTCTTCAGCTTGTGCTCTCTCTTGCTCTCTCTCTCAAAAATAAATAAATAAATAAATAAATAAATATACATTAAAAATGTAAACAAAACAAAATAAAACTTAGGTTTTAGGGTAAATGAGACCATTTTTTATCTCTTTCCTCTTAACTACTACCTTTCTCTCTTGTGAGCCTAGTCAGACTTCAGCTCAGGTCAGGAACTTGCAGTTTCTGAGTTTGAGCCCTGCGTTGGGCTCTGTGCTGACAGCTCAGAGCCTGAACCCTGCTTCGGATTCTGTGTCTTCCCCTCTCTCTGTTCTTCCCCTACTTGTACTCTGTATTTGTCTCTCTCAAAAATAAATAAAGTTTAAAAACAAACAAACTACTACCTTTCTCTCCATAAACTGTAGGTGACATCTCCCTGCTGGCTCTGTAAGTCTCCCTCCATACTTGATTCATAAAATCTACACAAGGGTAGCGCTTACCATCTTGACATGACATAATTACTTACTGCCATGTAAACTCTTTCTTTTCATGTTTGGAAGGACCATGTGAGGCTCACTGCCAATCTCCCCGAGTGCCAGGTAGAGTGTTTTGTTTTTAGTGTATATACTCTTAAATTATGTTGTGTAAGCTAAAGAGGAGAAAGTAATAACCAATCATTAACGTATGAAGAATTACATAGATTACCATGTTTAGAACATTTCTGATTGGGAAAGACTATTTCTCTCCATCTTTATGCCTCGTGAATTCCATCATCAGTAAGAAGAGGATTTATATTATCTGTCTGGACAGTGTCACAAAGATATAGGTAATTCATACTCTTAAACTGATATATCAATAAATATGAGATGCTATTACCAATGTTTTATTACTATCTTCTGCTGTTTACTTAGCTCTTGTTCATAATTTTTTTCAAAATGTTTATTTATTTTCAGAGAAAGCATGCATGCACAAAAGCAGGGGTTGGGGGCGGGCAGAGAGGGAGAGAGAGAATCCCAGGCAGGCTCAGTGCTGTCAGCGCAGAGCTCTATAGTAGGACTCGATCCCATGAACCGGGAGATCATGACCTGAGCTGAAATCAAGAGTCAGACACCTAACGGACTGAGCCATCCTGGTGCCCTTTTGTTCATATTTTATTGTATTTTCCAACTTTCTTCTTTCTTCTAAGCTACATGTGAAAACAGATTTAACATGGTAACATTTCCCCTACTTTATTAACTTTCCTACTGTGATTCAAATGTGAATATATTAATAAACTTGAGATTTTCTAGGTAATAGATTTTTTTTATTGTCCCGAAGAAGTGATCATTTGAAAGTTTATGTATATCTTCTATATATATCTGCAGATCTTTTTCCTCTCTTTCATCCTTTGAAATAAAATAACATTCTCTTCAACTGCAGGAGATGATTGCATGGGGGAATAAATTGCCGCAGCAAAAGAAAATGTTGTTTAGCTCAGCTAGTGTGCCTGGGTGTCACTAATCTTCTAGCACATCATTGAGCTGAGGTTTCTCCCACTGATCTTCAAAATAGTACTTTTAAGCTGAGGACAGAGAACATCAGTATCTGTTCATTTACTAATTAAAATCAGGGTACTTCTACTTGGTTAAAGGTATTTTTTTCCCAAAATTTTAATATTATGTTCATGAAGGAGAGAAATTCATAAATAAAAATGATGCGAACACTCTCCTTTTTCCTTACCCTCCATTCTCAGCCTGGAAGTCGATTCCTTTTCCATCCCCTCCTTTTCAAAAGCTTTTGTGCTATAAGGTTCCAGGAAGAAGAGAAATGCCACGAGGTCCTCTAAAGATGTTTCCCGTAGAATCACTGATGCCAAGAACATTGGGTATTTTCATGAAAAGTGTCTGAGAAAATGAGATTTTTCCCTAAAGATCATGTGAATAAAGGTCAGTCTTTCTCTCACCTAGTTCTGTGTACATATTGTATTCAGCTGGAGAAATAAAATCACGTTTCTCCCTACTGTGCAGGAATTTACTGTGGAAATTGTGTCCTCTTGAGTTTCTAGAAATCCCCATATCAGAAACATACCTGAAGAGACCTGTTTCTTGGCTTCTGAAGACTTGAACTGAGATGTTTAGAAGTTCTTGCTAAAGGTACATAGAACGGGCACCTGCTTTGGTCAGAAAGAGTAACTCAGAAGATAGCAGGTTATAATTAGTTTTCTTTATGCTAGTGTCTTGGTAACATCGCTCAGGAGTTCAGCTTTGCCTCTGTCAGTTGAGGGATTGAAGTGAAGCACTAAATGGCTTTGTAATTGCTGTAGGTGAAGTTCTGAATCTACTAAATATTTGACATACTGCTGAGGCCCTGCTGCTGTGGGGATTTCAGTGTATGAGAAGGAATCTGGCGGAAGTGCTTGAAAGAATTCGGTACAGTGGCTGGTAAGTTTTATATGAACCCAAAATGGGTTTTTATTCTTTAAAGACCAAATGCCTGCTAATATTAGACTTATCTAACACTTCAACAGTTCATATTTAGATGAAAAATTCCTGCACTTAAAAGTGTAACTCGGCCAACTTAACACTTACTGGCCATTTACTTTGTATGAGGCCTCATGCTAAGCAATTTGGGAGAATAAAGAGATAAATAAGACAAGAGTCCTGCTGTCAAGAAGCTCTTATCTGTTTGATAATAGCCTCCTTGCCAAAGCACCCTGTCTCCTAAGACTTCTGAAAACACTCCAAGCTGTGATTTCCTGGCTTTAAGTGTCATTCGTCTCTCTCTCTCTCTCTCTCTCTCTTTTAAAGTAATCTCTATACCCAACGTGGGGCCCAATCTCATGACACTGAGATTAAAAGTTGTGTGTTGGGGTGCCTGGGTGGCTCAGTCGGTTAAGTGTCCAACTTCGGTTCAGGTCATGATCTCACGGTTTGTGGGTTCGAGTCCCGTGTCGTGTTCTGTGCTGACTGCCAGCTCAGAGCCTGGAGCCTGTTTCAGATTCTGTATCTCCCTCTCTCTCTGACCCTCCTCTGGTCACACTGTCTCTCTCTCTCTCAGAAATAAATAAAACATTAAAAAATTAAGAAAAAAAGAGTTGTGTGTTCTACCAACTGAGCCAGCCAGATGTCCCTAATTTGTCATAATTTTTGTCTTAGTTTTTAAAAAGACATTCATGATATTCTTTGAGATAATTGGAATTGACAATTATTATAACTGGATATCAAAAAGCATGACTCTAATATGCTCTAAGCAATCTTTCATATATGAACATATTTCTTCATATTAATTTTGCACACTTACAGGACAATGACCAATGCTTTGTATGTCGACCCTGTGAACCAAAAAATCTTATAAGAGCTTCTAATGGCAAATACTATGCAAAGTAAGTTAAAAATCATAAGGAAAAAATGTTTCTACTTGAAAAACAGGCAACCCAGATCTGGCATATACAGTTATTCTCAAGTAATCAGAATACTTTATTAGACTGAACATTCAATTCTCAAGATATGCCTGAAAGCTGTTTAATGTTTTTACGTATCTATACATGTGTGTATATTTGCATTTCCCTCACATATTCCATTTTGGGTACTTTCCTCAGCATAGATTCTGTCTAAATTACCAAAATGAAGATTTTGGATATGCTTTCCATTATTCTAGTGTCTCAAATTTCAGCATTCAAGCCAGAGAGAAGGGATGAGAGAGTCACTTCATTAAATTACAGATGCTGATTAAATAGCCTACTTTTTCTGTGTCTGTCTCCTAGTCCTCTTCAGAAACTGGCAGATAATCTCATAATTATCCAAACTGTTCTGGTTTTATACATACAGTATGATAAAGACTCACGCCATGTTTCGGCAGCTCCACATTCATTTATTATCAAGATTAGAGATGTCCTCCCCCCGCCAAAATCACGTCTTAACTAATTCTACATTGAGGATTCAGTGGGGAGGGAAGAAAGTGAACACAGCAAATTACAGGTTTTAAAGCTTTTGTACTTATTATTTGAGCAATCGTGAGAAAGATATTGCATACGGAAGGAACATACTGTTTAAACATTTTTAGTGAAACTGTATATAATTAGTTTTAGTTCTAGTTCTGAGTGAATAAAAGGGTAGTGGATTTTTTTCTACCGAAAGTCTCCATGAGGCTACAAAATGGTGTGTATAATGCAATGTAATGTACACATTTACTAATATTAATACAACACAATAAGTATGATTCTATTAATAATCATTATTGTTAAATTCAATAACATTGTAATGGTAATAACACAATGTCCTCTATTTAGCCATGATATTGCATTACCAAACGAGTTTGTTTTCAGATTTCAAAATCAATCCCCCTGTCCCTCAGAAAGTCTTGATAACTCAGTAAATGTCATTAAATATCTTCATATTTTTGCAGAACATAATATTGCTGAAATGTTTCTTAGAGCAAAACTGTTGGTGAGATACAGGTGGAAGAGCGCTATACCTAGTTTCAAATGCTCTGGGTTCAAGTTTTAGATTCTTCAGTTAATAACTGGAACATTAGCCAAGAATTAAGTTCTATGAACATTAGACTCAATTTCTTGAACACGGGGATATTAATTTTGTCTTACAGTGTTACAGGAATCCACTAGATCAAAATCACTTTGCAAACAGAAACGCTCTGCATGGCTGCACATTATTAATACACAGAAATAGTTTGTGTTTTTTGATAAAGAGAAATTATACCGGGTTCTTGTTAAAATGGCAAGGAAGACTTTGTTTGAAACTATTGCAATAGGGGTCAAGGTTATTGCAACAGGGGAGAGAGACTGACCTTAATTCCACTGAAACAAAAGGCTGGAGGATTTTTAAATGCTAGGGTGCACCAATGGAAAAGTACTAGACACTTTAAGAGTAAGATTGCTCGGTGTGATTAGGCTACCTGTGTTTGCTAATTGACACTTATTGAAGTTAGGCTCCTATCTTCTCCACTAAGCCTGGAAGGCAGAAGCCTTGTCTTTCTTGAAGATTATGTCTAAAAGGAAAGAAGCTGGGAGAAGGCTTGCATCTCAAAGAGGAAGAGAAAGAGTCTACAATGACAAGTGTTCTAATGGAAATGTTCTAAGAAAGGGGAGGTTAAGAATCTATAGTCAAGAAGAAACCTGTCTACAGCTTAGTCAAGCAGAGGGGACCCTTAAAGATGCCTTGGTCAATGTGTCCAGACTGTACTATTCCAAAGGCTAGAACAAACAGCTAAGTCAGCAGTCACAGATTCACCTTCTGTTTCCTTTGTTTCTATTCACTGTTGACCATCATTCAGCCATCATTATATTATATTCTGAAATTTATTTTTTAGTGTTGGAGTTGTAAATGCATAAGCAATGCCACACAAATGTTTAATTAAAAAGAAAAGAAAAAAGAAAACAAAGGACAAGAATTTTTGCAGGGAAAGTTTTTTTCCTCCCTCTTAGATTTATTGGTGTTTGTATCTGGATGAACTTCTGTGTTGATAAATGTATGCAGGCTTTATCCTTTGATTCAGGTAAATAGAGTAAGAGAAGTACACAGTGTTGACAAATTCTTCCAGACACTGCTGTCAGGAAGGGGCTAATTATCCATGCAGTCACATGCCTCTGAACAGCTTTATTTTTCCTGAGTCCTTGTACTGTGGTTCCGGGAAAGGGGGGCAAAATTTGACCTTCCCCATCCTTCCTTCTATGGTCTTGCATTTTGATTACATGGCTGAACTTAGATTTGCCTAAATAGCACTTGTTTGATATGGCAGGGCTGTTTTCTGAACACGTTAAAATGTTGAATCTCAACAGTATTTTCTGATACAGCCAGTGATCTGAATGCTCATTGACTGAATAATGAGATTCAGAATTTAAATTCTAGAGGCACCTGGGTGGCTCAGTCAGTTAAGTATCCAACTTTAACTCAGGTCATGATCTCACAGTTCATGGGTTTGAGTCCTGCGTCGGGCTCTGTGCTGACAGCTAGCTCAGAGCCTGGAGCCTGCTTCAGATTCTGTATCTCCTTCTCTCTATGACCATCTCCTGCTCATGCTCTCTCTCTCTCTCTCTCTCTCTGTCTCAGAAATAAATAAAAACATTAAAAACATTTAAGAATTTAAATTCTAATCATTTATAATAGTAAGAAAATGAAAAAGAGCAATCAAAACAATTGTATTTAATACTTTACAGTTAGTCATAATGCACCACATGCATGAATTTATTTGTTCCTTACAGCGACCTTGTAAGTTTAGTAAATTTTGACCTCACTTTACACATAATAGAAGATGCTCAGAGAGATTATGTGACATGTGAACATTTTCACAGAGGTTAAGGGTTAACAGCCAGGTCTGGAAGTATGTTCTGCAAGATAAGAGAAATAACATAGAGAACGGTCCAGAGTAGAAGCTCTAGAAACATACTAGATCTTGTGCTCAAATTTCTGATTTAAGAATGACTTTATGTAATTAATTCAACAGCTATCAAATCTTCATTTCTAAAAGAGATTTTGTGAGAAATTAAGGAGAAAACATATGAAAAACATCATGAATGTCTTACAAACATTGGGGCTTCATTTCTACTTTCTACTATACTCTCTTCTTTTCTGCCTTTGCTTGCCAACCCTAGGTTCTTTCTAAAGGCCTTTTTGCTAAAAAGTTTAAGTGAGATAACTTTGTACTTACCATCTTAAAATTTTGAAATCCCCCTTCTTTAGGTATACTTTACATACAATAACATTTATCCATCTTAACTGCATGTTACCATGAGTTTTGACAGATATCCATAGTGGTGTAATTACCACCACAATCAAGATTCATTTAGAGTAATTATACCACACCTTTAAGTTCTCTGTGCCTCCCTTTTTACAGGCAATCTCCATCCTCACCTTCAGCAGGAAGAACAAAATTATAATTTTGTCTTTTCCAGAATATAGAAGTGAACATGTTAATTTCTAAAACAAAACAAAACAAATCCTTCTGATATTTTAATTGGGTTTGTTTACACTGAACTTATAGATCAATTTGGGCAGTATAGCCATCTTAAGAATATTAAGTGTGCGAATCTGTCTTCCTTTCAAAAGTCCATAACTTCAGTCTAACTATGAGAAAAAAACCTCTGAAAAATCCCAACTGAGATACATTCTACAAAAATGACCACATTACACCCCTCACTGTGAGGTATCAAAGGCAAGGAAAGACTGAGAAACTGCCACACCCAAGAGGAGCCTGGGGAGACATGATAGTTAATTGTAGCCTTCAACCCTACATGGAATCCTAGAACAGAAAACGGGCATTAAGGTAAAAACCTGAGGAAATTTGAATAAAGTTTGGAGTTTAATTATTGAAAATGATCAATATTTGTTCAATAATTCTAACCAATATGCCACACTAATGTAAGATATCACTAATAGAGGCAAGTGGGTATGGATACATGGGAACTTCGTACTATCTTCACAATTTTTGTGAGTCTAAAACTGTTCTAAGGTAAAAAGTTCATTAAAAATGTAAACCAATCAACTGTTGCAAAACATTGTCCATTCAAGCATCTACTTGAAATTGAGAAGTCACTCTCCTCTTTTCCATCTCTCTCTGTGATGTATCATCAAGTTCTAATTCTACTTCAATTTGATTTTAATTCTTTCTGCTCTCCATCTGTCCTGTTTCCTACAACTTTGATCTCATCACATCTTCCTAGACTATTTAACTAGTGTAAGGCCACAAGTCTAAACGTCTAAACCAAACTGACTCCATGACAGGCTTTAAGTTTCCCCTCTAAACTAGAAGGCCTGAGTTTCAGCTTTCCCGAAACTATCAGGCAGCTACACATTGCCCAAGGCAGGAGTAACCACCATTGCAACACCCAATCAGGAAAGGCCAGCGACCACCCTCCACATTACTAAGGGAGAGGCCTATAGATAGAAACTATAGACAGGACCCTGTTACCTAATGTTAAAGTTAACCCATTAGTCTCCGAACAAGACCCTAGGCTTGCTCTGTGATTGGTTGAATTTAAAGGTACTCTAAACGTTGTAATTGGATCCCGCCAAAAGTGACGAATACTCTAGACAATGTGTATGGTTAAACCCGCTGTCAATAATGTTGAATAATTATGATTGGATCACTGTTCCCCTGCCACAACTTCTGTAACTCCCCGATCAAAAACCCATAAAAACCCCACTCTGTCTTTGCTCGGGGCTCTCAGCACGGATCCACTGCATTGGTGAGGTCTGGGAGCCCGAGCTCAAGCCGTAATAAAGCCCTTTGCCTTTGCATGCGTGACTCGGTCTCCCCGGTGGTCTCTGGTCGGTGAGGACACTGCGACCTGGGTAGAAGACTGTATCATTGCCACCTGTCTCAAATTAAGAAATCAATTAATCAATGTATTAATGAATTAGAAAAGAATAGAACTGGTTAAAAAAAAACAAAAGTCAACTGAGTAGATGTGAAGATCTGGTGGGCTTTATTTAGTGACACATGCATCAGGCAGCACCCCATCCAGCAAGTAGAGGGGAGCTCCCAGGGGCTGTACAAACTGGAAGGTTTTCACAGGAAGGAAATTAGGGCAAGAAATTATGAGAAAAAGTGAAGAAAGGGTTGTTTCAGGCTAGATGTCCTTGCCATATGGGAAAGAGCTGGAAATCTTATTGTGCAGGTGGGGAGGATCCTTGTGACAAACAACCTCCCTGATACTGATCAGAAAATTCCTGACAGACTGGTTAAGACTAAATATCTGGGGGAGATTGACACCATGGGTAGGTTAGATAGAAAGTCCAGATTTGGTGATTTTGCTTAAATGATGCCATTTTGACCCTGTGGTATCCATTTAAACAACTGTAAAAGAAATTAACAACTTTTTAAAAGTTAAGGCGATGGAGTTAATATTTGAAGGTCCTAAGATCATTTGGGGGAGGGGGAAGCTATTATGATTAAGAAGAAAAATTAATTAAGCTGCTTGCTTTGGGGTTTTTTTTGCTACACTTAAGCTGCTTATCTTCCTCATGTCTTCCCAGAAATATTATTTCTCAAAATTCTTTGCCAAAACATAATTTATGTGATTGTCTCACATTATCTTACAAGAACTTGCTTTGTAATTAGGGCCTTTTGGTGATTGACTTTACCTACTTATGGCCTTGGTGTTCCAGGCACAGACAAATAGTAATGTAGAATATTCATATTGTATACCTGACAGTCTTTTGAACTTCCAGGAATTATTATTTAAGTTATTTAAGTTGTTCTTGTTTCCTGGAGCTAGAATGAATTCTTGATGAACTATAACAGAACAATTTATTCTACTATGTATCCACTAATGAATGGCCAAAGATAATGTAGACTGTCCATGATTGCTTTTTGTGGGCTCATATGAGAGAAATAAATATACATTGATTGCAAATTATCAGAGCCAGTCTTTTTAAAATTGCATGTTATGATATTTAAATTTGGTCTCTAATATTTCACCTTTGTATTTGGCTTCCACAGTGCAATCGGATGACAAAATATGATTCACTCCATAAATATTCATGCTCATTAATTGTTTTCAGGAGCGCACTTAATGCATAAAGTGAAGTCAAGCTGCACTGGCTACGTTAGTCAGTTCGTATGCACACAAAACCACACCTGCTCTCCAAGTAACATGTTCATTGATCCTTCTATGGCTAAAAGATTTTGTTTTATGATGTAAAGCTTGGTGTTTTCAGTCAGTCAGAGGGTTTGACAAGGAGCCTGAGGGAATAGGGGAGGAAACCTTTGATTTTGAGGCTCAGACTTTTATCTGGAAGGGAGTTAAAATGGCATCTACTAGGAACTTCACTAGCCGCCTTCAAAACTACATGGTTGAAAAAGCAGCCTTTGATTTCTCTTATCTCCCTGTAAGGCATGCTTATCAGGAAAGATTAGAGATGCAGAGTTAATGCTAATAGCAGGACCGTGTTCCTGAAGCTTTCATTAACTAGCTACCACAATCTATTCTTTGACCGTTGTGAAACGATTGATAACGCGCTTTATATTTCTCATCTCCCTGGCATTTGTGAACATCCACTTTGGAGACAACGCTGAAAACTAGAGTCCTAAAGAGCAATCACACTCTTAAAGGCAAAAAACAAATTGTTTAAATAAATACCGAAGATAAAGAAGTGAAGAATTAAGACATCCATAAAGGCTAAAACAGAAGGGGTGGGGGGAAGAAATAGTAAATTATTTTTGCAAGCAAAAAGAAAAAAAAACTGAATGAAAAATAAATGCAAACAAACAGAAGTGTGGAGGTAAACTGAGAACATATTGAAGGAAAAAAAAGATAAAACAGAGAGGGAGGCAAGCCATAAGAGACTCTTAAATACAGAGAACAAACTGAGGGTTGCTGAAACTGGGGGTTGGGGGTGGTATGAGCTAAGTGAGTCATAGGCATTAAAGAGGGCACTTGTTGGGAGGTGCACTGAGTGTTATATCTAAGAGATGAATCACTGGGTTCTACTCCTAAAGCCAAGACTATACTGTATGTTAACTAACTTGAATTTAAATAAAGGAATTAAAGAAAAGGTTAATAAAAAAAAAAGAAAAACAACATATTGAGAGAAAAATTCGCGTGAAGGTGTCACACCGAGTGCTCTAACTGGCCTTAAGAGTTATTGCTTCAAGTTATGGATGGCTTAAGGCCCTTGATAGGTAACAAAACTAGTTTATTTTCTTTGAGACCTGCAGACCACTGGCCTCAGGGAATAAAAGACCCACATATTGCTGAGCCACAGAAGCCAGCAACTCTATCTGAAGCCCCCTTAGCTTTCTGAGTAGCCCAGCAAGTTTTAGCAAAATATTTTTCTTTTTTTTCGGTCACACAATGACTTCACTGGCTTCCTATTGTGCATCTGTAGCCCTTGTCTTCCTTTGCCGAAGGAACAGAGTACTCTTGCACAACCCAAGGGTACCAAGGAACCGGGCCTACCTACAACCCCCTCATCCCAGACACCAAGGAACTAGAACTTCTTGCACAACCTCTGAGCACCTCACGGAGATAACTGTAACTGACATCATTGAGCCTGCACATAATCAAGAAATATCACAGACCCCTGCACTCCCTTAACTGATTAAACCCCTTTAACAACCTCTGGGCTGGTCAGAAATCTGGGGGATCGGTTTTGGACAAGAGTGCATCTCCCCAGGTGACCGGCCTCCTGAATAAAGCTCATATTCTTCTCCAATCAAAACTCTTCTCTTGAGTGTTGGCCTTTGGAGCGACTGGCAGACAAACTTGGGTTTCCAGTAACAAATCTGGGTAGCCAGCCAGGAGATCTAGCACTCCGGTGCTGGGCATCTAATGCAGTCAGCCCTGCGGCACACCAGGGCCTACTCTCGGCTCCCAGGCTAGTATTCTGCTGGTCATCGGGGACAAGCTGGGTGAGGTAGTGACCTACGAGGGAAACTGGGGAGACACCCTGAAGCTGCAGAGACTGTTTTTGTCTTGGGGAAACTCCCTCTGATTCCCGATCAGTGCCTACTGCCAGTTTCGCTTTTTAGTTTGAGGGGAAAGGAAAAGAGCTTTAGGAGAAGTTGAGGAGTTTCTGGACTGGGTAAGAATGGCGGAGTGCACACTGACACAAGTTTCTCACCTGTGGCTTTTGGGAGAGAGTGAAAGGGATCTGAGTAATGGTCACTGCATTTGGAAATCAGAACAGATCTGCTTTGGTGTGTGTGTGTGAGTTGTGTTGTGTTGTGTTGAATTTGTGGATGATGGGAAGTTTTATCTCTGTCTCCCCCAAAAGCCTGGTGGGCCTCACTTTTTTTTTTTTTTAATTTTTTAATGTTTTAATTTATTTCTAGGAGAGAGAGAGAGACAGCGCGAGCAGGGGAGGGTCAGAGAGAGAGGGAGTGACAGACCGAAACAGGCTCCAGGCTCTGAGCTGGCAGTCAGCACAGAGCCCGGCGCGGGGCTCGAACCCACAAACCGCGAGATCATGACCCAAGCGAAAGTCGGATGCTCAACCGACTAAGCCACCCAGGCGCCCCAGGCCTCACTTTTGAATAAATGGAAATAATACATCCAGAAGACCATGACTAAGAAAAGGATGATTTTTGTTGTTGTTGTTGTTATAACACCATCTGGCCTTTGGATATCGGTGAAGCCCCCCAGCTTTCAGAAAAGAAAAAATGCTAACAGCTTCATCCAGTCATAATTTTGTTTCTTTTGTGTTCTTTTGAAGTTTTGCCTAGGAAGATGAGGTATGCTCCCTGTGTTTCCAAAGCAAGTCCACTTGAACATACTTTGAGGAGAGGGTACTGAAGACTCAAAAGCAATCAGAGAAAAAGAATGTTTTGTAAAGAGAAAAGACAGGAGACAGAGATACAGGAATGTTGGTGCAAATTTGAAATCTGTCTCCAGCCTTCCTGTCAGTACACCTGCCCCCCACTCTGGCTCCGCCTCCCCTGTCTATTTCTGATTCACCACAGGCTCTGCCCACATAACCAACTCCTATGCCCTCCTGGGTGCCCTCAGGCGCACTGGCTCCTGCTCCTTCCTCCTTCTCTATCGAGGAGCAAAAAAACACCTCAAGTTGTTAGGCTGCCTCCTTATGAGGTTCAAAGTGAAGCATCTCCAAATCAGCATGGCCCAGACACACCTCCCAGACTTAAACTGCCCACTTTGATTTCCCCACAGGTACCCCAACTAAAACTGACAATGGGGGACAAATGGATTGACTTTAGTGGACACCGGTGCAACAGACTCAGTTTTAAAGCTAGTTTAAGTTCATTAGTGTAGTTCAAATGGATATGTTTTTAGAGTTATCTATATTAAATATTAAACTTTTGTTTGACCAAGGTTTCCTAAAGGTCAGATGAGCTCATGTTATTACTGTTGCAATTTGTGAGCAAAAGATGGCTTAAAATGAGAGTTAATTTTGTCTGTCTCATAAAGTTCTCACGGGCAGTTGTTAAGATAGCCATCAAAATATTTGGTAGCCTGAAACTTTGAAGTTTTTGTAAGTTAAAATAATAAGTTGGGTTTCATTCATTACATATCTAAGTCTTTCCCCAATAAGATAAAATACTGACACATTAATTAGTAAACATAAGGATTATGTTTTTGACTTCTCAATGAAGAAAAACTAAAGATTCTTGGATCTGTTGAAAGACAAACATGCTTTGTGCCTTTTTGAAAGGTTATACTATGAAAAATTCATGTTCCTAAAATTTCTGAAATGTTTTGCTATCTAAACAATCTTGGTGTAAATTGGGGCATTAGTTGCCTCAGTTGGTTAAGCGTCCAGCTTTAGCTCAGGTCATGATCTCGCAGTCCGGAGCTTGAGCCCCATGTCAGGCTCTGTGCCGACAGCTCAGAGCCTGGAGCCTGCTGCAGATTCTGTGTGTCTCTGTCTCTGCCTCTACCCCTCTCACACTCTGTTGCTCTCTCTCAAAAATAAAATAAAAACATTAAAAAATTAAAATAAATTTAGAAAGAATAAAGAATCCTATTGTCATAGTTCACAATTGGTTATACCTAATTTTCACTGGAGACTAAGGTTTCTAAGAGTTAAAATTCTGTTAAATATAATTAAGCCTGATGGAAATAATACAGAAAGCAACTCTGGATGTAGGAAAGTAGGAGCTGGATAGGAAAGGTAGAAGAAATGAGAATACATATTTGTTGAAGTAAAAGAAAGTAATTTTGTCCTAAACGAGACCGGTTCTTTAGAGAGAAATGGCTAAGGACAAAATCTGAATGCAAAAGAAAGTTGTAGAAGGTTTGTGAAGGGAAAGCTTTACGAAAGAATTTTACATGTGGTCAAGACTAAGTCAAAATGAATGTATTTTAAAAGTATATTGGTATAAGATTGCAATTCTACTTTACTCTCCTTTATTTTTATTTATTTATTTTTTAAATGTTTTATTTATTTCTAGGAGAGAGAGAGAGAGAGAGAGAGAGAGACAGCGTGAGCAGGGGAGGGTCAGAGAGAGAGGGAGTCACAGACTGAAACAGGCTCCAGGGAGCTGGCAGTCAGCACAGAGCCCGACGCAGGGCTCGAACCCACGAACCGCGAGATCATGACCTAAGCGAAAGTCGGACGCTTAACCGACTAAGCCACCCAGGCGCCCCTACTTTACTCTCCTTTATAAAAAACAGTGTTCTTGAATTGTTGGTTTATTATTGATAAGAGATAATAAACAAAGTTAGTTCTTTCTTTGCCCCCAAAACCTAAGTCGCTGTGTTTTGTCTTTATCAGGTGTTTGGTTACTTAAGAGAACTAAAATTTCTCAATATTAAAGGACCTAAGTTTTGCTCACCACTATATAACCCTGTGTCTTTGCCTTTGGAATCTCTTATTGCCACCTTAGTTAAATAAATAAATAAGTCTTAAGTTTTGTAAATGATACGTAATCCTATTTAGGCATGTTCTTTATAACTTTCTGAAGTTTTTAAAACAAAATTCCAAATTAAATCTTTTTGACTAACTGAGCTTGTTTATTCCGTATGCTAAAAAGTACATGGGAAGTATTGTCAAACAAATGATGATAAAACTTGGGTTATATTGTATGGGTAAATTTAACTGTTTTAGAAATTACATGCAATTCCTAAGGATTCTAATATGTCCTGGTATAAGGTAATCACTTGAATTATTGAAATGTTATGTGTCACAGAAATAATCAGATTTCCTTGCCAACTGCACTATAATGATCTCTCATCAGATCTTTAACCATGTCCGTTTTTTGCGTCTTTTGTCATTTATACTTCTTGTTCTGATGCGGTTGCAAAATGTGGTTTGTCTTCAAGGAGATTCATGAAAAGAACTTTTGACAAAAACAGGTTTCTGATACCTTTAAGATCATAAAACTAAGCTGAGTACAAATTTCCAGAAATAATTAAAAAGTGGCATTCAAATGGAATAAGAATTAGTAACATGAGACTGAATATATTCAGATAATGATAGTTTTTTGACCCGAATTTGAAAAATTGCTGGTTTTCTAAAGTTTGCTCTTCCAGATTTAAGAAAACTTTCTCTTAAGATATCTATAACTTATAGAAATATGATAAGATACTCTTTTGTGAAAAAATTGAAGCATTTAACTTTTTTCCCTACCTGAACCCTCCAAAATTCAGAAGCTTTCAATGGATATTCTTTCTTTCATGGAAATTATGGTTGTTTGTATATGCTCAAAAAGAATATTATCTTTATGTAACAAGTCATCATTTAAAACATTGGTTATATTACCATGATTTTGACTGTAATGTTATATTTGAGAGACATGAATAGACTCAGATATGACTAGACAGCTTTAAGGAACTAAGGTTGACTTTATGGATCCAATAAAGCCCCTTGATTGGTCTGATACTTTGCTTACAGAGTTCCCAGAAACCTTACCAGGCGAGCATAGAATGTCAGTTCCTCACAGGGGCAGGAAACCTCAGAATATTCTGAGGAACCTCAAGAAGAAGAATTCACCCAAATCTGCAGGTATTTCAGGGATGTGGTGGCAAGTATTTGGCTTGGCTTCTGGCCTTGAGGGTTTATTAAAAGTTCAATCTACCATTTCTATTTTTTGGAACAGCTTGAAAAGAATGGGTATTAACTCTGATTTAAATGTCAGGTAGAATTCCCAAGGGAAGCCATCTGGCCCAGGGGTCTTATTTGTTGGGAGATTTTGATAACTGATTCAATTTCTTCACTAGTTATGGGTCTGTTCAGATTTTCTTTCTCTTCCTGATTTTTTTTTTTTTGGTAGTGTGTGCGTGTTTAGTAATTTTTCCATTTCTTCTAGGTTGTTCAATTTGTTGGCATATAATTTTTCATAGTATTCTCTGATAATTGCTTGTATTTCTGAGGGATTGGTTGTAATAAATTCATTTTCATCCATGATTTTGTCTATTTGGGTGCTCTCTCTTTTCTTTTTGAGAAGCTTTCCACCTGAGATCAGGAACACGACAGGGATGTCCACTCTCATCATTGTTTAACATAGTGCTGGAAGTCCTAGCATCAGCCATCAGACCAAAAAAAATGAAATAAAAGGCATCAGAATTGACAAAGATGAATTCAAATTTTCATTTTTTGTAGATGACATGATACTCTACATGGAAAACCTGACAGACTCCATGAAGAGTCTGCTAGAACTGATCCATGAATTCAGCAAAGTTGCAGGGTACAAAATCAACGTACAGAAATCGGTTACATTTTTATACACCAACAATGAAGCAACAGAAAGAGAAATCAAGAAACTGATCCCATTCACAATTGCACCAAAAACTGTAAAGTATCTAGGAAAAAACCTAACCAAAGATGTAAAAGATTGGTATGCTGAAAACTATAGAAAATGTATGAAGGAAATTGAAGAAGACACAAAGAAATGGAAAAACATCCCATGCTCATGGATCAGAAGAATAAATATTGTTAAAATGTCAATACTACCCAAAGCAATTTACACATTCCATGCAATCCCAATCAAAATTGCACCAGCGTTCTTCTCAAAGCTAGAACAAACAATCCCAAAATTTGTACAGAACCACAATAGATCCTGAATAGCCAAAGTAATATTGAAGAAGAAAACCAAAATGGGAGGCATCACAATCTCAGACTTTAGCCTCTACTACAAAGCTGTAATCAAGACAGTATGGTATTGGGACATAAACAGACACATAGATCAATGGGACAGAATAGAGAACCTAGAACTGAACCCACAAATGTATGGCCAACTAATTTTTGACAAAGCAGGAAAGAATATTCAATGGAAAAAAGACAGCCTTTTTAACAGATGGTGCTGGGAGAACTGGACAGCAACATGCAGAAGAATGAAACTAGATCATTTTCTCACACCATACACAGATATAAACTCAAAATGGATAAAGGACCTGAATATGAGACAGGAAACCATCAAAACCCTAGAGGAGAAAGGAGGAAACAACCCCCTTGACCTCAGCTGCAGCAATTTCTTACTTGACACGTCTCCAAAGGCAAGGAA
This sequence comes from Proteles cristata cristata, assembly GCA_017311185.1. Classification (NCBI taxonomy): domain Eukaryota; kingdom Metazoa; phylum Chordata; class Mammalia; order Carnivora; family Hyaenidae; genus Proteles; species Proteles cristata. The sequence goes on from JAESUZ010001578.1 coordinate 708,921, forward strand.
ATCAAGAGCAAAAATGAACTACCGGGACCTCATCAAGATAAAAAGTTTCTGCACGGCAAAGGAAACAATCAATAAAACTAATTGGCAACTGACAGAATGGGAAAAGATAGTTGCAAATGACATATTGGATAAAGGGTTAATATCCAAAATCTATAAGGAACTCACCAAACTCCACACCCAAAAAACAAACAACCCAGTGAAGAGATGGGCAGAAGACATGAACAGACACTTCTCCAAAGAGGACATCCAGATGGCCAGCAGACACATGAAATGATGCTCAGCATCCCTCCTCATCAGGGAAATACAAATCAAAACCACACTGAGATACCACTTCACACCGGTCAGACTGGCAAAAATGAACAAATCAGGAGACTCTAGATGCTGGCGAGGATGTGGAGAAACGGGCACCCTCCTACACTGTTGGTGGGAATGTAAACTGGTGCAGCCCCTCTGGAAAACAGTGTGGAGGTTCCTCAAAGAATTAACAATAGAACTCCCCTATCACCCAGAAATAGCACTGCTAGGAATTTACCCAAGGGACACAAGACTGCCCAGGGGCACATGTATCCAATGTTCATAGTAGCGCTTTCAGCAATAGCTAAAACAGGAAAAGAGCCTAAGTGTCCATAAACTGATGAATGGATCAAGAAGATGTGGCTTATCTGTACAATGGAATACCTCATGGCAATGAGAAAGAATGAAATCTGGCCATTTGTAGCAATGTGGATGGAACCTGAAAGTGTTATGTTAAGTGAAATAAGTCAGGCAGAGAAAGATAGATACCATATGTTTTCACTCATGTGTGAAACAGGAGAAACTTAACAGAGGTCCATAGGAGAGGGAAAGGAGAAAAAATAGTTGGGGAGAGGAAGGGAGGCAAACCATAAGAGAACAAACTGAGAACAAACTGAGGGTTGTTGGGGGTAGGGCAGAGGGGAAGGGGGGTGATTGGCATGGAGGAGGGCACTTGTTGGGATGAGCACTGGCTGTTTTATGGAAATCAACTTGAAAATAAACTATAATAATATAAAAAAATAATAAATAAATAAAATAGAAAAGATTACTGTCTGGAAGAAATATGGAGAACACAATAAAAAATAAAAGCTCAATCTAGAGATTCCCTATAAAAAGTTCCAGCAAAGCAAGTTTTAAAGAGACTATATGGTCTATCACTATTCTTGATGAGCTTATGCAAATAATTAGGCCTAGTTTGTTACAATTGGATGGTTTTTCAAATAAATGAACCTCAATTTGGCTATCTTGGGAATGAGTATGATGTTAGAGAGGAAAATTATGTTTCAATAACACACCTCTATGGATGTTAAATTCTAGTTCTGATTAAATATCTTTGAAGGTTTGTTGTTTGCCTAAACTGGACAACTGAAAGTAAACTTCAGAGAACTTGACACAATAGCTCACATACAATCTTTATGCATGCTACTCTATGGGGATAACAGTAGGGCCCCACTGGCATATCATTATTTGAACAGCTGAATGATGGGATGAACTCCCTGACAATTCTGTAACTCAGCTATCACCTTGACCAAGTCTATGTGGGCAAGATGAAAAAATCATTTCTTAAAAGCCAGAGTGCACCCCACTCCATGAGGCTAGTTATGGAGTTGTGGAAGTAGTAAATGGTCCCACTTTCGTTATGACTGGATTGGATGATGCACTTGAGTACAGCCATTGGCCAGAGTCTTCTCCTACTTACAGGACATTCCTCATAATTAGGATATCATTTAGGGTAGACATCAAACACAGAGGGCTTTTTGGTGGTTTTATCCCTTAGCCATATTTGTCCTAGGACCCAACTCTATGGATGAATAATTGCAAGTAGAAGCTTTGGCTGAGCACACAGCAGCTTCCTTAACCAAAGCTGACACTGAGTCATCCACAAATTTGAAAGATGGCCCTCCAAAACCGAATGGCCCTTGAAATCCTGACTGCATCTCAAGGAGGAACCTGTGCTCTCATTGAAACAGTGTTGGATGTGTTCCAAATTACCTGAAAAATATAACTGAAGTCATAAAAAGTCTAGGCAAACATATCATAGCTCTAGATACCCAGCTATAGACTCTTTAGCAGTTGGTCAAATTCAATACCTTCCATATGGAAATTAACTCCATTAAGCATTGCTATATTTCTCGTTCTCCTTCTCTTTGATTGTTGTTTGACTTTTTGCATCTGTCAAGCAGGAGCTCAGGCTATTCGGACTGGCTTGGAGATGCCTTCACTGACCTCCTCTGTGCAAATGCTGGAAACAGGATTCTCCCACTCTGTAAAAGTCTTCTACTCCAAAATCCCTATGTTATCCCTGATCAGCAGGAAGCAGCTACATAAGATGGAGCTTCACCCCTAATCTCATAGACATAGAATCATGAACTTGACAACAAGGATTTGTAACAGCATTCTAGCTGGTCTCAAGAGTTAACTTGCTTCAAGTCAACACACTCCTTGCTGGCTGACTTGAGGCCCCTGATCTGCAACTGAGCTAATTTACTTGGTTTGAGACTTGCAGACCACTGGCCTTGGGGAATAAAGACCAGAATGTCCCCAGGCCACAGGAGCAAGCAAGTCTATTTGAAGCCCACTTAGCTTTTTGAGTAGCTCAGCAGTTTTGTAGCAAAATCGTTTTCTTTTTTAAGGTCATAGAAATTACTGAACTCCCTTTGTGCATGCGTAGACCTTGGCCTCCTTTGCAGGAAGAGCAGAGTGCTCCTGTACAACCCCTCTGTACAAGGAAACAGATCTTGCAACCCTCCCCTCCCCCCATCCTGGGCACCAAGGAACAGAACGTCTTGTACAACTCCTGAGCACCACATGGAGATAATTCTATAGCTTACATCGAGTCTACATATAATCAAGAAATGTCACAGACCCTTGCACTCTGTTAACTGATTAATCCCCTTTAAAAATCTCTGGGCCAAGCAGAATCCTGGGAGTTGGGCTTTGGACAAGAGCCTGTCTTCTCCCCAGGTGGACAGCCTCCTGGATAAAGCTCATATTCCTTCACAACCCAAACTCTTGAGGCACCTGGGTGGCTCAATAGGTTGAGTGTCTGACTCTTGATTTGGGTTCAGATCATGATCCCAGAGTTGTGGGATCGAGCCCCACATTGGGCTTGGGAAGGAGAATGGAGCTTGTTTACGATTTTCTCTCTCTCTCCCTCTGCCTTTCTCCCTTGTTCTCATTCTCTCTCTCTCTCTCTCTCTCTCTGTCTGTCTCTCAAATGAAACAAACAATCCAACAAACAGAACAAAACTCATCTCTTGAGTATTGGCCTGTGAAGTGATTGGCAGCCCAACTTAGGTTTCAGTAACAAATGGAAAAAAATAAGGAACAGACAGTAGGAGCAGCAATTTAGAATGGAAGGAATGGGGACAGTTACGTAAGACTCATTAGCACTTTCAAAAGGAAGGGGTCCCACAGGTAGTGGGGGTCCAGAAGAGCCTGAAAGGCAAGGAGAACTGGCTGTGCTTCTCCTTATCTGCTCCCCACTTCCAGCATTTACCCTGGAAGCCCTTCTGCTGCCCCAAATTCCATGTGTTCTTAGCATGAAGTGCCCATGATCATTTGGACCAAGCTGTTGTATTACATCCAGTACTTTGCACCCATTTCGGCACCCATGCTGGCCCTTGTGTTTTCAAGTAATTGCCATGGGGAAGAATATCAGTGGAGGATGGGCAGGAGGGAAGAAGAGAAGTCAGGTCATCACTGGGCAACCTCCAATCATGGGTGCAGACGAGGCCGGATAATGTTGCTGAGCAACGAATCCCAGAATTCCCTTCATTCCATTTCTTGAGAAGTTAAGATGGTGTGCAAAGAGTATTTATGTTACTGTTATAAATTATTATAATTTACTATTATTATAATAACCAAGCAAACCATTTTCTTCCCTTTCTCCTTCTCCAAAGTAGCATAGTTTTTTTTTTTTTTTTTTTTTTTTTAGAGAGACAGACTGCCCATGAGCAAGGGGAGAGAGAGAGAGAGAGAGAGAGAGAGAGAGAGAGAGAGAGAGAGAGAGAAGTGTGGCTCACCCTATGTGTGACTTGAACTCATTAACTGTGATATCATGACCTGAGCCAAAGTCAGATACTTAATGACTGAACCACCCAGGTGACCAGCGTAGTTCTTTTCTGACCAAATGAACAGCCCTGAAGAAATTCACCAACCTCCATACTTCTAGTCTGCTACCACCTACTAAAAGTGGGGAAAATAGTCAAAAGGAGCATTCTACACAAGGGTGGGAATGTAGGGAAGGGGGTGGAATGCCTTTCCTTTTCTCTCATGTGTACCTTGAGGAAGGAAAGGCACAGCTACTGAGTCACGATTCAGCAGGGACTGTCATTAGTGGCAGACCACAGCCTGGTGCCACAGTTTGCCAGTAGCTTCCAGCCTCCTGTTCCAGCTGCCAGGAAGTGGAGGGACGGTGGAGAGGCTGACTCAATGGAGCTGAGCCAGGCAGAGTGAGAGGCTGCCAGGCTCCTCTCTGCTGGGAAGAGCCAGCCTGCAGCTGGGCCCATCAAATAGCTCTGTACATGGCCTGAAAAAACTTCAATGCAATTTTCAAGGTGGCGGAAACTGTGGAGTCCCTAAAAGAATAACATGGCATGTCAAGGGTCCCGATAAGTTATTTTTTTGTTGGCTTTTGAAAAAGAAATCACCGAGCATGCATGCTGAAAACTAAAATAATAATAGCCAGAGATGATGACGTGACAGTTGTTAATCATGTTCAGCACACCGCAGATTAATAAAACAATATGTTGCCAAATCACATGACCTTTGGCATTAGAAATAATGTGAGTTTTCCTTTTCTTAAACTTTCCAGGTTAAAAAGCACTGTGTTATGTCTCACCCCAGCCCTGGGAGTCTGGCAGGGCAGGGATTATTAACCTTTTTACAAAGATTAAAGACCTGAGATTAAGAGAATCCATAAAACTGTAATTGTTCTCTGACCACCAGTCCGTTCATTGCTCTTTTACTTAACCACCCAGTCCTGCAGAATATCTTCCAAATAAAATTGGCTCCGGAAGGGAAGAATTATTTCTCAGTGTGACATTTTCTAAAGAACTATCAGCGAGGCCTCGGCTAAAGCTATTTGTGGGTTTGATGGGTCCAGGCCACTATTTTCCCTGTTTTCTATGGTGAGGCAATGTCTCAGTTTGGGCCAGAGCTCCCTCATTTTCCAATGTGATCACTGAATGTCTATGTGATCTCAGAATTTAGATTTCCCATCTAGAAAATGAAAGGTTCAGGAAATTTTTCTTTTCCTTATCTCCCTACCCCATGTTTCTGCAGAGGGTGTCCAACAGCTTTCTTGGTAAGGGCCACTGAGCAAGAGACACCAGCAGAGGTGTGTTAGACCCCACCTCAGTACAGCTAGTGTAGCCCTATACTTATCTGTCCGACATGCAAGTCTTTCAAGTCAAGTTTTGTCTGGGCTACTCCCATCTCAAACAGAAAAGGTTTGGAAAATGACTGGAGCTGATGCTTTCTAAATTCCTTCTGGCCTTTGCTATCCTAGGATCACATAGCCCCTATCAACATTTGAGGTTTTCTTGTAGTGGGCTAACTTTTTCAAGATAAAACCCCGGTAGTCTGATCAAAATACGTGAGAGAATAAAATACCCCAAGCCTTTTAACAAGCTGTCTCAGTACATGGCGGTTGAAGGGCATTGCATTTGATTCCCCATTTTGCTCCTGGAATCCTTCCCATTGGCCAAGTCTGTGGCGGAAGAAGCAGAGAAGGGGGAGCTGCTCTCTTTGCCTCTGCTTCAGTGGCCATGTGCTCTCTCTCCTCTAAGACTCATTTCTAAAGTGGGAGGTATAATATCATTGCAAATAGTAAATGGAATAAAATAGTAAATGGCTTAGCACAACTCCTAGCACATTTTGGTACTCACAGATTGTTAGCTCTCTCCCCACTCATTTCTCGACTAAACCCATCCTAAGATCTTTACCAGCATGTTAGTTACCCGAATCTTTTTTTCTTGAGACAATACACCATTTTCATGAGTAAGGAATGCTTCTTCCTGAAGAGGTGCTCGGATGTTACAAACTCTTATGACTATAAAGACCAGGTAAGTAATGTAAACTAATAAAATGCCCCTACTGCAAGGTAATATGTAATGATTTAGACTGTGGCTAACTACTTATTTTATCTGGGTGAATTTTGCCATTAGATCCAGTGGGTTCAGAGAGTCTGGATTTCTACATTTTCATTAGATATTACCCATTTTATCTTACTTATTATTTTCTTAAAAATTAATGTTTATTTTTGAGAGACAGAGAGACAGAACATGAGCTGGGGAGTGAAAGAGAGAGGGGGAGACACAGAATCTTTAGCAGGCTCCAGGCTCTGAGCTGTCAGCACAGAGCCTGATGCAGGGCTTGAACTCACAAGCTGTGAGATCTTGACCTGAAATTGGATGCTTAATTGACTGAGCCACCCAGGAGTCCCAGAAATTACCCATTTTATATGTTAGTTTATGTTATTTAAATCAAAACACCTCTATAAGGTGACCTTGGTAAGCTGACTCAGTGTTTATTATACTGAGTTTATTATATTGGGACTTGGGGAGCTAAGTGGGAAGATTTTGAATTTAGTTGATGTAAGTTTCTAATTTATACTTCTATGCTATTGTACTTGAGGTTCCTGGGTGACTGAATCAATATAAGAGCTAAGACTGACCCTGAACTTTTCTTCTCATCCACTCTTGTCTTCCATTCTCCAAGTGACAGTTAATTTATTTATTTATTTATTTTTTTAATGTTTTTTTTATTTATTTATTTTTAGGAGAGAGAGAGAGACAGCGTGAGCAGGGGAGGGTCAGAGAGAGAGGGAGTCACAGGCTGAAACAGGCTCCAGGCTCTGAGCTGGCAGTCAGCACATAGCCCGACGCGGGGCTTGAACCCACGAACCGCGAGATCATGACCTAAGCGAAAGTCGGACGCTTAACCGACTAAGCCACCCAGGCGCCCCTCCAAGTGACAGCTAATTTAAATGGAGATGTTTCAAGGCCTGGATTCAAGGGTCAAGTTGACAGGAATAGAAAGGAGTCATGGCATTGACTTTGAATGGGTCATTTTCTAATAAGTCATGTGGTCCCGGAGTAAAGTGAGTTGTCCAAAGACATCCAGTTCCAGTGAGGGTGATAGAGTTGTTAGTTGTGCACGTGTTAATTTGTGGGTTTTGGTATTCCAGAATTCAGAGGTTAGGATTATTCCACTTATTTGATCCTAAGTGTCGATGTGACATCTGGCAATAGACCCCTGTTGCCTGGAAAGCCTCTAGGGTCCTCCAGGGAAGGAGTCCTCACAACTTAAAGTGAGTAAGACTTACTTGGGAAACGTATTTTTTCTTGATAGCATTTAAACTTATTTCTCCTTTTATAAAATTTATAATTGTAAATCTGTTTTTGAAAGAAGCAAAAAATATAAAGGATCAGGGGAATACTTTGTCTACATGCAATTACCCAGACATAGCTATTATTTTGTCATATTCCCTTTTGAAAAGAATCCTGCTGAAATAAACATAAATGGTTTTATTTAAATATATTTAGAACATGCGAAATTTCTGGCAAATAGAAGTAAATTACTATTTGTGCTGCTTATTAATTTTCACCCTTATATTATTATTCTCATTTCCTCTTGATTCTTTAATCCCTTTAGGGGTGTTGTTAACTCTGACTGACATTTGAATCAACAGAGAAGCTTTTGGAAAAAAAATACATATGTCCGCCTGAGGCCCAGGTCAGATAGAGCAGGATCTGGAAAAAGACGGGGCAATAAAAATATATTTTCATTTTAGACTCTTAGAAGAGTCACAAAAATAGCCCTGGGAGTTCTTATAACACCTTCACCCAAGGTTAATGTCTTATGTAATCATAGTAGTTATCCAAACTAAGAAGTCAACATTGGCTCAATACTACTTAAATTACAGACTCCATTTGAACATCACAGTTTTTCCACTAAGGTTACTTTTCCTTTTCTAATATCTAATGCATGTAGTGGTTACGTCTTATATTACTCTTGTCCAATCTATGACACTTCCTCAGTCTTAACTTGTCTTCCATGGGTTTAACACTTTTGAAGAATTCTGGTCTGGTATTTTGAAAAATGTTCTTCAATTTGGAGTTATTGGATATTAGATTAGATTGGTGGGCAAAAATACCACAGAGGTAATGTCCCCTTCTTAGTGCATCGATATATTTTATTAAAGGTTATGTCACCATTGATAACTTGGTTAAGGTGGTGTCTGATAGATTTGTGCACTGGAAATTGTCATTTTATACTTAATAAACATCTGGGATGAGATATATTGAGACTATACAAATATCATGATTTTCCTTAAACTGTAACCTACTAATTTTAGTATTCCGTGGACCTTGCTTGCCTGAAGCAATTGTCACTGTGATATTCTAATGGTGGTTTTCTATTTTCTTCTTTTATTCTAAATTTATTAATGAGAATTCTTCTGTAAAAGAGAGATGCAATACCTCTTCTCCCTCTTGTATGTATTTCATCATTTGTTTATAGAAGCACAGAATCATGAATACTCATTTTATTTTTTTGTGCTCTAACCGAATACATTAGCTGTTTATTGTATTGCTCAAAGTGTTGCAGATTTGACCTTTGATTTCATCAACTCTTTCAGGTTTTGCTCTGATACACTTTTCAACACTGCCTTACCTCAGATCTCTCTCTCCTTTATTTATTTTCTGGAATTGCATAATTTTGAAATATGTGTTAAGATCATTTTTTTGCATATGAGCATTTGCTTTCAATTCTATCAGTTTTTACGTCACATATTTTAAAACTCTGTTGTGAGATAATTTCACGTTTGTTATTATTATATCTCCTTAGAGAACTGACCCTATGTTATGAAGCAATATCCCTGTCTAACCCTGACATGTTCTTTATTCTGAACTCAAATTTGGCTCTTATTAATATATATTTCTCCTAGCTTTCCGTTGATTAGTGTTAGCATACCTTTACTTTTAATCTATTTATTTACGATAAAGGGATTGGCTGAGTAAATAATTTGATGTTGCTTTGTTATTCAATCTGAGTATCATTTAAAAAATTTTTAATGTTGATATTTGAGACAAAAAGAGACAGAAAATGAGTGGGGAAGGGGCAGAGAGAGAGAGGGAGACACAGAATCTGAAGCAGGCTCCAGGCTCTGAGCTGTCAGTACAGAGCCTGACACAGAGCTCAAACCCATGAACCATGAGGTCATGACCTGAGTCAAAGTCAGAGTCTTAACTGACTGAGTCAGTCAGGCACCCTGATAATTACTTTTTTTTTTAACTGAAATGTTTAGATGCGTCCTACTTAGTGTGATTATCAATATGATTTAATTACAATCTACTCTTGTTAGGTATTTTCTATTTGTTTCCTCTGTTCTTTCTTTTCTTCTCTTACACCTTCTCTTGGATTAGATGAGCCTATTTTTTTTATTCCACTTTATTTCCTTTTCTGATTTATTACTTATATCTTTTTGTAAAGTTTTGTTAGTGGTTGTTCTAAGGGTTACTATACATATTTAATTAATTAATCTACATCCAAATAATACACTTGTTTTGTAATTCTTTGTGCCATTGTTTTTATGCCTTTTATTTTTCATATGCTATAAACACAAACTAGATTGCTAACATTTTTGCTTTCATTGCTCAGTTATATTTTGAATCAAAAAGAAGAAAAAATAAAATAGTATACCATATAGCACCTTCATTTATTTAATTTTCAGTTTTATCTTTTTGTATAGTTCTGAGTTTCTTTCTGGTATTATAATCTTTCTGCTTGAATAAATTCCTTTTTTATATCTTGTAGATCATGTCTACTAGCTATAAATTCCCAGAGTACTGTTTTTTCCAAAGAAAGTATTTCTTCTTCACTCTTATAAAATAAGTTTATTTGGTATGGAATTATAATTTGACAGATTTACTTTTCTTTGACACTTTAAGATGTCACTTTATTGTTTTCTGCATGATTTCCAAGAAAAAAAAAAGATGTCTGTTATCATTCTAATCATTGTTTCTCATTGTGTAATGTATCTTTTTTCTCTGGATATCATCCAAACTTCTGTTTTTCCCCAGCCATTTAAACACAATATGCTAGGGTGGGTGGGTGGGTGGGTGGGTGTGTGTGTGTGTGTGTGTGTGTGTGTGTGTGTGTGTGTGTGTGTGTGTGTGTGTGTGTGTGTGGTTAATGTTCCTTGATTGCTATGCCTCGCAAAGAATCTGTCTATAGCAAGTTACTTGTTATTTGATATGTTCAGCATTCTCTGTCATGATTAAGCCTTTTCCTTAGCCAGGCATGGAGTCCCTGGGAGGTGGAAGTGTGGTCTTCTCAGTGTTCCCAGTCATCTCCTTGCAGAGTCTTGAGCCCAGCATGCATTGAATCCTCATTACAAGCCACACAGGTCATTTAGAACAGTCTCCAGTAATTTCTTCTTGGCAGAAATCCCCATTCTATTTAGTATTACTGAGACACAGGGCTCTGTAACTATATTTGTAAAGTACCAAACACATAGTGGGTATTCAGCAAATGATGGCACTTTTCCTCTCATTTCCACTTACGGTGTTATGCTTAGGAGATACTTTGAAGAGTTAATGAGTATCCGGGCAAGGGACAGATTTTCGCCAATTGCTAATACTGTTTTCAACCTAGGCAGACTGTGGAGTTCCTTTGCTTTGTAATTCAATTACTTATTTACAGACTCAGCAATTGGCAAGGTCACCCTGACCTTCTTTGAGACAAACTGTCCTGTTAGCCCACTGAGATCTAGCTGTTTTGCTAATGTGGTTTCTGGGGTTTGTGGGAATCCTGCCACTTTCATAAGATTATTCATGTTCCCTTTGCATTCAGGTACACGGCTAGCATAATTCACATGCATATTCTATAAACATTTTCTCCAAAGACTGAGACAGGATTTACTTTTCTGAATAAATAGCTTTATTTATTTAAATTTTTTTTTTAGTAAAACTGGGTTCTTAGTGTGCAGATATTTTTTAAATTAACATTTTGAAAAATGGCACCTTCAACGTTCACTTCTTTATTTTATATAATTTTGTTAATGTATAGAACACTTATAAAATGGTTTTAGTATATATTGGAGGATTTTCCTATTGTTTGCCTATTCATCAAGTTGATTTCCCCAGTCTAATGAATGGACATTAAAGATTAATAGAAATGAATTCAATAACCTAACTGGAAAACAAACGCTTCCCATGTGGTTAGTTAATTTTTATCTTTTTCAGAATAATTGCATTCTACTTATTATTTGAACAATGGATACTTTCATCAAGACTTACACTTCCAGTTGAAGGGCATTTAAAAAAATCAGAGAGACAGATGGGAGATGAATCACACACATCCTTGTATTAATTTTTAAGAATATGTTGTATGAAAGGCGCCTGGGTGGCTCAGTTGGTCATGATTTCACGTTTGTGGGTTTGAGCTCTGCGTCGGGCTCTGTGCTGACAGCTCAGAGTCTGGAGCCTGTGTTGGGATTCTGTGATTCCCTCTCTCTCTGACCATCCTCTGCTCACGCCGTCTCTAACTCTCTCTCAAAAATAAATAACATTAGGAAAAATTAAGAAAGAAAAAAAAGAATACCTTGTATGAGAAACTGTCCTTCTGAAAGTGCTATGTCTATCTCAAAATACTGAGGCACAGTGTGTGGCCAGGTGAGCCGGGTGACTAGTTTACTCAGACAATGTGTATGTCTCCATCACCAATAACACGCTCCTTTACCCGCAGGGATGACTGCGTCAAGGTCTTCCTGGAGCAAGATCTACTTCTTTCTGTCAGATTTGTCTTTGATGTCTCTGCTTTTCTTTTACTTTGGTCTCCGGAGACTGTGTCTCTCATCTTTCAAAGAGATAAGCTTTTTTGGTGTGCTTTGATTTCTCCAGGAGTTTTTGAGTGCATCAATCCACTATCTCTTCTCCTGTATAATCATTCCGTCATCTCTCATTACTGCCCCCGTGCCTACACTATTCGCACACCTTCCCTATTATTACAGTCTCCCATGCACCCTTCTCGGCCACACTTCCCACTATGTATATTGCCCTTTGTGGATTTTCCCTATCCATAAAATGAAGTCTAACTACATCTACTTCCCCAGTACTTATTCACTTTTTTTTTAAAGCTTGAATTTTAAAAATTAAGCATGTGCTGAGTTTACAGAGTCACAAATTCTACCAGACATGTTAGGTCCAGTAATGCCCCAACACTCTTCTTCCCCACTTCTCCTTTTCCAGAGAAAATCACTTTCAATTAATTCTTTTTATGTTCACTTTCATCTCTGAAATACCATACTATCTCCAAATACAATGGTTGTATCGTTACTTCTTGATTGTTTTCTTTTTTCTTTCTTTTTTTTAAAATTTTTTAAATGTTTTATTTATTTCTAGGAGAGGGAGAGAGACAGCATGAGCAGGGGAGGGTCAGAGAGAGAGGGAGACACAGAATGAAACAGGCTCCAGGCTCTGAGCTGGCAGTCAGCACAGAGAACGACGCGGGGCTCGAACCCACGAACCGCGAGATCATGACCTAAGCGAAAGTCCGACGCTTAACCGACTAAGCCACCCAGGCGCCCCTTGATTGTTTTCTTTTTTCAGACTTGAACATGGTCTATTCACTCTCCAGCATGAAAGACTCTTATGACATATGCAAACAGCCACCTCTTCATACTCCCAGAGAGCTGTTAGCATTTTGATTCGATTTATTTTCAGTCTCTGAAATTGTTGTTGAATGATTTTGCTGTTTCTTGGCTCTCCCTTTTTCCATATTTGGACTACCTTTTTGAGGTGCCTTTGGCCTTACAAAGATTCTATTGAGTTTCACCTTTTCCTTCTCATATTTAATTTCTATAGAATATTTTTGTTTGCTTTCTGAATGATTCTTTTTCATAATGTCCTAAAGTTTTTTTGGTGAATCAAATATATCCTCTTTTTTTAGTATCAATGATGCTTAAAAAAGTTTTTTTCCTCTTCATGGCATTCACTTTCTCCAAGCTGTTTTATTCAATCTGCTGTTTTGGACTCCCTACTCTGTGTGAGAGGCTTTCCTCAGACATCTAGTGATCCCCACTGTATCTTCTTATTTGGGATTGTTATGAGCTAAAAGCTTGGTTAGCAACTCTGAGCCTAAAGATGGGGGTTAATTGACTGGCTTTTGCTATCACATAATTGGACTAATTAATTTGTCAGGGAACTCCAGATGGCCAAATATTTAGGCTTTTCTTTTTTGGGGAGTCAGACTCCATGACAGGATCCTTCCCATCTCTCGTATGGGTAGGAAAGACCTAGCTGCTGGTATTTGGGGGAATGGGAGAAGAAGGCTGTGAGATCAGCATCCTATATGCATCAATTTCTTTGAACCCTTGTTTTCAACTACATCAGCCCTCACTGTCCTTGGACTCCTTAGTCTAGACATCCTCAGTGGTCAACTTGGTTAAGCTAGGGAATGTATTTACCAGAATCTCTTTCCTTGTATTGTTCTAAGTTAGATTTGGTCAAAAACAAAATTTAAGAAGACTCACAAGGAAAGCAAGTAGCATCACTTAATACCCTCTGAAGCTCTCTTTTGGGTTTGCCAGACTGAGCACAGGGGGCCCACAAGAAGCTAGAGGCTTCCTTGAAGATTCACAGGGGTGGTAGCTACCTAGAAGCAATGGCTTGCCATAGCCCCATCGGCTTCCTCTTTGCTGTTGGACATGCTAGGCCTCTCAGACTGACAGATGATTTCTCTGATTCTCCAGCTCTTCTCACCCACGGTTGTGCAAAATCCAATCCCCAAAACACACACCTGACTGCATCACAATCCCTTCTGCTCCTGAACCTTGGCTGATAGACCTTCAGTTTTATCTTCCTCAGTGGATAAACCTGCCGTCTTCTGCTCAGAGGTGTACCAGAGTAGATGAGAAAGCTCGGAGCTGTCTTAGGCACATTTGGATTTCTAGATGGGACTCACATGATTTGAGAGGGGAGTGCCCCCCACCTTTTATCATATTTCACTTTACCACCACTTTCAGAGTTTCTGGCACTGTTGTGGTAGGAACCCCTCCCTAAGGAGAAAGAAAAAAATGAAGAGAGGAGAGAAGACTTCAAGGTCACCTTGATCTGGGTCCAGCTGCCTACATCCCCCATGTTCTTGTAAACTGAAACAACTTAATCAGACTGCATGTTTATGTGTGTTACCGTATATGGGAGACAAAGAAATAGAAAATGTATTAAACGATGCCATGTGATGTGGGCCGCTCAGTTCTTTGGGTACGAATCCAACTGAGCGGTGCCTGCACGAATAAAGTTGCTTCCTGGAAAGAAAAGCCTCGGTGTCACGACTCTCTGTGCGAGAATCCTGCAACACTGCGGTTCCTCAATTTAGTTCCTGGCTCCTCCCACTGTAGCCTTGGGGTTTAGCTCTCTCTTGGTGCAAGTAGTCAGTTGTCTCTATTCCATCTACTCCCAGCACCTACAATACTGTGATATTTAAAACACTATCTCTGCACCCATCTCCCCATCTTTATAGATCTATGCCTGAAAAATTACCTGGTATTTCAGTGGGATTTTGGTTTCACTAGGGTTTCAGAAGAGATTGAATCAGAAGAGCGTGCATCAGTGTTCAAACTATCTTCACTGAAACACTTCTGTTCACTTTTGAAACTTTATAAGCTGGCTACTAGATCTCAACTCTACTATTGCTCCATCCTTATGAGTAGCATAGTTATCAAATCAAAAGCCGTCTTTCCCAGTCTTTGTTGCCCTTATTTTTCCAACAGTATTTTATATGACTGGTCCTCCTGCTCATGTATTTCCTTTGCTGCCTTCCTCTCTTCATCTCTCTTCCTCCCGGCCTTTTACTCTGTCTTCACCACCACCACCCTTTATGGAGCATCCATTTTTGTCTGATGTTTAGTCATCATCCTTTCCCTACAGAGGATGGAGGAAACTGACACCACAAATTTGCAGAGTAGAAAAGTACTTTAAATTACAGTGTGCCCTCAATGATAGTATCAGAAGAATTCCTCCCACTCTGGGATGAAATGACAGGTTGCAAATTACCTCATGCTATTAGGGTCTAAAGCAGACAGCAAATCAGTCTGCATGAATGTTTCCTTCTAAGGGGGCCTGGCTGTCCATTATTTCAGGGTTCCCAATTCTCTGCAGAGCATCTGGGTAATAGCATGTGGGCTTGGGTTCTGCTAGGCTAAACACTGAACAGGAAAATCCAGTGAGGACATGGAGAAAGGTCCTTTTCCAATACACCGGAGACAAGTGTTCAGTCTGAGGGAGGAGACGGCTTTCTGTTTCTGTCACAAATCCTGAACCAGAGGACAAAAAGAGCAACAGCCACCAAAGGAGTACCCACCCCCCTATTATCGCTATGTGGAACTTATAAAGAGGGTGGAAATGTTTTACTGCAAATAAAATCCTAGTATGATT
The DNA here is from genome assembly GCA_017311185.1 of Proteles cristata cristata. Lineage (NCBI taxonomy): Eukaryota > Metazoa > Chordata > Mammalia > Carnivora > Hyaenidae > Proteles > Proteles cristata. Next base: position 724,379 of record JAESUZ010001578.1, read on the forward strand.
TTTTTAAAAAAAACTTCATGTTACTTTTACATAGGGAAAAATTGTTTCTTTAGGTTCACTTCAATTTAAAAATTGTTATAAAAATAGCTATAGAAACAAAGGGTATTTCTGAAATGGGATTAGAGAATTGAAAGATGAAATTTTGGTGCATTAAAAGAAAAGGAAGGGCACCTGGATGGCTCAGTTGGTTAAGCATCCAACTTCTGCTCAGGTCATGATCTCACAGTTCGTGAGTTTGAGCCCTGCACCGGACTCTGTTCTGTCAGCTCAGAGCCTGGAGCCTGCTTCTGATTCTGTGTCTCCCTTTCTCTGTGCCTCCCCTGCTCATTTTCTCTCTCTCTCTCTCTCTCTCAAAAATAAACATTAAAAAATTCTTAAAAAAAGAAAGAAAAGGAAGACTTTTTATATGAGAAAATTCAAGCACCAGCAGCCACCATTTTAATTACAAGTACCAGTGAATCAGCAAGGGACTCAAAGTTCTCTGTGTTGTGGTACAACAACAGATGCTCTGGTTCATCTTCACCAATTTTTATTCCTTTCTTGATCCTCTCTGTCACAATTTAGGTAATTTCCACATGAAACACTTGACCTTGTCAGAAAACAAAAACACCCAAACAAATAGATGAAATAATGTTTTTTTGTAGTTTGGAAATACATGACTTGCTATGAAAAGATAGGACAATTGTCCATTTATCTCCTGGATATTCCAAAACTAGACTGGGATATAATAAATCCTCATTTTTATCTATTCTGTTCTTGCAAACTTGTCTACTCACTGAAACTTATTTGTAACTCTAGATCAATCCTTAATGGCTCTTACATGGTATTTCTCAGACATATGCAGAACAACAGAAATTTTGAGTCATCCAACGTGCATGGTCCTAGATGAGGCTAAACAGGGTGGCATTCTGCCTTCCTGTTTTCTCTGCCATCTAGTAAAGAAGTGTCCTTTCTTCGGTCTATCAGTGCCACGTATTTCTCATTTTATGTTTTCTGTGGATGATTTCACTGTTTAAAATAGCCCCCCAGACACCTGAGTGGCTCAGCTGGCTAAGTGTCTGACTTTGGCTCAGGTCATGATCTCAGGATTCGTAGTTCAAGCCCCACGTAGAGCTCTGCACTGACAGCTCAGAGCCTAGAGCCTGCTTCAGATTCTCTGTCTCCCTCTCTCTCTGCCATGATTGTGTTGTTTCTCTGTAAAAAATAAATAAATAAACATTAAAAACATAAACTAGGTCCCTAAGTGTAGGGCCGTAGTTCTTTCCAGTGTTTCTAAGTGCAAGAGGGCTGTGATATGCTTTAAAAAGAACACGGGTGTGTTAGATAACACGATATGGTTCATTCAGGCATGGGTTACAGTGAGTTCAATATTACTAAAGCAATGACATGCAATACCCAAGGTGTCTTTAAACAGAAACACATATACAACAATGTTATGTATTGACTGGTTGACAAAAAATGTGAGGCCCATAGGAAGCAAACTATATTTCTGCTAGAAGCAATGGTTCCGTATTTGCTGCAACTTTCTAGAATATAAGTACTGTGAATAATTAGAACTGACTGTATGTACCTGAAGAGAGAGAGGTCAGGAAACTAATTTGATGCCCATAATATCTGAACCACAACAAGTAGTTTTCTGTAATGTATGTATTTTGTTTTATACATTTTGCTCTATTCCTGAGTTCTCCCTATGGGTTAATTCAGTATTCATTTCTCACCTCCCCAAACAGCCTCCCAATAATTGAAAGTGCTTTTACGAGAAACTGGAAGGTTTTATCTTTTCTTTATTGTTATATTCTCTTAATTTGAGAGTATTGTTCTTTATTGGGCTTTCAAACACATATATTAATCCAGCAAGAAGCTAGGGGATTATGGGAGACATTTTAAGACTGTATGGGAAAAGGAAAACATGTAGAATGGGTGCTATTAGGGGCGCCTAGGTTGCTCAATTGGTTAAGTGTCAGACTTCAGGTCTCTATCTCATGGTTCTTGAGTTCGAGCTTGGCATCAGGATCTCTGCTGTCAGCACAGAGCCAGCTTCAGATCCTCTGTCTCCCTCCCTCTCTTTGCCCCTCCCTGACTTGCACATGCACAGTCTATCTCTCTCTCAAAATAAATAAATAAACTTAAAAAATGGGGGATAGTTCAATTTAAGGATGATTAAAAACTAAGTAAGGGAAAATGAAATGATAAGGATTCCTTGCAAAGGGAACAAGTGTGCAGTGAAGGCACACTTGGGATGGAGGCAGCTGGCGTGACCTTGGTACATGCGTCTGAAAGGACATAGGGCAGATTGGGTGGGGTTATAGGCAGAAGTCACATTATTAAGAGGGTTGACAATGGAAAAGAAATTTTGTTTTCATAGAAAGCACACAAAGTTGGGACATTATACCTTCTCATTGGCTTCTTTGCTCATTTGTTTATTTCAGAATGTTGTGAAGGATGAACTAAGTATGAGGTTAGGGGGATATTTTAATATTTTTGGTGTGAAATGATGAAGGCTTTGCCAGAACAGTTACCATGTAAATGAAGAGAAGAGGCCTCAGAATTTAAAGTGCTAACAATTAACTAGGTATTGAAAGTAACTTAAAAAGAGGAGTCTAGAATGGCTCCCCAATTTTCATTTCTTTATTTTAGTCTTTCTTTCCCTCAGTATTTCTAAATTTCCTGAACAAATATTGTCTAAGCAACTATTACATGCAAAGTATTGAGCAGAAACTGGGAATATGACAATGATTTAGACATGATCCTGCCCTCTTCTAAGAGAAGAGACAGAGAGAGAGAGAGAGAGAGAGAGAGAGAATCTAAGCAAATAAGTGATGTGTGTACCACACCTGTGAGCTGAGATTCTTCATTTGTCAGTTATAAAATTTAGATGATTTTGCACATAGGCAAATGTAGGTCTAACATTTTAGAGTTCTTTAATTCCTTGCAAATTGATGAAGAATAGTGTAATCATTGCCAGACCCTCATTTGTTGGTGAGCTATGACCTTGAAAATACATTAAACCACAGAATCCTTAAGGAAAAGGATTACTGGGTGGCCATCTGTAAATCTCATCCATTCTTCAGGGCTACATAATGTGTGAGATTAACTGTAGTTTCCCAGTTGTGGTCGTCAGACCAGGAACAACTATATGGGAGTGAGAGCATCATTAATCGGTTAAAGGGAGAATTTAGCTGGTGATATAATTACAATGAAGGGGTCTCAGTCCACTCTCATCATGGGGGCATAGTCTCTGGCACTGGGATGGCTCCCAAATTTAGGCAAGGAATCTGGCTTTTGTACTCTGGCATCCACTAGTTATTTGAAGTGGGTTACCCTTAGGGAGGGCTTGTGAGTTATGAGAGTTAAGCAGCTCCCATAGACTGAGGACCGTCTGGTAAAGGACAGCGCTGTGAATGGCTAGCTATCAACACAGTTCACACTAGCTATACTATTGCATTCCTGGACCCTGAAAGGGGACCTAGATGGGGAAACGCAGTATTTAATGAAAAACATAAAGCCGGTTATATCTAAATACTGAAATTTTCACTGGCATAGTCACTGCAATGTACCTATCATTGGACATATATTCACCCCGTGTCCATTGCACATTTGTCCAGCCACAGTAATTATCCTTTCTCAGCTGGTAATGAGGTATGTTTTTTTCACTTATCATTTTAGCCTCAAGTGCATTCCTCTTCTGCTCTATCCTTTCATGCTTTCTGTCTATAAATATTTTGTTTTTCTCCTTTTTTTCCTCCAAGGCTGACTTTTCCCATTTTCCTCAGGAATGTGTGTCTTTCATTCATCTCTCTTTTTCAACATTTGCAATGACTTTACATGAGAGCTAATGTTTCCTGCAATTGTGAACAGAATCTAGAGGTGGCTCCTCTGGAGTTAAGTCACTCTGTAATGCTAGAGATGATATCTTGCTTATTTTTTGTCTATTATATCTCTAGTGTCCAGGTTGGCAATAACTGTCCCCTCCATCATTTAGTAATAATAATAATAATAATAAAAAAAACTAAAGTGATAGATGAGTATGTGAGCACCATTCTGATTTTTTTGTTACAATTAGGGGGTGTCCATGTGACTAGCTTTGTGCTTGTGCTATCCTGGTGGAAGCAATGTGTGCTCCTTCTGGTATATCTCTTTTAAGATGCTTACCTTGGACTCTGTTTTCTCCTTTGTGATACGTCAATGATGGTACTAAATTAGAGCACACTTGGAAGCTCCCCACCAGTCTCGGATTGCTCACTTCTAAACCATTATACTAGAGACAAAATCATTTTTCTTATGAAAAGCTACTGTACTTGGGGATAGCTTCCTAGATCTTGAATTTTTAAACATTTCCTGAAAACAAAAAGCAAAAGGAAGGATCTGGAAGCAGGATGCTATTATAAAAACTAAGATTACATATAACATGCCCAAAGTGGCAGATGGAATATTCACAAATATTGTGAGTTGGAAACTGAAGAATGTTCTTAGGCTGTGGCAAAATATCCAGTGAAGATGTTGTTGCCGTAACTTGGGAGGCAGACCATGTGCTCCTGAGACCAAGTCTGAGGAAATCAGCTGGTAAAAATCAGAATGATTCTGTGTTTGGCCACTGCTTATGCTGCAAGTTAAGTGACTACCAGAAGGAAGCGGATATAAACTTGCCCATGTGGAGGTGAACATCGAAGAGCCCTCTTAAAAATTTAGAGTGGCTAGAGAGTGAAAGTGATGGGAAGTCCAGAAATCTGGGCCTTTTCAAAGTTAAAAAATCTAACGATATCTGTGCCTAAAACTACAAGAGACGATATGGTGCCTAAAGTTATCCACATGTAAAGATCAGATCAAAGACAGCGATCACCTTTCTGTTATTTCAGTCGGGTTCATGAGGGCCATTTTTAATTTTTGACCAAAAGGAGACAGACCTAGCACAAAAGCCAGTAAATAAAAGAGAAGATTGTAGTTTTAGTGATAATTACCTTTGAGGTGTTCGGGTGTGCTGCCTTTCACCCTTCACTGACTGGAAGCAAACAGACTAGAAGTCTATGAAATTCTGAGGGAACTGCATTTCCAATGAAATCACAAGCCTCGGGCAACGCTTGAGCCCCTACACCTTCACTGGTAAAAAGTGGACCGTGAAAGCTGCCTGGTCTCCAAAGAGGGAATATTATCCAACTCATCCTACTTCAGATTTGGTCACACAGGATAATGGGCCAGGGTATCCTATAGGCAGGGACTCTGGTGAACAATGGATAAAGGAGTTATTAGCAGAAAGGCAGACACCAGGGATGCCAGACATGTGGACCGAGTAACCTACCCCACAGCCTACAGGGAGAGTCTTTTTTATTTCTGTTTTGTCAGACTTTTAAAACTGCTGTGGAACACGGACTACTCTGTGTTTCCCCTTCTTTCCTTTCCCTGAAAGCACATTCTATTACGAGCACACTATTCCCATTCTCTCACTATATACTAGGAGAGAGGGAAGAAGACACTTGACTTCGAAGAGCCAAATTTAGATATGAGGAAGAAGATGGCACTTCATGAAACCCTGGATTGGGGCTGGATGCAGTAATTCATGGATACTTACTTAGGTGGCCAGAATTGTTTACTGAGGGAACTTGGGAATTCACTGAGTATACATTCTTCCAGGCTTTCTTTTAGAAACAGATAAGATACTCTGATTTTTAGCTAAGACCATTAACATACAACACCAGACTGTGGTCCCTAGTCTTTCTTGCTGCCACCTGTGATCACGTGATCAAATTTTGGCCAAGAGCATGTAAGAGTACTTGACATCCCCAACTTTCAAATCATCTCCTTAAAGATGCTTCTGTTGGACTTCTTCTCCACTGTCACTGACTATGAAAGAACAAAACCGGTAATTAATGTAAAGGTGTTATGCTTAGAATGGTAGAACTTCCCTCCCAGTCTCGGGGCACTGAACCTTCATGAATCACTCCGGATGCTGGGTGAAAAAGGAGATTGTAAACTGGCAAAGATGGAAACATAGAAGTTCAGAGGTTTTTATAGGAATTTGAGCAAGAGATTAGATAGTGGCTTCTATAAAAGTAGTAGTACTGGAGGTGTTGGGAAGTGGTCAGAGTTTGGATACATTTTGAATTTAGAGCCAACAGTATTTCCTGATATGTTGTATATGGAGTAAAGAAATGGTGTCAAATATATTTTCTAAGATTTTGGTATAGCTAACTGGAAGGGTAAAATTTCCATCAACTAAGATGTAGAAGACTGCAGATAAATAAAAGAAAGCTCAGGAGTTCATGTCAGGCATGGAAAATTGGAGATGCCTATTAGGATTTTGAAAAGGCAGTTGACAATATGAACTTGAAGCTCAGTGAGCAATCTGAACTGGGGACACACATTCAGAATTTGTAGAAATTATTTTAAATTCATTTCCCCCTTTTTTATTAATTTTTTTTCTTTTAAAATATTTTTAGTGTTTATTTTTGAGGGGGAGGGGGCAGAGAGAGAGAGAGAGAGAGAGAGAGGGAGACAGAATCAGAAGTAGGACCCAGGCTCTGAGCACTCAGTGCAAAGCCTGATGTGGCAATTGCACCCACAAACCATGAAGTCATGACCTGGGTCATAGTCGAATGCTTAACCACCTGAGTCACCCAGGCATTCCTTAAATATTTTTTCTAACATACAGAAAAATTGTTGTGGACATTAAGACAATCATCCCTAAGTACTTCAAACTGAATTTTCTAAATGAGAAGGACATTCTACTCCAAAAACCACATTACCAATGTCACACATAAGAAAATATACATTTCCCCAGTGTTACAACTATCAAAGCCATATTCAATTTTTCCATTTATCCTATATGTTTCTGTCACCTTCTCTTTCTCCAAGTTAGAATACAGTCAAGGTTCAAACACTGCACGTGGTTATTATGTTTTTTTTTAAAAAAAATTTAAAGTTTATTTATTTTTACTTTGAGAGAGACGAGACAGTATCAGTAGGAGAGTGACAGAGAGAGAGAAAGAGAGAGAATCCCAAACAGGCTCCATGCTCCAGTGCAAAGCCAACATGGGGATTGAACTCACAAAACTGTGAGATCATGACCTGAGCTGAAACTAAGAGTCTGATGCTTAACCGACTGCGCTACCAGACACCCCTATGTCTTTTAATTAAGAAGAGTTCTTTCACATTTTTGTCACAACATTGACTTTTCTAAGTTATCAGGTCAATTTTCTTATACAATATGTACATTCCATATTCATCTTTTTAAAAATTATGTCATTACCTTTTTCTTATATGCCCTATATTTTCAGTAAACTGAAAGTGAGGTCTTAATTCTGTTTGGGGTAAGTGCATTTGGCAAGATAACTTCATTGATGGGGTTGTGTACTTTATATTGTATCATAATTAGAAAGCAAATAATTCAGTTCTTCCCACTAGTAGTGATGTTAAATTTAATCATTCCTCTGAGGAAGTGATGAACAGGTATTTATTTACATTATAAAGATACACACACACACACAGACACACACACACACACACACACACACACACACACACAGACACTCATTATTTTAAAAGCCTGTCTGTGTGGGCATGCACACATATATACATAAAGGATGATTTTTTACACTGTGTGAATATCCTTTCTTCAACAACATTTTGCTAATGATTGTAGCAACTGATGGTCCTTGCCTAAATCAGTTATTTGGCCATGGGTTACAAAACAGAGATTTTAAAATTGCAACATTTAATATATATTTGCTAGTATCCTTCTATAAAGAACTTTTGTCATCAAATGAGAAAGAATTCATTTCTTCATATAAAGATAAGGCAAATGCTTTTACTTTAATTACCATTTTTCATTAACTTGTGGTAAAATAGTCTGCTCCCTTGATGGCAAATCAGTTCCTTTTCTTCTTACCCTTTTAAGTATTCACTTAAAATTCCTTGATGTTTATTTACTCAATATTTTATACTTAATTAAAATTAGTGATTTTTTAAAATATTAAACTTTACCCTTTAGGCTGGTTTCTATATTCCTTTCATACATACCAATTAATATTGGACATTCCCTTTCTTTTTGGCAAAATAAGATGTCCCAGTGGTGCCTGGGTGGCTCAGTCAGTTAAGTGTCAGACTTCAGCTCAGGTCATGATCTCACAGTTTGTGAGTTTGAGCCCCACATTGGGCTCTGTCCTGATAGCTCAGAGCCTGGAGCCTGCTTCAGATTCTGTCTCCATCTCTTTCTTCCCCTCCTCTGCTCATATTCTGTCTCCCTCTCTCAAAAATAAACTAAAAAAAAAAAGATGTCCCAGAATCACCTGGAGGTTGTCAGGGAAGAAGTCTTTCTTCAAGAATCCTGGTCTCTTTACATAGATAATGAGATTTGGAAACCAATATCTGCCTCTAAGTAGACTCATTGCTACCAATGTCTTTGTTTCCAGGTTCTTGTAGTGGATAAAACTAAAAATACATTTTAAAAATAATGAGTCTTAAATTGATATTTGCCATTCCAATTAATATTTTAGGACACTCTTAACTTTTGTTGAGCTTTCATAAAGCTCCTTACAACCTACAATATTTTTGGAAAATAGAGCTTCTATCAATTCTGCTATTCCAATATTGAGGTATCTTAACTCTTCCAAGCCAAATTTGCCACTGCTTCCTTATTTTGGAGGAGGTTGATGGATGGAAGAAGGTGTGAAAGAGTCTGAAATTGATTGAAATAAATTCAGGTATGGCTAGCTCAATGGCGTTTTTTTCCCCAGAATGACTTTCTGCAAGGAAAATGGGATAAAGAATAGAGTAATCCAGGAGGAATAATTCTTTCATTTTTTGGCTACTGTAATTTTGGAAACTAGCATAATAAACCTTATACTAATAAATATGCATTTTGCAAACAGATAAATATTCTTTTGAAAGCTTTCAAGATTCTGTAGTTACTAATCACAATCTGACTTCCTTCTTTTTCACTTCCAACAAAAATTTCTCTAGTAAGTCCACCAGAGACCTTCACATTTCTGTATCTAATAGGCTGTTTGTGATCCTGCTCTTCCTTGATACTTTTGTGACATTTGACCAGGTCCACCTTTATAGGAAGTTATGCTGTTACACTCCATTGGCTTCTATGACACAACTTCCCTTCTCTGGGCTTTTTTCTCCCCCTCAGCTGCTTTTTCTTAATTTCCTCTGTGTGCCCCTCTTTCCCTACCATCCCTTTAAAACTGTTACGTTCCCCAAATAATCCTTTGGTTCTGTCTTTTTTAATGTATGAGTTCCTTTCATTTTATCAGTATACTTTATTACTATTCGCCAGACCTGGCATAAAACAATAACAATTTATCAATTGCCTAGCTAATGAAAACAGAGAAACAGAAGCAAAATGGTCTGAATATTTCAATAAGTTTCTTTTGTTTTATGGAGCAGTTTCACTTTGCTCCATGGCAGGTTACTGGTGGCTATGACAGAGGCAAGCCAGAATACTTGGGGCCTTTAATAAAGAATGTGAATCATTTTGGTACTTCAACAGGACCAAGTTTTATAATGGTTTCAATTAAGAGTTAGATACTTTAAATGTGGTGCAATCATCTCTGCTAGACTTACTTTGGGAACAAAAGATATTTGAATCCCAATCTGATTTTCCAGATGAAAATAGGACCTGAATGCTGATGTTTAAGTTATCCTTTAAGAACAATTGCCCTTTAAATGCATTTGGAATAAGTGCGGAGGAGATGGACATGGTGCTTCAAATAAAACCTCATACATTACATGAATAATGATAATTATTCATGTAATAATTGTGGTGCCACACTTCACAGGTGAGATCAATTAAATGGGCAAATGGGCTGCCAGGGAAATGACCTTCAAACCCACCTTTCATTTATCCAAGGTTATAACTATGATTTGTTTACAATCATCATTTTTTGTTTTACCTTTGATATTATTTCTTCTTTATGACTCACACTAAGCAGCTGCTTAGTTATACAAGATTATCACCAAAATATGGTCAGTTTTTTTGGAGGGCAGGTGAGTATTTATACTTCACCTAATTAACTAAAAAAAAAGAATTTACTAAGCAGTAAGAATGACGTAGGCAGATTATAATAAGCTTTTACATCATTATAGAATGTATCTTAAGAAACATTCCAATTGCTGGAGGTTTTAAAGCTTGGAATTCTAAGAGACCTGTTAAAATTCATGTGTAGTAATATTTCTGCTATTCAGTTAACAGATTTATTTCATTGATTTGTGTTACTGTCCGATTTATTCTCTTGCCACATATGTGACAGGGAGCTTTATTAAAATCAATGCAAAGCATTTGCCAAGATGAACAAAACCATTCTTTATTCTTTCAGGCATATTATTCTAATCCAATGGAGGTTTGTTTAACTTAGGAAAGGAAAAAATAATGCCATATCCAGGGAAGCAAAATAAAAGATGAGATTGAAAAGCCATACTTTATAATTTTGTAAAATTTCAAAGAACATTAAACTTAAAATTGACACTGACAGAAATATCATAGAAAACACTTGAAGGTTATTGTGGCAATTTTAATATATGTGAGAAATACTCACAGGCGCCCTGCAGTAGCACATATTTGTATATTACACATGAGCCCATTTGTTTAACCACATCTGTTAAGTATCTACAATATAGAATTTTGAGTTTGGCTCTGAGTTTACAGAATTTCTAAATATTTGGAAGTATCTAACTTTGGTGCGCTAGCATTAAAAGGTCTGTTACCAGCACTATCCAACAGAAAAATAATGATAACCACCTCTGGAACTTAAGTGTTCTATCTGCCACATTAAAAAAATAAAAAGAAACTAGTGAAATCCATTTTAACAAGATTTTATTTTTCCATCAATCTATACAAAATATTACCCTTTCAATATCTAATCAGTATAAAAATATTGAGATACTTCATATTCTGTGTTTATTTTACGTATTTTAAATCCACTATGTATTTCACACACTTAGCCTTTCCCAGTCTAGGCAAGTCACATTTCAAGTGCTCAAAGCCACATGTTGCCAGGGGCTATTGCAATGGGCAGCCTGTCTCTACGATCGTTGCCTTTTTCTTGGCTTCCCCAGAGTCTGTCCACATTCTTTGGTTTGTGACAGCATCCCTCCAACCTCTGTTTCCATCTCCTTCTCTGACTGATTTTCTAACGCCTCACTCTTACAAACCTTTGTGATTACATTGGACTCACCTCCAATAACCCAGGATGATCTCATATCAGAGTACTTAATCACATCTGCAAATTCTCCTTTTCCCTATCACAGACCATATTCACAGGACCATATTCATAGATAACAATATAGACATATTCAGGGAAGGCAGTCTACCTACTTCAATACCTAATCTGTTCAAGGCAAATTAAGAAGCGTAGAAAATTCTCAGGAGCTATACATAATATCAGTCCTAGCTCAAAGACTTAGAGCTTGAATGTAAATAGTGACACTGATAATGAATGCAGTCCTTTGCCATAGATGTATATAAAATAGTAGTAAGATGATCTTTCACTTTGCAAAATGCAGTAACCCATTAAAAAGCTTTTACTAATTATCAATGGCCGAATGTGTCGATTCACAAATCTTGATCATTCTGTACAGTTCTGCTTATTGGTAGCTGTTTGTGTGTCTGGTCTCACTCTTTGTCCACATCTAGTTCCTCTGAGTCTAATCTCTCTCTTGTTCTCTCACCTGCCTCTTCACCAGACCTCATTTGATTCTCCAAATAAACCCACAGAGCCTTTGCCTATGGTTTCTTTCTGCCTGGGATGCTCTATACCTTCATTTTTAGCTGATACAAGTTTTAATAAATAAATGTTTAAGTGTTTATTTATTTATCTATTTGCTTATTTATTTTGAGAGAAAGAAAGAGTGTGTGCATGCATGTGTGGTCAGGGGGAGGAGCAGAGAGAAAGGAGGGAGAGAATCCCAAGCAGGCTCTATGTGTCAGCACAGAGCCCCAAGCAGAGCTCAATTTCACAAACCATAAGATCATGACCTGATCATGATCATGAGCTGAAATCAAGGGTAGGATGCTTAAACGACTGAGCTACCTGGCATGCTAAAAAATTAAAAAAAAAATTAATGTTTACTTATTTTTGAGAGAGAGAGAGAGAGAGAGGAGTCGGGGAGAGGCAGAGAGAGAGGGAGACAGAATCTGAAGCAGGCTCCAGGCTCTGAGATGTCAGTACAGAGCTTGATATGGGACTTGAGTTCATGAACCGCGAGATCATGACTTGAGCCAAAGTCAGATACTTAACTGACCGAGCCGCTTTGGCACACTAAGAAATTTTTTAAAACCATGGACACACACCAAATGTCTCACTCCTTGTCTTTCCTTTTATTTATTTTTTTTTTGCTGTTGCAGTAATCATTAGCCTGAATTTATCATTTGTGTGTGTGTGTGTGTGTGTGTGTGTGTGTGTGTGTGTGTGTGAAAGAAGTATGAGGCACAGGCCTCTGGCTACAAAATCTTAAGAGATATTTTCCTCACTCCAAGCCCAGTTATAGGCAGGTGACTTTTCCTAGTTTACTATTCCACAAATTGTTCAGCCAGGTATGAATCCAGACATTATGCAAGGATCTCAGTTTCAGTTCCTCATTTTGTGTGTGGCCTGCAGCATCCTCAGCTCCCACGCATGGCCCTGAGGACACAGGCCCCGGGGCTTTCACACCACAGCCTCCCTTGGGCAGTGCAACTTCAGCTCATTAGCTGACCGCTTTGCTATTAGATGCCCCTGCCTGCTCCATCATGTGGGACTTCCCATTCTTTCTTGCAAACTCAGCTATACATACAAAAGGATGTTGGCTAAAATTTACAAAGCACTCGCCTAGATTTTTGTGGATCATTTCTCGTTTTTTGCTCCACATTCCTAGAAGCAGAAATCCTCTGTACTCACATATTTTCATTTATGTTATGAGGCTTCACTCTGAAAACTGCATCACTGTATACATCCTGGGGAAAAAAAATACTCCTCTATATTCTGGGGAATAAAATTGAGTCTATGGCTAAACAACAAAAATAGAAGAAAAAGTAACAACATAATGTCTGTGCAAAAATTGTATATTTCCTCCTTCCAGGTAAATCTGAGACACGTGCTCTGTCACTGACATTACTCTACATTCTGTGCTCTAGCTGCAGTCATTCAACAAGCAGCTGCCCCTTGTAGGCTGGTGGCTTCCCAGGGCCAAAATTGGGAGAAGGAGAAAAGAGATACTATTTCAACTGCGGTAGGATGGAAAAGGAATTGATGCCAGTGCCTGTGATTTATTACATGCAGAGGAACCCAAGGGCACACCAGGAGACGGGCACGCTCGGAGCTCCTGCGTTCCCATCTGAAAAACTAGTTTGTGGTGTGTCATATGCTTGCTGCACACTCAGATTGCCCAGGAATTTCCCCTGCTATTTATGTGCAGTAGATACAATTACTAATAAATGTGCCACATGGGACTGAGCTCCATACATACTTTTGCAGCAGTTACACACATCTTTTATTTTGGCTATTTGCTGGTGTGCTGAGAAAGAGGAATAGGGTATTCAGAAATCATTTTTTAAAAGCACAGAATATGACATAGCAGTTAAACAAATCCAATCTTAGAAGGACATCAGGAAAATATATATATACTTTAGTTGCCTATGTGCATGTGTATTTAAATTTACAAATCAGGTTATGTTTTCTGGCTTTCATTACTCTTCCTTTTCTCTCCCCACCCCTTACTCTATCTGATGTCATCTTTTTTCCTCTTTGTCATCCTCTTTCTCATCCTCGGGTTAAGAGATGATGGTAGCTGGCCTGGGATGCTAAATATGACTATCTCCTTTGGTGAGAGAGAGCATATGGAATTTGAGAGAAAGTGGGACATCAAAGACAACTTCAAGTGTTTTTGGCCTAAGCAAATGACAGGCTGAGGATGGCTTTACTAAGAATGGGGGCCACTTTTGGGTAGGCGGGTAACAAAGATGGAGAGACGATCCGAAGTCCATTCAGGACTACTAAGTTTGAGACACCAATTAACCAAATGAAGATGTAGAACAGAACATTAAAACATGGAGTTCAGGAATAAGGTCCAAGATGGGGCATCAACGGGAAAGTTTTCACCCTGAGGGTAGTTTGGAAAGCCTTGGGACTAGATAAGATCACCAAGGAATAGGGGGCAGATAGAGAGAGAAAAGGGAAGAGAAGTCTGAGGCCTAAGCCTGGAGTATGTAGCCTGAATATTTTCATTTCCGAAAAGGTCTCCTCTTTTCTCTTCTCCCTCTCCTGTTCCCTAGCTCTGTATCCCCTCAGCACCTAACCGCTTAGGAAGTAAGGTAGTTCAGTCGACCAGCAGTGGAGATCTTGAGGATGTGAGGCACAACTCATCACATATTATGGTGCTACTTAACTATGTCTGTCAATATCTGAGTCTTTTTTAATGTTTATTTATTTTTAAAGAGAGAGAGAGTTGGAGCGCCTGGGTGGCTTAGTCGGTTGAGCGTCCGACTTTCGCTTAGGTCATGATCTCGCGGTTCGTGGGTTCGAGCCCCGCGTCGGGCTCTGTGCCGACAGCTAGCTCAGAGCCTGGAGCCTTGTTTCAGTCTGTGACTCCCTCTCTCTCTGACCCTCCCCTGCTCACGCTGTCTCTCTCTCTCTCCTAGAAATAAATAAAAAATATTAAAAAAAAAATAAAGAGAGAGAGCGAGAGCAAGTGCGAGTGGGGGAGGGGGAGGAGCAAGGGAGAGAAAGGGAATCCCAAGCAGGTTCCACACTGTCAGCACAGAATCTGATGTGGGGCTCGGACTCATGAACTGTGAGATCATGACCTGAGCCAAAATCAAGAGTCAGAGGCTCAACTGATTGAGCCACCCAGATGCCCTGTCAATATCTGACCCTTAAGGTGTGATTTAGATGTGAAAGAGAATTTAAAATTCTAGCCTAATACATTTTCATATAAATATCTATTTTGTCTGTTTTTATTTTGATAAATAGTTTGTATAAATTTAAAAAAAATTCCTTAAATTCCTTGGTCGCTCCTTACTCAGTAAATTCCTTACTCCTCTGCAACTCCTTCGTCTCAGAACTTCTGCCGCATGTATAGATTGATCCACATAGTGTGAAGACTAGCACTGAAAACAGCATGTGTGCCGTGCAGTGTTTCTGTGGTGCACTGACTGTGACTAGCTATTGCTGGAAATCCAGCCTCTTAATAAAGTGCGGCTTGAACCGTGGTCAGCGTTCTGGGCTTAGCTAGTGTACCTCTGACAGAGCAGGGCTAAACTCCAAGTTGCCTACCATTTCAAAGGGAAAATCCATGTCCACACTTTGTGTTCTCTGACATTAAGGGGCACCAGGGTGGCTCAGTTGGTTGGGTGCCCGGCTTCGGCTCAGGTCATGATCTCGCGGTTTGTGGGTTCGAGCCCCGCGACGGGCTCTGTGCTGACTGCCAGCTCAGAGCCTGGAGCTTGCTTCAGAGTCTGTGTCTCCCTCTCTCTCTGCCCCTCCCCTGCTCATGCTGTCTCTCTCCCTCTCTCAGAAATAAATAAAAAATGTTAAAAAAATTTAAAAAAAAAGAGCCTTCCTCTCTTGATTCAAAAGAGCCTATTGTCTCCCCTATAGTGTATGAATCTAGTGACCTCATTTGTCATCAGATGAACAAAACTGGCTTTAAAATGACTGGTAGTAAAAGACAAGTGGTCAAAATAAGCAGGACTTGCAAAAGAGAGGGTCTAGGAGTAAAGGGAAATTGAATTTTAAAGTCCTTCTGGGTACAGATGATAAATTGCCCCACGTATTTTATAAAGTGAGAAAACAAACAAATGGGTGCATTTCATTGAGGCCAAAGTGACGGTCAGACATCAGACTTCTCTTTGTGGTGTGAAACATCTGTCAAAATAATTCAATTTAATTTTCATGTAGTCTGTTCACGCGAGTCTTGATCTCCTTCTACGTTTGAATTGGGAGCAAAGATATCTAAGCTTGCATTTTCTCTCTGTTATTACGTAGCTGTGATGTTGGTGTTTGTCATCCCATCTTTTCAGCCCTTAGATTTTTAATATAAAGAAAAAGGATTGCATACCATGGCTTCAAAGACCCCTTCCAGCTCTAAAATAATTTCATCATATAGCAATAAAATACCTTGCTTGCTCATTTATGTAGGGCCCTAGCAAAATAAAATACTAATTTTAAAGTAGTTTATCAAATGAGTTAAAGAGAGGTCATTTATTTTACAGCCTAAATCAGTGTTTTTAAAACATTATTGGACATTTGAATCTTCTGGAGATTTTATTAAAATGAAGATTCTGATTCAGCAAGTCTGGGGTGGTGGGTGGCCTGAGATTGTGCATTTCTAACAAGCTCTCAGGAGATGCTGATGCTACAGTTGTAAGGACCCCAGTTTAATTAGCAAGGATTGGAACTGTGGGGGATCCAATGATTATATTATATTATATCTATGTCTCATATTCACACATGAGGTCTCTCTCAGACATATGGACTAAATTGTGATGAATGACTCAGTGTTTACTTGCAAAGATTAAGTTTATATGGTTCCTCTCTACACCCAGCTAACATCAAATCAAACCAAATAAATTTAGAATAATTGTCTGAATATTTTATTTGTGCTCAGAATTAAATAGATTTAATTGTAATTAATTTTTATATTACTTACTGATTTCTTTAACTGACTGGTCCCATGTCAATGGAGTAAAAATATGATGTACTGTCTCAACATGCCTCCTCCCTCTCCCACAGAAGCACCCCAGGGTGCCAACTTCACTCTTTAGAAAGTGTTCATAATTATGTGGCTGGGAATAGTCACTGTATGAAATCCCAGTACAGGTGCAATGGGATTTACTTTCAATTTCCATTAAGCTTCCTCCTTCCTCTTTGTCTAATTTATGTCAGATACTGGACCTATGAATCTCATATTAACTTGGACAGCTGGTCCCTGCCTCCAACCCAAAGAGCTGGAAGGTATTTTATTAACCACTGCCTACCCAACACACATATATACATACAGACTTTCCTCAGAAAGAATCAGTAAGAATGCAAAGGGAACATGTTGCTGAGTCAACCGACATATTTCTTCTGGGAGGAGTTTTTATGCTTTCAATTTGTTAAGTGTGTTCCATACTCAAAAAGAAGATCTTTTTTGAACACCAACTATCAACATTACCAAGTCTTTCTGGTAATTACCTAAGTAATTCTCACTATATAATTCCTAGACTCAGACTCTTGTTAGTAGGGATCTTCTGAGTCATTGAGTTCATGAGTCAGGTTCTCTTTCTAATGAAGAACTGAGACCTTATGGCAATTTGGGTTCTAGAATAATTTCTTGTTCTTTCTTGTTTTTCTCTTATTGTCTTTACGGTGGAACAGATCCCAGCAATTCTGATGGAGCTAGAAAGCACAACTGGACACTTCTACTGGATGGAGGGTGTGAAGCAAAAAGAACTAGCTAGAGAACTTACTTGAAATGTAGTTCATTATTTTTTTCTATATCAACCCCGTCATTCTGGCACTCTGATTCATTAGGTCTAAGTAGGACCTCCAGAAATTAAATTTTCATAGGCATCCTCTGTGATTCTGTTGCAAAAGTACATGGGACCCTACTTTGATAATGGTTCCATTATTCTTAAATATCTTTTCTTTTGAATCATTTCTTATAAAAATCAACATCTGAAAATATGTCTGTTAGAGTAGCAGAGACTCTGAGTTACATAGACTACTGCTATTAATATCAAACTTCACGTGTAAATTTAACACAAGTCTCTGTTTAGATTATTGCTGAACACATATTTCTCATTCTTTTAAAAGGTGAGAATGCAGCCTGTATTGGGCACGTGAATTATTGGTGGCAAAGAACTGAGGGGCATGTAAAGAAATTTTTTTTTAATCCAAGTTATCACCTGAATCCAAAACATATATTTTTAAATATGCTCCACACCCAATGTGGGGCTCAAACTGACTACCCTGAGATCATGGGTCATGTGTTCTACCTACTGAGCCCATCAGGTATCCCCAAAACATATTTTTTACCCTATTTACTTTAGATACTTAAAGTCTATGCTACAGATGTTGTCTAGAAACACACACAACACAACACACACAAACACACACACATGCATACACATTTACAGAATGTCTGTCTATTGAAGAGGGCCCCATCTGCTCTGAACATGAAACATATTTCAAATCATACATCTTGATCTCTCAAGCTTGTTAAAGGATTCTGTCACACTTTCTAGAAGTGACATAACTTTCATTTGCTACTGCTTAAATGCCTCTGGAGACTTTGTTATTATTTTTTTAATTTAGTAAGGACAAAACACAAACCTATTTTAATTGGAACATATACATTCTGCTTGCTTAAAATTCCTGTGAGGAATGAAATGCTGTCCTGAACACTGTAGATTTTTTAAGACTATAGACTACTTGAGGATCAACATGCTACATCAACACAAGTTCAAACCTCTTTGATGAAATGTCATGCTGTAGAAAGAAAAACAGTCAACAAACTGCATTTCTAGAATTAACTATAAAAAGTTTATACAAATTTTTGTAATTACCTTTGTATAGTTATTTATAGGAAAATTTAAAATTAATTATAAGAAAAATGTTGTTAAAAGTGTTCTTTTCTAGAGATTCCATTGTGAGTGAAAACTCTGAGTAGGGGAAGCACTGGGAAAGCATAAACTGAATTTTTAGAGCTGAATGGGTCCTTTGAGAGGAGGAGCGAGAAGACCCGGTTTCCAGCACCAGCTAAGCTTATGACTTACTGACTGAGGGCAAGTTGTATCTCCTTTCCAGATCTATTTTCTTCTTCTCCAATTTGACTTTTTATGAATGGGAAAGTTCATTTCAGTGGTTTCTAGCCTAGGTTGTATAAACTTTCTGGAAATAGAGGTAGTTTCTACATTTGAAAACTACTTATCAAAAACCAAAATAAAACACCAATGACACAGCAGACACACACACACACACACACACACACACACACACACACACACTGTACTCAGAATAAGAACACAGAGGAATATCAAAATATAAAAATGATATATTTTTTCATCTTGATAAGAATTCAAGTTACTTAGTAGGACAATATTTAGTAACTTACACAGATTAGAAAATTTATTGATGACATCATGAGAAGTTATAGACTAGGAAGGTAGGTCAGTTACTTTCACTGGTGCTACAGATTACAAACAAGGAAGGTATCTTGTTTTGGTGAAAAACTGGGAATCGCTAATCTAGATACAGTCCCTTTATTTGATTTAATGCACTTATGTATGTATGTATGTATGTGTGTATGTATGTGTGTATGTGTGTATATTTCTGTAACATTTATTTATGATATTCCACATAGTTCAACATCTCAGTTATAATAACAGTCTTCTCATAAATGCCTATACTTTTTCATTGGCAATGAAGTAGATGGTGACAAATGTATAGACTTTTGTAGGGAGCCCATAATTATTCAGAGAACTTGGATACATGGAAAAAAATTAATTTCTGGTGTTAAAAGTAAAAGACATTAGGAGAACAATGAATGACATGTTGGTTAATTACAGAGCCAGAGCCAAAGCTAAGACTCCTGAATCTCAGTCCAGGTGTTTCTACTGAAGAGTACAATTGGTATATTTTGTTGATGAAAAATAAATATATTCACATAATAACTATATTTATTCAGTAATGAATATATTTCATTTATTTCTTAAATGTGCCTAAAATTTCCTAGAGCACTTGGAGAGAAACGGTATGAAATGTCTGGGTATCATAAACATCAAACTCATAATAGGTCTTTTTAAATTTTTTTAAATGTTTATTTATTTTTGAGAGAGAGAGAGAGAGAGAGCGAGCACAAGTTGGGGAGGGCAGAGAGGGAGGGAGACGCAGAATCTGAAGCAGGCTCCAGACCCCGAGCAGTCAGCACAGAGCCCAACGCGGGGCTTGAACTCATGAACCGTGAGATCATGAGCTGAGCTGAAGTCTGACGCTTAACTGAGCCACCCAGGCATCCCATAATAATAAGTCTTCTAATTAGGAAGGAGAATGACATAGCTAGGTGGAATGACAGGACTGTGAGTGCCTCCAACTATATTAGTAAAACTTTATTGCTTAAGCCAAGTAGTTACTACACAAGGTTGCTATCTAGTGTTTTAAAAATACCTTAAGTAATTGCTAAGTAGCTTTGTTAAAAGGCATGATATTCTGCAAATCTAAAATTAGTATCAAGTTGATCTGTATAATTCATAGGGCAAGACTTCTTCTGATTACCCTTGGACACACCTGCTTTCCCTTCTCACTATATATTTATATATAGCACGCACATAAAAGGTAATTGCATATTGTGCAAAAAGTAATTCTGTAAATAAATGCAGTACATTTTTATAAAGTTTTCTCTTATATTTTCATTGGGGATTTATAATTATTAGAAATACCATTTTCATCAACCAAATCTAAATTCATCCTACATTTCAAAAGAGTTATGTGCTCCAGAGTATTACGTGGTAAATAGTCTTTCTTCTTAAAGACAAGATGGGTGAGGAAAAAAAATGATAATTTTAAGCACAGTGACAAAATTATACACTGATGTATGAAGTGCAAGTGTTCTTATTAAATTTTGAAGAAAAAGAGTGAAAAATAGCAAAATAAATGTAGTTAGTATTCTAAATCCAAGTGATTATTAAATACAAATTTTTCTTTCCATTCTTATTTTAAGGGGGGGAGGGGCTCATGCAGAACACAAAGAA
Organism: Proteles cristata cristata; assembly: GCA_017311185.1. Classification (NCBI taxonomy): domain Eukaryota; kingdom Metazoa; phylum Chordata; class Mammalia; order Carnivora; family Hyaenidae; genus Proteles; species Proteles cristata. Next base: position 745,086 of record JAESUZ010001578.1, read on the forward strand.
ACTATGGTAACAAATTATTTTACTTCATTAGGGAAAAATTTTGATTTGCATCAAATCAAAGGAGGTTATCTATTTTTTTAGGAATCACGGATAATGCTACCGACTAACATTTGTGCCAAACTTATTTTGTGGCTATTTTAAGAATTTTAAGTAATTTTTTTCATTGAAAATTCTTTTTATTTCAAGGAAAAGAACAATGCCTTCAATTATCCTAAATGTTAAATGAGAAGCAATGTAAAAGTCTTATTATTTATAGACTTTCAAAGACAATTTAGATGGTTATTAAATATAACACTCAGTCTACTCTTTTAACAGCCATCCATTTCCTGCTGGAATCCATCTGGGAATGAGAAAACACTAGGTTCTGAAGCAGCTTATTCTATCACTGGGCAGTATCATTTTTCCTTATACTGAGCAGAGGTATGCCTCCTTGTCATTTGCTCTGGGGCATGTGATTCTGGCTTTTGAGAACTCACCAAAACAATCTAATCCCCTTTGTCATGAAGACTTTCCTTTTGCACTAACAAAATATCATTCGTTTCTTCTGATACTTACATTCAATCAAGTTTTGGCTGAAATTGTCTGCTGAAATCATCTTGAAGATGCTACAGTATCTATGTGTGCAAAGCAACATTTATAACTGGAGAATTAGATCTATGCCCAGACATATGAATTACAGAATGGTTTTGCCCTACTGGGACAAATGCTGGACAAATACAGAGATAAATACTAGAAAGGTAAATAAATAGACCAACATAGGATACAAGACTCTAACCTTTTTTTTTCCTGGCGCAATGCTCTGGTTCAGCCTCTACGTGAAGAAACATTTTAGATCTTACTCTCCACTACTCTAAACAGACAATAGGTAAGTCCCCTGTCTATATGTAACCCTAGATCAGATACTGGTGAGTTCATGTGAGGCCTAAAGGCACTCAAGTTCATACAAGACAACATCACTATCAACAACAACAAAAACACCTGCAAGATGCTTCCAAACTACGATTTTCTCAAAATTTCTATTTGAATATATTCTAGGATATTAAGAATATCACAAAAAAATCTTTTTAGACTATCTTTAGATAGTTGTAGGCACATTTGCAGTTGTAAGAAATAATCTAGAGAAATCCTGTACTCTCTTCACCCCATTTCCCCCAGTAGTAATGTTTTGTAAAACCGCAGAACAACACTACAACCAGAAAATTTGCATTGATACAATCAATTCATCTTAGTCAGATAACACCAGCTTTGCTTGCGCTCATGTGTGTTTGGGTCGCCACAGTCAGGACACAGAACATTTCCATTACAAGGATGTTTCATGGCTACTTTTTAATAGCTATCGCCAACTCCTTTCTTCCTCTCCCTAACTGTGGCCACTAATATTTTATTCTCCTTTGCCTTTATTAGAATGCTATCTAAATGGAATCATACAGAATGTACCATTTTGAGATTGGCTATTTTCATTTAGCATGAAGACCCACCCAAGTTGTTGGATGTAAAAATAATCTGTTCCCTTTTCATTGAGTAGTATTTCACAGCATGGATGTACCACAGCTTGTCTAAACACTCATCCATTGAAAGATATGTGTGTTGTTCATTTTTTTGGCTATAATGAATAAAGCTGCTTGCATACTTCTGTACAGGTTTTTGTGTGAATATGAAATTCATTTCTTTGGGATAAGTAATCAAGAGTTCAATTGCTAGGTTACACGTGCAAGTTTAGTTTTTTTGAAGAAGGCATCAAAACGTTTCCCAGAGTCTCCTGTCAGCGTATAGATGTAACACTGCCTGCAAAACTGTCTTCATTCCCAAGGAACCCAACGTAAGGGCATTTAACTGTTAGTTTTGTTTGTTATTGGCCTAACATTCCAACAATCTCACAACAGGAATTACACTACATTTCTAAGGTTTTTCTCTCATTATCTCCTTGTGATGGATAGTTTGTTGTGCTGCCAAGATATACCTGCCAGGACGAAGGCTTTCATTCCACCAGCTGCTGAAACTGTTGCCTGCTAACATTCCAAAGGGCAAGGCTCTCTAAGGATTGCTCAGGATCAAAGAGAGCTGTTTCACCCAAAACTACACTCTACCCTTCCAGGGAGGCCATGTCCCAAACTGGTTGCTGTGGAAGTACAAAGAACTAGCCCTCCAGTCTCAATCTGGAACATTTCTGAAGGGCCCTTCCAGCTTCAGTTCTAGAGCTTCTCATGGGATCAGCTGAGGCCTGTGGTGTGACTGCATCTCCATTCAACTCCACCCTCTGCCCACCCTTGCCTTTTCACTTCTGGGGTTGATATTTAGTGAGCACCCCTAAAAAGAATTCTGCATGTCAAACTGTCTCCTCTTACTAAGGAATCCACCCCAAAGCAGTTGGCACCAGGAAGCAGATGTGGAATTTGGGAGTTGAATCCCTACCTGGTGGAGTGGTGGAGGACTGATGGCCTTGGCATGCGGCAGCAGTGAGATCATCCAAAGTTCCTCTGATAAAGAAATGGGAAAGAATACCAATGAAACAGAATGCTCTCCTGGTTCAGCACAGCAGCAGATTGAGCAATACAGGGAGAGTAATCAGTAAAGGACTATGGAATTGGATGAACATTGCCAGTTCTTATGGATGCATTGGAAAAAGACAGTGGAGGGCCCAGTATAATTAATCACCAATTGAAGGTGAAGTTAGAAATCAGAAGCTGTCCTTGATAGCTTATAAATTTATCTAATCAGGGTAGAAGAATATAATTTTTAAAATGCTTTCTTAATCTTTATTTATTTTTGACAGAGTGTCAGCAGGGGAGGAACAGAAAGAAAGGGAGACACAGAATCTGAAGCAGGCTCCAGGATCTGAGTTGTTAGTACAGAGCTCGACTCGGGCTTTGAACTCATGCAACCCTGAGATCATGACCTGAGCCAAAGTAGGACTGTCAACTGACACAGGTGCCCCAGGGTAGAGGAATATAGTTTAACAAGTATGTTAGAAGTTTGGGAAAGTGCGTGAATGACAAATGGTGGTACATAAACCCTGTAGAGATTGAGATTCTGCCAGACTAGAGAAGTTAATGTGTTCAGAGGCTTAGGACAGTTGTTGACAAACTTTCTGCAAAGGGTCAGATAGTAAATATTTTAAGCTTTACAGGCCAGTCTCTATCACAACTACTCAATTTTGCCACTGTAGCATGAAAGCAGTCATTGATAATTCATAAATGAATGGGGGGTGGCTATATAAAAATGAAACTTTGTTCATAAAGACAGGCAGCAAGAAGGATTTGGCCTATGACCTGTAGTTTGTTAATTCCTGGAGCGGAGGGCATAATGGAACAGCCCATAAATAATAAGTAAAAGACAAATTAATCTATCTTGCAAAATCTATTACAAGGAAGGAAGCACAATCTTTTATAGGCCCCTTTGGATTCTGGAGATAAGGAATTTCATACCTGGGACTATTGTTTTCGCCCATTTGCCTGGTGACACGGAAAGCTGTCAGTTTTGAGTGGGGTCCAGAACAGGAAAGGGTTCTGTAGCAGTTTCAGGCTATCGTATAAGCTCTTCCAGTAACATAAGAGATATCTAGAGTAAAAAGAAGATGCCATATGGACTTTAGAAAAACCCCCAACAGGAAAATCAAAATTAGCACAGCTATGTAGCAGTGGAGCTGAGGTTCGAGTCTAGGTTTGCTGGCTTGTGAGAATAGACACTCTTTCTTAAATCCCCTAAAGCACATAGTAGAGTCTTGCACAGAATAGAAATCAAATAAAAAATATACTCAAGTGTGCCAGTTGTTTATGTGGTCTGATCAATTAGAAAGTATTTGTTAAGAACTATACCTGCTCTGTACACATTGCCATAAATAACTTTTTCTTGAATACATTGAAACAAACAGGTGTTGAGTTTTATTTATTTTTTATGCCCACTAAATTTGGAAATACAGAGCTTCAGGTTTATTTATTTTTTATAATCATTTTAATGTTTTATTTATTTCTGAGAGAGAGAGAGATAGCTTGAAAAGGGGAGGGTCAGAGAGAGAGGGAGACACAGAATCCGAAGCAGGCTCCAGGCCCTGAGCTAGCTGCCACACAGAGCCTGATGTGGCGCTCGAACCCACAAACCAGGAGATCATGACCTGAGCTGAAGATCTACGCCCAACCAACTGAATCACCCAGGTGCCCCAGAGAGTTTCAGGTTTAAAAGTTTTCCAGATTATAAGAAGAAGCTCCATTAGGAGTCATGGGTAATTTTAGATTTGGTAATTTTAATAAGAATTTTCTTTTTCCAGGATCCCTCACAGTTGTATGGATGCCTAACATACCCCTCGATACTAAGGGAAGAACTCTTTCTCTTTCTCTCTTTAATTCTCTCTCTCTCTCTCTCTTCCTTTCTTTCTTCCTTTCTCTTTCTTTCTTCCCTTCCTGATTAACAGAAGTATGCAATGTTTTAGTCTGGTTTGCAAAAGAAAAAAATCTTAAGGCTTTGATACCAAATAAAATCAAATTTTGTGGGAAGGCTTATATACTTCTGGAAGGTGTTAAATGCTCCATAAGAGAAGCAAAGGTGGGTGGCCAAGTGACATACCAAAGTTACCCGCACTGATCTTGAACCTGGACTTGGAGAGACACAAGATCCAATGGTGGGCAGATTGCTGCTCCTGTTCCTACTGGGTAAGGAGCATCTTGGCTCTCCGTGAGATGGGATTTGCATCACAGAGAAGTCACAGAACCAGAAGCCTAAAGCTGAAGGGGCAAAATGCAAACTGATAATACAAACATAAAAACATAAAGAGCTTTTAAGGGACCAGATATGCCTATGGGTAGTAGAAGACAATGTAATTACAGCCAGTGGCTACATAACACAGGGGCTTTAATCTTTGGCCTCAGGCTCCTGAATGGAAAATGATCAGGCAGCCAACATCTTTTGAGAGCTTATTTTGTGCTAGGCACTGAGGAAAGTATTTTGTAATTATTTTGCTTATTCTTCACAAGAACCCTTTAATATCAGTAATTTTATTATATTATAAATGAGAAAATTGAAGCTTAAAAGAGGATAAAAACTTAAGATTCCAAATTTGTCCTAAGATTCCAACTATGTTTTATGTGCTGGTTAAGGAAATTTAAAATGAAGGGAAGAGTGTTCTCCTCTTCAGGCCAGTTGATTCATCCCATCTCTTTGGTACTAACAAGAAGGTAAATCATAGGTCATAAGCAAATGACAAAATAGCCCCAATTCTCCTTCCTAGCCCAGATTTGAAATGCTGTCTCCTATGGTTCTAATAAAATTTGACAATGTCTTGAATAGTTGATATTGGACTAAAACTTTCACTGCCTGTATTTTCTCTTGCTGTTAGAAATGACACAAAAATGAGAAACTTGCTCATGTACATTCAAAGACAGTGCATTCTATGAAGATACTGAAACTTATTAGGAGTGACTGATCAGTCCTCACTTCCAGTGATCTGCAGAGCTGTCAATCCAGTGTGGACCAAGGTGGCCCCTAGTTATTGCGCCACAAGTTTCTGCACAAAGTGGATGTCTGTAAGATTTTTAATGTTTTTAACTAAAAAAAATAACAGTGGTACCATCGTAAGTATTTTGACTGAATGAATGAAGTATGGAAGGTGTAAAAGGGAGAGGAAGGGCAAATGAGAGCTAGGAACTAAACACATTTACTGGGACACGTTAAACTGAAGGTAGGAAAATGGAGAAGCCAATCTCAACCCAGAGAGTACCTGAGCTGAGCATTCAGTGTGCACGGCCTGCTCAACAGGACTAGGTAACACTGTGGGCTTCCTATAGGAATAAGTGAGTAATAAAACCCTTTGAATGGGTCATTGAGTATTTCAAGTTCCAAACATGTAACAAGCAAGAAGTCCTGCCATTAAGTGGCATGGCACCAAAAATAGGCCAAACCTGAAGATTACTTCAGTCGTAACATATAGAGTAAAAAGTAACCTTTCAACAGTAAGTATAGATGAGTTATCAGAATATTTTAATGATTTGGATTAAATAAATATTAGCTTAAGCCATACATTTAGTATTGTGCCAGGTATAAGACTGCACATGCACACACGTGCGCACACACACACACACACATACACATACACACACACATACACATACACACACACACACATCAGCAAGGTGAGGTGAGGTGCTTCAACCTCATATTCCATAGGGATCACTGAGACTTTTTCTACATGAATGCCAGTCAGTTAGAACAAGTTGAGATAATGGTTTTCCATTCAATTATACTTTTGCTGATTTTCTGCTTGATAGATCCTGTAGAGGTGTGTTGAAGTCTCCAGCTATAATAGTGGATTTGTCTATTTCTCCTGGTATTCAAGTATGTTCTCATTGCACATTAGTTTTTGTCTCATATATTCTGATGCCCTATTGTTAGGTCCATATGTGTTAAGAGTTGCTTTGTCTTCTTTGAGAATTGATACCTTTATCATTACACAGTACTACTTTATACCCCTGATAATGTTTCTTGCTCTGAAGTGATCTTTATTTAAAATAAATACAGCTTTCCCAGCTTTCTTTCAATCAATGTTAGCATGATATATTTTTATTTATCCCCTTACTGTTTAAAATTTTTTTTAATGTTTAATTTATTTCTGAGAGAGAGAGAGAGAGAGACAGCATGAGCAGGGGAGGGTCAGAGAGAGAGGGAGACACAGAATCTGAAGCAGTCTCCAAGCTCTGAGCTGCAGCACAGAGTCCGACGCGGGGCTCTAACCCACAAACCATGTGATCATGACCTGAGCCAAAGTCGGACACTTAACCGACTGAGCCACCCAGGCACTCCGGAAGTGCAGACTCTAAAACTTCACAGCTCGATACTTGGCAGAGCGCTAGTGGGAAGAACAAATCCCCAGGAGCAGACAACGAGGTCCGAAAGGTCCTCAGGCCACACAGGTAGAGGATATTTGGTAGAGGCTGTGCGGTCTTCCCATAAGCAAAGGTCCCAGGAGACCCCGGAAAACAGCCACATTTGCTAGTGTTGGAACAAGAACGTTAAGGTGAAGTCAGGGCAAATTTGATTTTATTTGGTATCAAAGCCTTAAGATTTTTCTTTTGCAAACCAGACTAAAACACTGCATAATACTTTTGTTAATTAGAAAGGAAAAAAAGAAAAAAGAAAAGAAAAAGTTCTTCCCTAGGATCAAGGAACATTAGGCATCCATACATTTGTGAGGGACTCTGGAAAAAGAAATCCATGGTTTCAATGACTTTGTCGCCAGGTAGGCAGATCTTGGCCATGTCCTTCTATATATGTCCTTTTCTCCAGATTTTGAGGTGTTGCCCTTGACTTCAATTCTCTGATACAACAAAGAAAATACAGTAGATTTTTGAACAACATGGACTTGAACTGTGTGAGTCTACTTATATACAGATTATTTTTCCATAAATACAGCACAGTACTACAAATGTATTTTCTCTTCCTTACAATTTTCTTAATAACATTCTCTTTTCTCTAGCTTGCTTTATTATGAGAATATAGTATATAATACATTTAACATACAAAATATGTGTTAATAGACTATTTATGTTATTTGTAAGACTTTCAGTCAACAGTAGGCTCTTAGTACTTAAGTTTTGAAGAGTCAAATAACATATGCAGATTTTTGATTGTGCAGGGGCATTGGTGTACCTAAACGTGCATCCCCTCCCCCCATTCTTTGAGGGTAAATTATAATTGAGTTTTAGTTTGCTCAGCTTTTTCTTGTGTTATATTAGGGAGAAAGAACTTCTAAACTCTTTAAATTTCAGATCTAAAACCAGGAGTCCAGACGTTTTTCTCTATTGCTGAAGTCAAGGCCTAACTTTACACTCTAGCCATGTGGTGGTAGCTATGATATCTGGCAATATATGCAAGAAGCACAGAGGTAGGAGAATTATTTTCAAAGCAAAGGTCTATGAACCACCACTGTGATCTATGAATCTATGAATAAGTTACATAACATCTTTAAGCTTTAGTTTTCTTATCTATAAATTCACTCTTTTTTCCTAGATTATTTGTTGACTTAGGTAAATGTTATGAGGAGATCAACTCACTCTGGTTTAAAAAAAAAAAAACCCACAAATGTCTAAAATGTCCAAAATAATATTATAAGATATTTATTTATTCAATGTAGGAAGTGAAGTTCTGTGATAATTTTAACCTCCAGATATGTAAAAAAGTCATTTTTATCCATATGTGGCAGAGAATACTGGGCTCTGGAGTCCTAGTCGGTTAATAAGAAGATCGCGATGTGAAGAACATTTTTAAATTGAGGCTTGCATGAAACATTCAATCGCACAACTTCCAATTCTTAAACATTTTGAATATTACACAAAATAAAAATACACCCAGGACTTAGAAAAGTAATTAATTTCTACTTCTAAAATATTCTATATTAATAATTAATACAACATGTATAGGAAAAAAGTTTTCTCTAGATATTACATGTCATGTCAAAGTTAATTATTGTAATTTAACTATGGAATACTTTTAATCACTTAATTACTCTTTTCTGTCTACCTATCCATCTGTTTTTCTATCTATAAAAGAGGAGGAGAAAACTAAAAAAAATTCTTTACTGGTGCTCTGTTCTCTCCTCCTTAAAAGTTTCATATCATGCCACCAGCACTGATTCTAAATACTTCAGAGAAACTTGGATGATACTGAAAACTTTTATAAGAATATTTATAACATATCAAGCTAAATACCTTTTTTATTAGTGAGCGAGAGAGAGACAGAGAGAGAGAGGAAGAATAAGCATGAGTGAGAGACAGGGGCAGAGGAAGAGAGAAAGAATCTTAAGCAGCCCCACGCTTAGCACAGAGCCCGACATGGGCTCAATCCCATGACCCTGGGATCATGAGGTGAGCTGAAATCATGAACTGGATACTCAATTGAGCCATCACCCCAAACTAAATACTTTTTATCTTCATAACTAAAAGGCACACGACTCACACTGAATTTAGTCACTGTCACTGAAAGCAAGTGATTTGCCAGACATTAATAATACAAAAGAAAATAAGATCTTATTCCTAATTGAAAGGAGAATAGACCTAACAGAGGAAAAAGAAATAAATTAATGGTGTATTTCTCGTATGTTATATTTCAGATGTATAAAGAAAGTACTGTGTTTGGAGATGATTTAGGCAGAGAATTGAAGTGAGGTCAGGGAAATCTCCTAAGGGGTAAAATGTGTCTTAAAAAGCTATTATAGTTTTATAGATTAGGGAATAGGTTGTTAACTTCAGGTACCATCTATACAACTAGCGTTGGATGGTTTGAAATTTGATAATTGAAAGAATAGTTGGGTAGTGGAAAGTAAAGTTGAAAAGATAGTTAGGGACCAAATAATAAAAAGTCTTATATGCTATGTAGTTAATATTCTGTCACATCATAGCATTGTCACATGCTTAACTCAAGAGTAAAGGAAAATGGCAGATATGGCTTACTGTATTTCTTTTGATCAATTTCCTTTATGAGATTTATTTTTCTTATAAAATCAGTGGGCTGTGGCCTTATTTAATTTTTAAGAAGTTCACCGTTTTTTCTAACAGAGGTGTAATTGAACAATAAGAAAAATAGTTTCTTTGCCTCACGGTGTTTTAGAACTGGAAGGAACTACAAAAGAGGTATGGATTGTCCTTCCCCTGAGAAATTCGAGACTAAGAGTATCTTCTCCTGTTAGAAAGGCTTTGAGGAAAGCGGACTGGAAATAGGTTAATGAACACGGTTAGTAGAATGACCTTACTGGGTCCTCCAACTAAACATTTCAGTGATTCTGTGATTTTTAGAGAGTTGCAAACAAGCTTTGCAAGTTTATGATAAAATTTGCAAAGCAGCTTATGGTTTGCAAGGATTAGTGGGGCTCTGTGAGTCTATGGATTAGCTTTATGTTTTAATGTGCCTGCCCTCACAGACAGAAATGACACTGCTCCTTCAGCTTCAATAGGCTATGCACTGTCAGTTATATTTCTAGTTCTGGCAATACTGAATTCTTTATTATTCAGCCAGGCCTGTCGTGGTCAAGGTCATACATAGTGTTGCCAGCTGGCAAATATAGAAAAAGGTGAAGTCAATTGACCTTATAGGAGATGATTAAAAATAAGTTCATAAAGGCATAGAATCTTTGAATGGGAAATTGCCTGAAGGTCACTTAGTTAAAGCTCCAGTTAGATGCAGGAATCTGCTCCAGGTCTCATCTGATCTAACTTTAGGAGGATGAGATAGTACAGAGAGTCTTCACTGGGAATTCCTTAAGACAATCTGTGTGCTTGCTCAAACACATAGCGGTGTTATTTCTAGTCAACTTTTGGAACAAATGTCTTAGCTCTCCTAAAGAAGAAAACTAGCAGGCAAAAGGAAGAAATACTAAGAAGAAGAAAGGTAACTATGAAAAAACCAACAACATTATGCAGACTTAATTACTAGCTCTCAAGTACACTAATATCCAAGAGGGTGATATATTTAGCAGAGACACAGATATTCAAGGGATTAAAATTGGTACCAGAATCACTCAGGTTTGTCCATGGATGCCCATGTTGACGTTCAACACAGTAAGGACACTGATTCCTACTTCAGGTCCACCACCATCTTCAAAGACATGAAGGAGAGGAAAGGAGCTCTGCCATCCATACTTTTAAGAGGTCTGCATGTCTGTGAAGCAGAGGTATTAATCCCTATGTACACTGGAGCCCCAAACTCCCTCACATCTAACTACTCATGTATATCATGAAGCTGTGGGTCAGAAGAGTAACCATTTATAAAACATGCTTGAGTTATTATGAGAGGCTGTTGCTTCCCAGGGAAGTGCTGTTTGGTAATTAACCCTAATAGAAATATACTTGGTGATAGCAGTCTCTTCCCATTCTTGTTAAAAATGGCTCACAAACCTTCACAGGAATCTGTAATGATATATGTAACTTGTTGATAGGAATGCATTATTAATCAGGTTCTTCTCTGGTTCATTTACTTCTTATCTGAAGAGGGTACAGGGGCCTAGGATCTAAAGATACTTTGATATCAGACAAATGAAAATTGTACACATTCTAATTGGATATTATTTTGACACATACTTTTATTTCCTCTGCTGCTTAATTACAAATTGTATCCCTAGTGTTGTATAGCACTAAAGTTGACAAATCATAGAGATTCTTGAAGGCTTACAACACCCTCCATTCTCTAGCCTTTCTCAAACACACTGGATCTCATGTTTAGCCAATTCATAAATAGATGCCTGAAGAGTTTTGCATTCTGGATTTCGGAAGGATCTGGTTTTCTTACATATGTAAGTGAATGTTTGATAATATAGTGCATCTTCATACTTGCAGCAATCAAAATTTAAAAAATATTGTCTATATTGTTTTGAGATTGGGACAATATTGATCTGTTTCCATTTTGTTTTTACTTGTGTTTCATTTGGATGGCTGAAATGCCTGTTTTGTCCTGTATTCTCCCACTAAATGACCGGGAGATCATCAGTTGAATTTTAATAGGAAAAGAAATTAATTAGGCATTGTGCCAACTGCAGAACATTGGCGACATAACAGTGGTATTCATGAGGTTTTTTGTGCTATACATGGGTTCTAGCACTGGTAATAAGAAAAGTTGTAAAGTCTTCTCATACTATACATAATTAACACATACTAATCAAGGGAAAAAGGACACAAATGGGCTAATCTGACAGAAAGGGGCATGGATCCTTGGTGAGAAAGATCAGAAATTGTTATAGATCCCTTGCCTTTTCCCCAGCTGCCACATCTTAGATGGAAAGGCTGTGAGTAATAGAAGAATTTCCAAATGCCATAGTATTAGAGCTTGATTCAAGGGATTCTTTAAAAAATGAGAAAAATTAGAATCAGGGGAAATTTGTAATTTAATTTGGAAAATGGTTGAGATGCATATACACTTTTTATCAAACAATTCATTGCTACCTTTGAAGTGAAAAATCTGTACCAATAGTTTGAGACAGTTTTATGGTGGAATTTGCCTGATAAAGTTACTTTTTTTCCCCCTAAATAACCTTTTCTATGACACTACTTGGTTATAAATTATTTTGACCTCTACAGAACACACTTCAGCCTGCAGCATAGTGTTTGGGGGATCTGTATGGAAGATGGTGTCAAGGTAATTGCAGAAGGAGGAAGCTCCATTGCCAGCAGCTGATTCATTAATCTCCAGACAGATTCATGGTTCGCGAATCAATTGCCAAGAACTCAGGACCACTTGGCTGGGAATAAGAGTGGCTGTAATAGGTTCAATGACAGGCATCTGTTACGTCTCTCAGAGAGCACTATCGTTCAGGGTTCAGTGTTTTCATCCTTCATGTATTTCCAGACTTGAAGGAAAATGTTAAATTGGGTTGAATTGGAGGAGTATTTAACAGTAATCATGACCTTGTCATTTCCTATCAATATTGCTGATATAAACAGTACTATTTCACCACACTGGTAATGATATTCTAATAGATAAATTGTGATGCGCCTATAAGACTACTTTCCTAACCAAATCTGTTATATATTAGTCAGAATTAGTAGTATATTGGCTGGATTGTTTGACTGTAAGAAACAGAAACCTACTGTAGTTAACTTAGACTATAAGCAAGTTATTAGTAACATGGTGGACAGCCTTTAAAGAATGAAAGAAAATATAAACACTCAATACTCAAAAGAAAAAACAGAGTAGTCCTTTGGAATAGCTGATTGACCCAGCTTTGTCAGTTCACAACTTCCCCATCATGGAGGGAATACGCTGGTTGATTTTGACTCCAAGATCACTTGCAATATGGTAGAAGTAGTTTCCTAAATGAAAACTAACGTGCTTCTATCAAAAGAAAGAGGAATATATGCTGGAAATAAAAAATAACACATGTCCACTATTTAAACCTGTAACTGCAATTCTTAATTAGCTTCTTTCTGTGAAGAAAATTTGACATTTACCTTCATTTTTTAATGATCAATTTAATTTAATCTTTTAAAATTTAAATCCAAGTTAGTTAACTTATAGTGAAATAATGATTTCAGGAATAGAATTTAGTGATTCATCACTTCCATATAACACCCAGTGTTCATTCCAACAAATTCTCTCTTTAATGCCCATCATTCATTTAGACCATTTCCCATGTAATGCTTCTCAAGCAACCCTCAGCTTGTTCTCTGTATTTGAGTCTCTTATGGTTGGCCTCCTTCTCTGTTTTTATCCTATTTTTCCTTCACTTCTCCTGTGTTTGTTGTGTTTCTTAAATTCCACATAAGATTGAAATCATATGATATTTGTCCTTTTCTAACTGACTTATTTCATGCTTAGCATAATACACTCTAGTTCTCTCCATGTTGTTGCAAACAGCAAGATTTCGTTCTTTTTGATGGCTGAGTAATATTCCATCGTGTGTGTGATTTTGTGTGTGTGTGTGTGACACATCTTTATTCATTCATCAGTCAGTGGACATTTGGGCTCTTTCCATATTTGGCTATTGTTGATAGTGCAGCTAAAAACATTGGAGTATTGGAGTGCATGTACCTCTTTGAATTATTTTTGCATCCTTTGGATAAATACCTAGACATGTAATTGCAGGGCAATAGGAGAATTTTATTTTCAATTTTTTTTTGAGAAAACCTCCATAATGTTTTCCAGAGTGGCTGCACCAGTTTGCATTCCCACCAATAGTGCAAAAGTGTTTCCTTCTCTGCATTCTCGCCAACATCTGTTGTTTCCTTGTGTTGTTAATTTTAGCCATTATGACAGATGTAAGGTGATACCTACTTATGGTTTTGATTTGCATTTTGATGATGATGAGTGATATTAAATATCTCTTCATGTGTCTGTCAGCCATCTGGATGTCTTTGGAAAAGTGTCTGTTCATCTACTGGCCATTTCTTCACTGGATTATTTGTTTTTTTGGGTTTTGAGTTTGATAAGTTCTTCATATATTTTGGATACTAACACTTCATCTGATACGTCATTGGCAAATATCTTCTCCCATTCTGTCAGTTGCATTTTAGTTTTGTTGATTGTTTCCTTCACTACAGATGTTTTTTTTGTCTAGATGAGGTCCCAATAATTCATTTTCATTTTTGTTTCCCTTGCCTCCATAGACATATCTAGTAAGAAGTTTCTGTGGCTGAGATATAAGAGGTTTCCTCCTATTTTCTCCTCTAGGTTTTTGATGGTTTTCTGTCTTACATTTAGATCCTTCATCCATTTTGAATTTATTTTTTGTATATGGTGTAAGAAAGTGGTCCAGGTTCATTCTGCATGTCGCTGTCCAGTTTTCCCAATGTGATTTGCTGAAGAGACTGTCTGTTTTCCATTGGATATACTTTTCTGCTTTGATGAAGGTTAGTTGGCCATACATTTGTGGGTCCATTTTTGGGTCCTCTATTCTATTCTGTTGATCTATGTGCCTGTTTTTGTGCTAGTACCACACTGTCTTGATGACTGAAGCTTTGTAATACAGCTTGAAATCCAGAATTGTGGTCCCTCCAGGTCTGGTTTTCTTTTTCAACACTACTTTGGCTATTCAGGGTCTTTTCTGGTTACACACGACATTTTATTATTGTTTATTCTAGCTCTGTGAAGAATGTTGGTGTTATTTTGACAAGGAATGCACTGAATATGTAGATTGGCTTGGTTGGTATTGACATTTTAACAATATTTGTTCTTCTAATCCATGAGCATGGAATCTTTCTGCATTTCTTTATGTCTTCAATTTCTTTCACAAGATTTCTATAGTTTTCAGTGTACATATTTTTAACCTCTTTGTTTAGGTTTATTTCTAGGCATCTTATGGCTTTTAGAGCAGGAAATGGGATCAGTATTTTGCTGTATCTTTCTGCTGCTTCATTATTGGTGTATAGAAATGCTACCAATTTCTGTATGTTGATTTCATATCCTGTGATGTTGCTGAATTCATGTATCAATTCTAGCAGTTTTTTGGTGGAATCATCTTGGTTTTCCACATTGAGTATCATGTATTATGCAAACAGTGAAAGTTTGACTTCTTCCATGCCAATTTGTATGTCTTGTATTTCTTTTTGTTGTCTGATTGCTGAGGCTAAGACTTCCAGTACTGTGTTGAAGAATAGTGATGAGAGTGAACATCCCTGTCATAGTCCTGAGCTTAGGAGGAAAGATTTCAGCTTTTCCCCATTGAGGATTATATTTCTTGAGAGTTTTAATCAAGAAATGATGCCACATTTTGTTAAATGCTTTTTCTGCATATTTTGAGGGGAATCATATGGTTCTTATCTTTTTTTAATGTGATGTGTTACATTGATTTATTTGTGGATATTGAACCAGCCTTGCAGTCCATGAATAAATCCTGTTTGATTGTGGTGAGTAATTCTTTTAATTTATTGTTGGATTTTATTTGCTAGTATCTTGTTGAGAATATTTTCTTTCATGTTCATCAAAGAAATTGGACTGCAATTCTCCTTTTTTGTGGGGTTTTTGTCTGGTTTTGCAATCAAGGTAATGGTGGTGTCATAGAAGGAATGTGGAAGTTTTCCCTCCATTCCTACTTTTTTTTGGAACAACTTCAAAATAAAAGGTACTAACTTCTTTAAATGTTTGGTAGAATTCCCCTGGGAAGACATCCAGCCCTGGAATTTGGTTTGTTGGAAGATTTTTGATTACTGACTCAATTTATTTACTGGTTATGGGTCTTATGCCATGCATATTTTCAGACCACAATGCTATTAAACTTGAAATCAACCACAATAAAAATTTGGAAAGACCACACATACTTGGAGGTTAAAGAGCATCCTACTGAGCAATGAATGGGTTAACCAAGAAATTAAATAGGAAATAAAAAAGTACAGGGAAAGTAATGAAAATGAAAACACAGCACTCCAAAACCTTTGGATGCAGGAAAGACAGTCATAAGAGGGAAATATATGGCAATCCATGTCTTCCTGAAGAACTAAGAAATGTTTCAAGTCGTCATAGCGGGGTATTGGGAAAAGTTTTCAATTAGCAATAATCGCGCCTTGGGTAAACTTCATTGGCTACAATACTGCCACTGTGCAAAGTTAGGAAGAAATGTTTCAAATACACAGCCTAACCTTACACCTAAAGTAGCTGCAAAAAACAAACAAACAAACAAACAAACAAACAAAAACAAACAAAAAACCTAGCAATTAAAGTCCAAAACAAACAGAAGGGAAATAATGAAGATGAGATCAGAAATCAATGATATCAGAATAAAACAAAAGACAAAGAACAGTAGAACAGATCAACAAAACTAGGAGCTGTTTCTTTGAAAGAATTAACAAAATTGATGAACCCCTAGCCAGATTTATCAAAAAGAAAAACAAAAGGACTCAAATAAATAAAATCACGAATGAAAGAGTAGAGATCATAACCAACACAGCAGAAATACAAACGATAATAAGAGCATATTATGAGCAATTACATGCCAACAGATTGGGCAATATGGAAGAAATGAATAAATTCCTAGAAACATATCAACTATCAAAACTGGAACAGGAAGAAATAGAAAATTTGACATTTATCTCTTTACTAGAACATTCATTCACTCACTTATTCATTCATTCAGTCACGAAACATTTGAATGCTTATTTTTGCCAGATCTTATGCTAGTCTTTGAACTGTGAAAAAGAGAGATGTAGTCCCCACTGTATAGGATACATATATCTCCTACAGAGATATAGTCTCTCTTTACTAAGTACTGTCACTAGGTACCATCAAATAAGACTTTATTAAGTGGAATGATCAAAAATGTTTCAGGTAGCACCTCTATTGTCAATTAATTCTAATTGGCAGTTATTGGGTTATTAGCATAGGTTTTAGGAATAGGATAATAATTTAAATAAAAATGTCTTGAAAGAAAATTAATCTATTGGTGGTCTGAAGAACAAACTCATTGGTTGTGGGGAGAAGCAGAGGAGGCTGAGAGGCCAATTAATTACCAAAGATTTATCAGATGCTTTCCTTCTAATAAGATACAGAAAAAAAAAAAAAAGAAAAATAATAAAATATTAACGTTTATTTATTGAGGTCTTCAGTGATTTATATATGTAAATTTACTCTTTCTCACACTGTTTTTTCCTTATTACTTAGATTAGGGAAATACAGGTAAGGTCATTGAGATAGAGAAAAGTTTGCCCTAAACTGTTTATCAAGAGAGTGGAAGAGGTAGAATCAACATAGCTTAACTTACCAGTACTTAGTTTCTTTAACATTCTTTAACCATTTAACTATTGGTAAATGGAGAAGATTAAAAGGATGTGTAATGCAGAAGGAAGAGATATTAGTGAATAAGTTTAATATTTTTGAATGGGACTAACTATGGAGGATGATAGTTGGGTTTCTCTATCTCAGAGACAGATCTCAATTAGTAGTAATATTGCCTTGTATCCTTTGTAGTATAAATATTAACATGCATTTATCAATCAGGATTTTGTTACAGAGTTATGCAAATTAACTTTATTTTTAGCAGTGGAGAAGTAGATAAAATGCCTCTGATCTTCTGTCACATCTGTCCCATCTCCAACTCTGTCACATCTACTGACTCATTTTCTAGAGAAACGTGTGGCCATGAAGTTTGAATGTTATTATTATTTTTTTTAATTTATTATTTCTAGGAGAGAGAGAGAGAGAGAGACAGCGTGAGCAGGGGAGGGTCAGAGAGAGAGGGAGTCACAGACTGAAACAGGCTTCAGGCTCTGAGTTGGCAGTCAGCACAGAGCCCGACGCGGGGCTCGAACCCACGAACGTGAGATCATGACCTAAGCGAAAGTCGGACGCTTAACCGACTAAGCCACCCAGGCGCCCCTGAATGTTATTTCTTAATGTATCTTGGTTTGGTTTCAGGTATAAAGATGGGATTCTCTGCACTGCTCTTTTTTGCATTTAAAACACCTCATTTGAACAGCTTTGATTGATCTGTTTTTCCTATTGGGAAGGTTATTAAAAGTTTATTTATCACCTTCCATATTTCCACTTCCCTGCAAGTCACACTCATTTTTAAATGTTGCCGGCAAGGATCTGTTAAACCACGTTTCCACCTTTGTAAAAATCAAACACTTGTGGTTCCCTGAATAAAGTTGATGTTTTTTTTTCTTTTGAAATTGATTGCCTACAGTGGCACATAGGGAAGAAAAATTGAATGAGTGCATGGAGTATTTTTATAAAACAGTGTTTTTATACATCCAAAAGTGAATATTGTAAGTATAATAACTCCTTAGCAGCTTGCAGTGCTGCCGTGAGAAGGAAATACTCTAGCCATCCCGTCCTGGTTTTCCCTGAACAACAGTGATATCATAGGATATTACAGACTCCATAGCAAAGCTACAAAATGAAAGTAAAAACTTCACAACCTTGATTGATTGGATCAATCTTTCTCAAAAATGTAAAATGCTGTTTGGCTAGTTGCATAATCTTTTTTTTCCAAATAGATATAATGAAAACAGTCAACTAATTTTTCTCATCTCATTGCAAAGTGAAAAAAAGAATCCTCCAATAAGTTATGAGTTTTTCTTTTTTAGTATTTGTCAGTCTATAAGTTTAAGAATTTATCTTATGGAGAGGTTCACATGCAAAAGGAAAATCCATTACCTTTGAGTACAGATGAGAAGAGATTTCATGGAGAAGGAGTGTTTCATAGATGGAAAGAATGGTTCAGTATAGAAGAAGGTGGAGCTATGGGATAAGAGAATGTAAGGGTCTTATCTGTTGCTTATTTGGTTTGTGATATTAAGTTCAATGGTTGCACCTTTATAATTCTACCAAACTAAGCTTGGAATGTATTTCTAAATAATGAAAGTAATGTGTATGCTGTTTCATTGAAATCTCACACTGAAATCCCCCAAAGCTCTTCTGACCCCTAGAAACCAATTATCAGTAAGGAGTAAACATGTGTCTGTGAACTAATGGAGTATGAAGCCATGAATCTTAAACCACTATGTTGACAGATGCTCAGTCATAATAAGTTCTCTTATCTAAATGGGAAGAAATGCATTGAACTACAATTTAAGGATGTAACCTATGTAGACCAACACATTAAAAATGGAGGATATTGGGGCGCCTGGGTGGCTTAGTCGGTTAAGCGTCCGACTTTCGCTTAGGTCATGATCTCGCAGTTTGTGGGTTCGAGCCCGCGTCGGGCTCTGTGCTGACTGCCAGCTCAGAGCCTGGAGCCTATTTCAGAGTCTGTGTCTCCCTCTCTCTCTGACCCTCCCCTGCTCACACTCTCTCTCTCTCTTTCCTAGAAATAAATAAAAATATTTAAAATAAAATAAAATAAAAATAAAAATGGAGGATAAATAACCTATGTCAATGCGAGGGAAAAGACCTAGGTCTTCTGTCTCACTTTTTATTTCCCTCTGCAATTGAGACTGTTTTGTTTTTCATTTTTAGGCTACTTTCCTAGCTAAAAATACATTGTTAAGTTTTCAAATAAAGCATTCTTTTTTGTAGAGGGAAACATTTTAATACTCTCCCTTATTTCTGTTTTATTCCGTGATTAGTCAGGATGTTGGCAAATTAAATGTATCCAGAGAAGGATAATCAATATAGTGAAGGGTCAGTAAATTATCATGCACAGAGGACAGATAAAAAGAGAGAGGATATTTAGTTTGTAGAAGAAGAGTGTGTATTATAACCTATCTATTATCAGTAGGTTGACTTTGTAAAAATGAGGAATGCTTATGCTGGGTAGTTTCAGAGGATAAACCTAGTTAAGTCCAAATTAAAGGGTAATTTGTTTTGGTTCAATATAAAGAAGTATCTCAACAAATCATACTATTAGTATGCCTCTCATTCATTTATTATTCATTTGTTAATTAACATTTATTCAGTTCTGGGTATAGAAATTAATAAAACATGTACTTTACTCTCATAAAATATATACTCCAACCAGAGGGAAGGTACAGTATCACCTTATGCAACAGAGTATGATTAGTCTTGTAGTGGAGATGAGTACCAAGTCGTCCTTTGGCACTTTGTGGGCAGTAAATGCCTTGACTCATCTAATCTAACCCCTTTCACAGGTTTGCATCAGAGGATGCTCAATAAGAGACCCATCCATCACAAAGAGCAGACTTCCTTGCTGTGCATGTATAATCCATCCCTTAAGGAGTATTCAAGAAATATTCAAAACATGGCATAGTCTGAGATGCAGTTGAAGACATAAGACATGGTCCAGTCTGAGACATGGTTCAAAGCATTTTAGTATTGAAAAGTTTGAAATAGATGAATAATTACTAAGAGCTTTCACAGCTTTCATTTTGTGGTCCTACACCTAAAATAGGAAAATGGAAATACATTCGTTGCATTCTTAGCCTCTTAGCCTTAACAGGTGTAGTTACTATGGAATGCCCAGGAGATCATCTATTCATATGAGATCTTCACATCGTCAAAATCAATTTGAATGTCAAGTAGCTAATATAAAAATAAATACTGATTAAGTCCAATTATCATGTCTTAATACTGAAAACATTTTCTCCGAATCATGTAATGCCTTTATGAAAACGGGGCTGGCAACAAAAGCAGCCAAGTATCCCCTAACGTTGATTGTGTTTGTGAAAGCTGCTTTGTGATATATGTTCCTCTTAAAATTCAGAATCTCAAATGGGGGGGGTTAGAATAATGAGGCCATTAAAATGACATGCTGATGGTGATCAATTAAGATATATTATAGCAGTATAGGCCCTCCTGGAACCTGTTTCAATGGGAAGTCTACGTGCAGGACACAGCTCTTCATCTTAAGTAAACGTTTGTCTGTGTTTATGGATGTCATCTTGTAGGTTTAGATGCTGCACTAAATCCTACAACAAGGAAAACGAGTCAGAGAGAGAGAGGCCACTCCTTGCAAAAAATTACAAATAAAGCCCATTTATTGTAATTCATTTGTACTCAAAGTATAGTATTATGATAGATGTTTATCAAAAAACAAAATGCATTTCGATCAAAATTTAAAGGCTTGGGGAGTGATAAGGTTTTAAGGCTTTTGAATGAAGTAGTTCTAGAAGGAAAAATATTTGAAAAGAAAATACTTGATTTAGTGCGAATTTCATGGTTTATGTAACATTTTAACAGCAAATGTAATCTCATTCATCTTCAAAACAATCCTGTGAGGTCTTGATAAATATCTCTTTATAGATAAGGAAATAAGTCTTGGAAAAACAGAAAGGATCTGCCTAAAGTTATATCATTAGAAAGTGTCAGACCCAGAACCAAAGTCCATGCCTTCTGTCTCCGTTTGTGTTCTTATCATTCTACATAGATGAGGATCTCATCTTTGTAATTATATGAAAGGTCAGCAAATTAAGGTTAGAGAATTGACTCCATCTGACAACATTCATTTGCCCCCACTGTTGCATTCAAAGGACCACATGAGAAACTTTGAGTATATTTTAGGCATCATAGAAAAAATTTCCTTTCCCCAAGGCCTTATGAGCTTGTGGGAGAAAGTGGAAAAATGATAATGATCATAAAGAAAATTATAAGAGAATCAAATGTGCTAATCCTCAATTTCCTTTTTTTAAATTTAATAAGTTTTTGTTTCTGTTGTTTTCTGATTATAAAAGTATTTGGAAATTAGCAAGAAATTATGCATAGTTTAACTATCCAGAGGCGATCACTGTTGATATTTTAACCTTCTTTTTCCAGTTTTTATTCTATGTGTTTTTATGTAGTTGAGATATCATAGTTACATATTATATCTTTATTTGCTCACAGAATATTGCCATAATTTTCCATATCACTAGAATTCTTTGTAAGTAATATTTTTATTACATACATAATATTTGTTTTAATGGAAAATGTATTTCACTTCAACACTTTCCTAACGTTAGATATTTAGGTTGTTTTCAATGTGTCATTCTTTTAGAAAACATTAGGATGAATGTGTTCTTTTGAAAGCAGAATACCATTCCCTATATTGCACTGCTTTGTCATACAAGTAGATTATGATTTACAAATCATGAAATATGATTTAAATTATATATTTATAGCAGATGTAACATATTATTTTTATAAAACAGGAATGACTAGAATGAGTAGAAATTGTAAACCAGGAAAGACAGATAGATGAAAGAAAGAGAAGGAAAAAAAAGAAATATTGATAGATAATGGTGGTTTAAGCAAGAAGGCATAAAGAGGGCATTCTTAAGTAATGTATAGAAAATCCAGAAGGAATATATTTTCTTGGAGAACAAGAAGCATTGTATATAAAGCAAGAGTAAGAACTTTTGTGGATGTGTACATCTGGGGGCCTATATTTAATATTTAGAGATGTCAGCAAGAGGCAATTGAAGTCCTTCTTAGATATTTGATTAGCAGGGGAGTCTTGGAAACCTGACGTCCCAGAAAGAGACAGAACCTATATCAGTGATTCCACAAAAAAGATTTCATATAAATAATTTTAAGTAGGTATAAAACGGCCCACTATTGAAAGAGTAAAAGAATTCTAAGGTATAGGAGAGATGGCAGCTGCTGGAAGCTGCCAGCGGAGGGAGAAGCTCTGCTCTTCTTCAGGTGCTGTCTCTGTGCTCAGGAGAGAGACCTCTGAGAAGGGGACCCTGCTGCTACACAAACATGTGGAGCCATCATGGGGATGAAGCTTTGCTGATGTGCTCCTCACAGGAACCACAAACTGACAGCGATCCCTCAGGAAAATGAAGCCAGGAGCAAGCTCCGGCTTCCTCTTCCAACCCTGTGTGTGGCCTTTCTCCTGCTCCCTCTGTTGACAGAATCTGTCAGGGAGAAGCCACCAAAACAGAAAACTGGTCTCAGGACCAGCTTCCCAGAGGACACAAGGGTGGGTTTGGAGCAGAAAAAATATCTTAATAATTGGCACAGCTCTGGGCGTCTGGGTGGCTCAGTCACTTAAGTGTCCCACTCTTGATTTCGGATCAGGTCGTGATCTAGGGGTTTGTGAGTTCAAGCCCTGCATCAGGCTCCGCACTGACACTGTAGCATCGGCTTGGGATTCTCTCTCCTCTCTCTACTCCACCCCCACTCGCTTGTGTTCTCTCTCTCTCAAAATAAATAAATAAACTTAAAATAATAATTAAAAAATTAAATGAAGCTCATCTCTTTCGACATGGATTGAACCAATAGATCATTGCAGGAAATACACCTATTTAGGATGAGGCACTTCGAGCCAAGTCTCACTCCTTTTTTTCTCCTCGGATTATGGAAATGAAAAGGCTTAATTCTGAAAAATCTAATGATCATCTTCCTATGCTTTTATTTATTTATTTATTTATTTATTTTTTAATTTTTTAAAAAATGTTTTATTTATTTCTAGGAGAGAGACAGCATGAGTAATGGAGGGTCAGAGAGAGAGGGAGTCACAGACTCTGAAACAGGCTCCAGGCTCTGAGCTGGCAGTCAGCACAGAGCCCGAAGCGGGGCTCGAAGCCACGAATCGTGAGATCATGACCTAAGCGAAAGTCGGACGCTTAACCAACTAAGCCACCCATGCGCCCCGCATCTTCCTATGCTTTTAAAGAAAGAGAACTGAAAATCAGGATACACAGGTCAAAGTTCCGACTATGCCACTAGATTATCTGTTATGACCCAACAAATTATTTACATCACTTAGACTCAGTTTACTCTTTAATAGAAGGAAACTATGTTGTTTCTATTTCATAAAGTTTTTGTGAGGACCAAAATGAGATAATACCATGAAAGCACATTTTATGTCACCAAATTATTGATTTCCTTTCCAAATCCAGATAGTTTCTGAATACGACAGGGTGAATTTCTGCCATATTTCTTTTCTCTCTGATGTGTATTATAAAAATTGATGGATTTTTATGGATTAATCTTGTTTAGTATGATTGAAATGTATCACTTTCTTGCCTATTTTTTTATTCTTCTCTTTTTTTTAAAGTTTATTTATTTATTTTGAGAGAAAGAGAAAATGCACACATGTGTGGGCACACGAGTGGGAGAGGAAGAGAGAGAGAAAGGGAGAGAGAGAATCCCAAGCAAGCTCCATGCTGTCAGCACAGAGGCTAATGTGGAGCTCGATCTCATGACCCTGAGATCATGACCTGAGTCGAGCTCAAGAGTTGGATGCTTAACTGACTGTGCCACCTGGGCACTCCTTGCCCCTTGCACACTACCTACAGGGTGGCCACATGCTATTTAAGCAACATCTTATTACATCTTCACCCTCACCTAAATTTGCTGAAGTGTTTCTCCATAATAAATTTTTGTAAAAGTGAAAATAGGCATAGCCTCCTTTAATCTTCTACAACAGAACAATTTGCTTTGTGTGAACACACTGTGTTTTCATGTTTGTATGTAAATATTTTTATTGTATAGCTTATTAATGATTTGTCTGTAACACTCTCCTTATGAGATTGGAGGCCCTTTGATATTGGAGGTAGTTTTTATTTTTATTTTTTTAAATGTTTATTTATTTTGAGAGAGAGGGAGAGCATGAGTGGGGGATGGGAATAGAGTGAGGGAGAGAGAGAATCCTAAGCAGGCTCCATGATGTCAGCATAGACCCCACATGGGGCTTGATCTCGCAAACCATGAAATCATGACTTGAGCTGAAATAGAGTCAGGTACTTAGCCAACTGAGCTACCCAGGCCCCCCTAAAGGTAGTTTTTATATCAGGGCTTCATACAGTGTCTTGCAGGTCATAAATACAGAATTAATACTTTTGCACAATATACTTGTAGAAGACTTCTCAAAACGTTATGTTCAATTTCATATAAGGGGTGAAGGAGACAAAGAAACCAAATATGACAGGTTTGTGAGTCTAGAAATGATGGTAATTTTTATGTAATATAGAAATTTGGAACAAATGATGGGTTAGAAGAAAGTTATAAGCCCATTTGTCAACATGTGCAGGTTTGGTTATTGGGAGAATGCTTATCTGAAGTGTTTTGATCAATTAAGAGACTGTTTTTACAGGCTCGGCAAAAGGAGAATAAGCAATTACAATTACAGATGTATACCTTGGAGGTTGTAACTGGAAACAAATAAGTGGCTGTAGTTTCTGAGGGACAAAGAACAGAAAGGCCTAGGAGAGTACCCTTCACTTAATACAATGTACTGAACATATTATTTTGTGCAAGGAGTTATTGGTGAATACAATTGATAAGGTTGCCAGCTATTGTGCAACTTACAGATTTAGTGCTATAAACTGGTAGAAGCAAACCCCAGAAGTTGGTGTCCTTTCATATTTGTTCACTCATTCAACAGATAATTTTTTGAGTACCATTCATAAAATTGTTGTTGGGTTATATTCTTGGGGATATAGCAACAAAGAAATCAGAGAGCCTCAGAGATACTGCAATTAGTATATAAAACCGTGGGAAACCAGCAGGCAAAGGTGTTGAGGCCGCTAGGAACAAAGGCCTCCTTCAACTGTGTTTGAGCCTGGGAACTTTCTTCTATTTGTCTTAGCCTTCTTGTGAACATTAGTCCAGGTTCTATAGTCTCTAAGATATCTGAACTAACCATCAACTCCTGGAAAAATGTATGAACACTGTCTATAAACGTATAGCTGGCCTAAAAAGTAGGTCTCCTAGATTCAGGAAATTCCTATCTTGCTAAAGCCAAAGTGTCTTAAGTACTCTTCTTAGTAGATATTTTTTATACCTCAAGGGGGCAGACCCACTGGACACATCTTGAACAGTTGTCAGGGCATGGTTTGGCTGCATTTATCCTCATATTGAGCCCTATGTTTCTAGAACTTAGTTGAAAGAAGAGACACATTTGCATAAATCACATTTCTATTCAAAAGCTATTTCCTCAGAAATATATTTGTATCAAAAGAGCAGATGTCACTCCCTACCCCTTTACTCATTATTTTTCTTTATAGCTCATGTTATTTCTTGACATTATCCTCTATATCATTGATTCTTTATATCTATTCTATTTATGGTTTGTCTACCCCTTTGCATGTAAATTTTGTGATGATAGAGATTTAATTTGTTCTGTTAGTTTTTCATCTCCATTGCCTAAAACAATACCTGACATATAATACATATTTGATACTTACTGGATGACTTTGTTGAATGGAAGACTAGACTTTTGTTCAAGTTCTCTGCCAAAACATCATTTTCATTATTTCCTTATAAAACTTTGATGCTAAGGATTTTCTTCCATAGGTTTATCTAGCCCTGTAATATAGGGAACATTCCCAGTACCTGACATGCCGTATAGCTAGACATGGGGTGCAAAATTAAAAATGGTATCTGGGAAAAAGATACTTTATTCTAGGGACCCAGACACAAGAAGACAAATTACAAGTCTCATTATAAGAGTTAGTATTCTTAAATTAAGAACAGGCTCTTTGGCTAGAGTTGGTACATATCAACCTTCTGTCAAGTAGGCTTGAAGGGTCATTCTCATTAGTGCTGATCCAAAGCTCCTTACATTGCTTTCAGCTAACTCTGGATTTTAGCCAAGTTAGGACTGAACTAATCATGAAGTGAAGGGTGAAGTGGCACCACATGGGAGGAAAGGCAAATGAACTATGCAGAGGCCAAGGACGCTTTGGGTTTCTATGTAGCTGTAGCAACTGGAATTCCAACAACCAGTCAGTTTACCAAGACATTCCATCAATGGTTACCTGAACAGTTACAAGGACTTACTTGTATGACTAACGTGACCACAAACCTTAGTCAAAATGACCAGCTTCTTCAAAAG
Organism: Proteles cristata cristata; assembly: GCA_017311185.1. Taxonomy (NCBI): domain Eukaryota; kingdom Metazoa; phylum Chordata; class Mammalia; order Carnivora; family Hyaenidae; genus Proteles; species Proteles cristata. The sequence goes on from JAESUZ010001578.1 coordinate 771,709, forward strand.
ATACATACCCCCAATGTTTAATGTAGTATTATTTATAGCAGCCAATTATGGATGCAGCTCAAGTGTCCACTGATAGATGAATGGTTAAAGAAGAATGTGAGACACATACACATACACACGTGCACGTACACACACACACACACACACACACACACACACACACACTGGAATATTATTCAGCCATGAAACAGAATTTAATCTTGCCATTTGCAACAACATGAATGGAGCTAGAGAGTATAATGCTAAATGAAATAGGTCAGAGAAAGAGAAATACCATACTATTTCACTCATATGTGGAACTTAAGAAACAACAAGAACAACAAAAGGAAAAAAGAGAGAGACATACAAAACAAAAACAGACTCTTGGCTATAAAGAACAAACTGATGGTTCTCATAGGGGAGTGGGGGAGCAGGGGTTGTTGGTGAAATAGGTGATGGCGATTCAGAAGTGCACTTGTGTTGAGTACAGGGCGTTGTATGAAAGTGCTGAATCACTATGTTGTATACCTGAACTAATATAATACTGTATGCTAACTCTACTGGAATTAATTTTTTAAAAAATGAGCAGCCGGCAACAACTTTTAAAACATAATACAATGAATAGTCAAATGTGTGACCAAGGACTATGAAAATATCTGTTTTTAGAAGTTTCAGTGATTATTTCTTTCTGGTATTCAGTATTTACCATCCAATGCACAACAAACGCATTTTTAGCAGCAATATAGTTGGAATCTAAAGCCCATTAAATCTCAGTTTGTGAGTCTGATGTTTTTCTAATCAAATTCTCACTCTGCTTCTCAGTAAATATTTAACAGAAGAATGATGGGGTAAAATCCTAAATTGCTAATGTTTGAATATAAATACCAACTATGCTAGGGCATATATCCAAATGGTTTATGCAGCTCCATGAATAAAACTGAATTAATCTGGAGCTCGAGGTCAAGAATATCTTTAATGTCAGTTAAGTACTAAAGGTAGTGCTACACTCACTTGTGATGATGAGTTTATATGTCGTTGGCATTTTTTTTTTTTTTGTCTAGACAAGATTATCTGTAAAAATAAAACAAAAAAAAACAAAACAAAAAAAACCCTTTCGGTATCAAGTTTCTTGTGTCCTCAAACTGCTTTTAGGAGTCTTCTGTATTCCTCTGAGCACCATCAAACATCAAAGTCCTGCATGGGAATTGAGGAGAAGATTCTAGTCAGGCAGGCACTTCATCCAAAGTAACTTTACTTTTACTTCATTTACATACTGGGGTTTGAAGTATATTTTCACTTGAACAAAGTATTTTGTGAATAAAAACAAAAAAACCTTTGGACACAAAGAGAATAGAGTGGGACTGGGTATAGGCCAATGACTCTCCAGAAGAACTGATCTTTGTTAATTATTGATCTATCTCTCAACTTGACTTTTGTGATTCCAATGGTCTCTAACTGTAGAAAAATATGGTTAGATCCATTACCTCTATTACACTTTTTGTATTTGAATATGGTTTGTTGTATCACTCAACTACCAATGCAAGAGACCAGAGCAGGAATTCGTGTTTTAAGAAAAATCATATTAATAAGTCATTAATCATGAAAACAGTGATTTCCTTTGGAAAGGAATATTGAGGTATCTGGGCTTGCAACTTGAGTGGGATAACTAATATATCTCTGAAATTATCTATGCATGATTGACTCTGATGTCTGTCAGCTAGTTTAAGAAAAGTCACTCATGAGAATATATTAACCATGTTCTAAAAACATTATAGGAACTGATTAATTTAGTGGGAAAACTTACTTCTTCATATTGACACATACATTTAACTAAGACAATGAAAATGCAAAGAAAATGGTATTTGAAGATAGGGGTTAATGGAGCGAGGGAAATTTAGAATACAGAATAATCACAACCTGAGCTCAAACCAGGGAAAACTTTTGAATTATATTTTAGTGACTATTTGATAGAACACCTTTTAAACACAGAAATATTAACTTGGCGTAATCTGAATCTTAGGTTCTGTGCTTTTGAGAGACTATGGATTATAATGTGAGATATATAGCTGGAAATTACATAGCAGTGAGTATCATGATAGGGACTTTAGACAAGAGGGATATTGAGAAGTCACTGAGTTGGATGCCAAGGGACTGGGGTTTTGAGCTAAGCTTTACCAAACATTACTGACCATAGACAGTTAACATTTTCTGTCTTTAGGTATCCATGTCTATAACTTCAGGAAATAAAATTAGTCATTTCTAATGTTCTTCCCAGCTCTATCATTATATGAATTAAAACAAAATAGAAACCTTGGACTCATGGCACAAGTGATATTCTAAAGAATATATTTATTATAAAACCTAGTTGAGGGGCACCTGGGTGGCTCAGTCGGTTAAGTGTCCGACATTGGCTCAGGTCATGATCTCATGGTTCATGGCTTCGAGCCCCGCATCAGGCTCTCTGCTGACAGCCAGCTCAGAGCCTGGAGACTGTTTTGAATGCTGTGTCTCCCTGTCTCCTTGACCCTCTCCTGCTCACGCTGTCTCTCTCTGTCAGAAATAAATAAAAACATTAAAAAAAACTAGTTGAGATAAAAAGAAAATTGATTTCATGGCAATCTGTGTGGAGGGAAAAACAATTTTAAAACTAGAAGATAAATAGAGGGAGTGATTGTCCGAGGTTATTAATGAAAACACTGAAAAGAACACATCTGGCATCTGTAAGAAAAGTGGACACTGTTCCCCTCAAATGATTTCTGCTTGAGAACAGAGTGGTCTTTTGTCTCATCCCTCTTTTTATTGGCTTTAATAACTAGAATTTAAGTTTCATCAAATTTGAACATGATTTTAAAAGTTAAAAGAAAATTCTACTCCTCAACAATCCTCCTTTCCTAAATCAGCACTATCTATGATAGTTCACCATATGAGGCCTGAGTCATTCAGAATTCTTAATGCAAACAGCAGAAGTCACTCTACTAGTTTTAGCAGAAAGAGATTTATTTTGAAGACTAGTAGGTAGCCCAAGAAAACTTATGTGGACCAAGAACTAAGCTGAAATGCTAAATATCTAGCAGTCATGAGCCCAGGAAACACATATCAAGACTAATACCAAGCAAGTGTTATACTAATACACCATTTCTATCACTTGATATTTATAGTTGAGCATGCTCAGGACTCTAAGAAAGCCATCTGAGGAGAAACAAATACCTCTGCTTCCACATTTCTCAGCAAATCTGACGTACTCACATGTGATTATCCATGAAGGCTGAACTATTTCAGTGTAAGGTGCACAGTTATCCAATTTTTCATGCCTTTTACCCATCTCCCCATTAGATGAGGGCAATGGAAATGTGAAGTCACTGAATGGTAGAGCCTCAAGATGGAGGCTGCTTGGATTCTTGAGTCTCTGGATGGAAGAAACCCAAGGCTGCTTGATAAAGAATATAGGTATCTGACCACACAAGTAAAGAACAGATCTTTATTGTGTGAATTCATTGAGCTAATCCATAATTAATTTATTGGTTATCTGTCAAGAGAGCTAATGCAAGTTACTATAATAACACACGGAAAGACAATGGCATTAGTCATGAATATATATGTAACACGGGAAAATAGTGTGATTAGTTTCCTAGTCATCTTTTCTGTCACCGGTCACAGCATTGTGCTTACCCATGGACGGCGTCCTCTCCATAGTACCGTTCCTTGTCCCTTTGCTCTCAGTCAGCATTTTATCTTTATCCGGTAGTGTAATTTACCTAGGGAGGTTGCTTAAACTTTTATTTTGAGAGTTTGAACCCATGGCTCCTATTTGTTTGAAGTTGTTATCATCTTTAATCACTGAACATAGAAGGAATAATGGCTTCCTCTGGGTTCCAAAGGATCTTTTGTGTTTCAGACAAATTCCTTACTGGTTGAAAAATATAACACCAGCCTTACCCCTTTGATGATCAGGATCAGTTGCTTTAACAGCAGTCTTCTTTGTCTTCTTTTCCTCTCCTTTTTCTTCCTTTCTTCTCCTCCTCTTCCACTTCTTTCCTTCTTCCCTCCCTTCCTCTTCTCTTCTCGTCTCCTCTCTTCTCCTCTTCTCTCTCTTTCTCTTCTCTTCTTTCTTCTTATTTCCTCCTTCCCTCCCTCCCTTCCTCCCTTCCTTTCCTCCTTCCTTCCTTCCCTCCTTCCTTCCCTCCTTCCTTCCTTCCTTTCCTCCTTCCTTCCTTCCTTCCTTCCTTCCTTCCTTCCTTCCTTCCTTCCTTTCCTTCCTTCTTTCCTTTCTTCCTTCTTCCTTCCTTCCTTCCTTCCTTCCTTCCTTCCTTCCTTCCCTTCCCTTCCCTTCCCTTCCCTTTCTCTTTCCTTCTTTCATTTTGCATTTGCATTCAGTGATAAGCAAAGCAGGAAATAATCAGTATTCATGTTAACTCTTAATTAATTAACCCCAGTGAAAAAATTTTCTTATGTATTAAGATCTTTAAGCTAGCAAAGTCCAAAGTCAAGGAGAAAAAATAACAGCACCTCCATTTCCAACCATTAATTTTGGTACCCATATATTCTGGCCATGAGAGACACAACCAGAATAAATAGAGGTCATTAGTTCAGTGAATGGATCACATTCTGAAAGAAAGCATTTTAAATTTGGATGGTAATGTCTTCTAGATGGTGCTCTAATTATGTCTTCAATTGGCAAGTCCATATACCAGATGCCAGAGGTTTCTGTATGGTTGGATAGCCATTACCATTGAATATAAGCCTATTGTATTACTTCTTATGTAAGATATGTTTGGAAGAAATGGTGTGGGTGTTCTCACAATAGTGAATTCACTAAGTCCATTGTGTTGTTGTCAGATAAACAGAGGGCAGGCAGGGAAAATGGCAGTATCTATTCCAGCGAGGACAAATTACTGCTCCTTTCATGATGAAACTGGTCTAAGATATTCAACTTCATACAAGACATCTTGTTAGTTCCCCTAGCTATTGGCCCCCATTTTGAGTCTCACACTTTTCTCTGATTCTGGCAGGTTGGACAGTCAGTATTATCCTCACCTTCAGGAGGTGAGATCCATGTTGTTGGGCATGTACTTAACTTCTTTCCCTGACCTTTTAATGTGATGCTTCATCTTGACAGGTTATAATTATTTTACAAATATTTCCCAAACATTTATTATTTAATATTTGTGAAATTTAATCCCCTTTTTGCATTTGGTGTTAGTGAGAATTAATAATTCATTTTGTTGGGGCACCTGGGTGGCTCAGTCGGTTAAGTGTCTGACTTCAGCTCAGGTCATGATCTCACAGTTTGTGGGTTCGAGCCGCGAGTCGGGCTCTGTGCTGTCTTCAGATTCTATGTCTCCCTCTCTGTCTGACCCTTCCCTGCTCATGCTGTATCTCTCTCTCTACCAGAAATAAATAAAATGTTAAAGAATTTTAAAGAAAAGAATTCATTTTGTCAAATATTTGTTAAAATATTTGCAGTATTTAGTTAAGGTATTTGGATTTGCAGGATTTTCTTCTTAATATTAATCTAGAACTCACAAAGGGATATATGTAATTTTAAGAACTTTGTAGAGACACAAGACCTTTTATTATGACTGTATGAAAAACAGAATCTGTTATAATTGAAAACATTATTTAAACCTATTTTTTTATATCCAGGAATAGGCGCTATATATAATATCATGATGCCAAATACTCTGTAATAAAAGGACAACAATTTTGGTACTAATTTGATATTGAAGTAACATATAAATAATCCAAAAATATAGAAAGTTATCCAAAAATAATTTGGATTTAATCCTACTCCACCAAATAACTGTTTTTGCCTAAAAAGTTAAAGTTTGTCTTTATAATTTAAAATCTTTCATAAGGTTTTTGCTCATTGATATAATCCTACCCTGTGAATTACAAATATTTGCCAAGTATTGTAATCTAGAATAACATATTTCAATCTTAAGGTACTTTATTTGCAAGAAACATTTTCTCTTTTTTTAAATATAATTTTGAAATTAAAGAACATTTCCTAAATATTAACATTGGGGAGTTATCCTCATTTAATATTCAAAACTCAATGTTCATACTACCTTGTAATAATTTAGCAGTTATTTAGACAGCTAAGCTTTGACAGCGTTAGTTTATAATTAACTATTAACACTATTTCTGGTATGGTCGAATTCAAATTTTAATTCAGTAGGTAATGGTTTTACAAACTTCTTCATTAAAAAAATAAAAGGAAGAAGCAGGATCTTTGTGTCTGCTTGAGATTATACTACAGTTTACCTGTTGGCTCTCTCTTGATACAGGAATGTTTAAAGGACTCCAATGCAGTCAGCCAGAATGGAATCCAATGAGTTATGAGACAGTCCCTCCTGAGAGCAGTCTGATTTCCTAAGCCTGTTGCAAAGAAGAAGTAGCATCTCACACTGTGGAAAGTGACTTTGAGGCTTAACAACATAAAATCTTGGAGTTGGCTAAAAGAGCCACAACACTTGAGTTTCTCCATGATCTGACACCAACCTGTCATTTTGTCTGCTGCTTCATTATATTTGACATTATATTCTCATTGTATGGGACCAATCAGCATTTCTCCCACAAAACCATATTTTTACCAACTTTGAGTACCCTGCCTTATGTCACCAAGCCTGAAGTTCCACTACTACTTCCTCTCCAGGGGGTCAAATTCTAATTCTTCATGGACTCGGACCCTAAACTAACAAGTAAATATTCCTGATATTCAAAAAGCTTTTTATACTAATGAAAAGCCTTCACATCTATTGTCTTATTTGGTTCAAACAAGAATCTTTCCATAATTTTAGGTTAGAATCAAATCTGTTTAAAACACAACTGAAAAGATGAGGAAAATAGAAAACAGAGCTGTGTTTTGACCCCCTACAGATCACGTAAATATCTGATGAAGAATTTGAACGTAAGTAATTTGTCTTAAAGTAGAGAACTTTTTTGCCTCAATACCACATATGACCCCACAACATCTTTTATTTCACAAAAAATACATAATTTAAGAATTGGAATAGTTCTTGAAAATACAATTTAGTTATCACTGACTCTTGCTTTTTCTTTTTCTTCTGGTAGGCTTCCTTGAAAGATGAAATGGTCCAAGGCTGACGTCAGTGAATTAGAGTTCAAAAAGGTATTTGTGATTGGATATATATAAAGTATATACTTTCTGCCATTGAGAACTGTGACTTTGTGATTAAGTTTGACACACAGTAATGATGAAAAAGAAAACAATCTTCCTGAAGTTCCAATGTGATTGCCGAAGACTGGTTTTTCAAATGGCAATTTGCTTTTTCCTCATTTTAGGACAACATTTTACTTATCCAGAAACATTAAAGCCAACTGCAATTCCAAAGGGGTCAGGAATTATAATGTAGGGTTTGAAATGACTTGTCAAAAGGGCTAAGCTCCAGATTTAGAGTTTCACGAGAAACTTTGATTTTCCCAAAGTGATACATGAGCCTTTGAATGGCTTTGCTCTGCTCACGCATCTGATTTCCCTGTGGAGCATACAGGCTTTATGAGTAATTTGATCCCCAAAGAAATGCCTTTGGGAAAAACCAAGGCAACAGAAATCATAAGGCTTAGAAGTGCCTGCTGCTCTACTACTACTACTACTGCGTGTCTTCTTGAAATTTCTATACCTTTATGCACCACAAAGAGGTTGAAACAAATCAGAAAACTGTAGCTGGGGGTGAGGGAAAATAGGAAGAGAGATTACTTTTCGCCAGTCCTTTTATTCTTATCTCTAGTTTCTAGGCTTTTGGACAAGTACAGTGACATGAAAGAAGATCCCTGCTGTCTTACTGAAAGACAAAGCCATGGTTCCTGGTGTTCAGGTACAAGTCCTGGGTTGAATACATCACAGTGAAATCTTGGGAATATCTTAGTTCTATGCTGGCAGAGAAAACTGCAGCTGCACATTTTAAGGGTGTATAAGTGAAATGAGAGAAAAAAATTAAAGTGACTTGTGGGTTATTATGGCCACAGAGGGGATTGAGAGGGCAACTGGAAGTCTTTTATTGGATTGTTTCCACTCTTGTTGCCGTATATATTTTGGAGCTTGTGGAGCTGTTCTTCACTGTGTTGCTGAGAGAGGATGTTGAAGGGGGACTCGTAGATTTAGGCCGCAATTATGGTTTCCATACTGTTGTCAACCTTTAAAATAGCCAGTTATGTCAGTACCAAAATGACTTTATTTGGGAATAGCAGAGGAAATGCAATTCGGGACAAACTATGTCAAATCATAGGCAAGTCTGAAGAGATAGAGAGATGAAGTCAGCTTTTATAAGGTTTTGGAAGGAAATTGAGGAGAGGGGTTTTAAACAAAAATTCATTGATGAAGAACAAGGATTGGAGGTTATAGCAGTTTCTCATTTGCCGCAAGTGGTGGTTAGTGCGCTGCTGCTGGGATAAGGAGGGAGTTTTCTTCATTTCTTTAAGAGGAGGAAAGAAAATTCCTATGTGAAAAATGGCCTCCCTTGTCAAAATGATTTTTATCCTCCATCTTCCTGCTGTTTATGCAGGCTGCAAGGAATAGCATGTGTAGGACAGCAACTCACTTTTGGCTTCCTGACTGTTTTAAATGAGATTTTCTTTACTCATGGTCATATTGTCTACCTCTGTATCTGAGGCCAAATTACTTCGTTTCTATAGTTATCTCTTTTCCTTTTCAATAGGAAAAATTTGATGATATCAAATTTTATACCTCTCAGAAATACTGTAAGGTTCAAATAAGATAATGGATGAGAAAGCATAATATCTCATAAAGCATCAAAGGAATGTAAGGAATTACTGGGATTGCATCATAGAAAGTGAGTGACTACAGCAAATCTTCGTATCTTTTTGCATTTATGTAATCATACTATACTACCATATTTTTGTTTAATAAGATTGTAGCTTTCAATAGGCGCCCTTGTAAAATTGAGAATCCGAGACTAGGATAGTAATGTGGCCTAAGATTTCCCCAGTGGCACAGGATTTTACCAACAGGGCCGTCAGATTTCAGGTGCTCTACTTGTTTACATTTTGAATTGGGCACGATGTGCCAAAGGGATGGGCGAAAGGATGTGCTAGAAGGCCCTCCCTCAGGAGCCAGCTACAGAAGAGTATTAACAATACTTTTCTCCTCTTCCTTTTTTCCTTCGCTCCTATCACACACAGCCATGTACTTACACTTTATTTATATGAATCAAAGAAATATTTATTCTAGTGCTCAAATTTGTCTGTGGAAGAAGTCAGATTTACTATGGAACAACCCTATTATATAGTCATAGAATTCTCATGCTACGTTACTATGAACTTCTTGTAAATCCTTAGATAATCGAATATCTGATTTTCATATTTTTAAAAAATTTATCAATTTCACTGAAGAAACCTTACTGTGTTGAAATAGAAGCATCACTGAAATATGGAGAAAGTTTGGTCCACTGGTGTTTAATAATCTCCAAAGAGATGACGAGATCTGCTAAGAATGGCTGGGGGAAACCCTTTATTTTGGCATTGGGAATGAGAGGGCTACCTTCTGTGTGGCATCACACCTCTATAAAGTATGCCATTCCATGTGTTTACTCACATCCACAGTTCTTATAGTCAAGATTCTTATTCAGGGTAGATTATAAAGAAGAGGGATTCCATGCCATCCATTTAAGCAATTTAAACCAAGTTTACCTTAATTAAAAAGAGAAGATCTAAACAATTTTATAGAGAAAAAACAAAGAAACAACATTCAAATAGTATATCTATAAATTAGCAAAGCAAATGACATTGGCCTCCTCATCAGAACATGAGCTCTTAGTAGACAATGGCATTAAAAGTTCTGAGGGGGGGAAAAAGATTTAAATCTAAAAAAAAATTTTATAGAAATTACCAGGTTACGTGTTTGAGCCAAATAGACTTTTTTTTTTCAGATGCTGAAGGGCTCAAAAATTACATATAAAAATAACATAAGGATATACAGAGAAAAATCAAACTGAAATTCAAAAAAGTAAAACCATTTGGGAAATGGTCTTCAGTGCTTATTTCATATGGTAAGTACACACACACACACACACTCACACACAAAAGATTAGTATCTGCCATTGAATACACTTAAGATGGCACTTTTACCTTGCCTCAGCAATCAAGGAAAAGCCTTGGGTTCTCTTATATTAGTTTAAAGAGATATTATGGAAAAGACTCAACCTAAATTCTTTTTATTTTTCTTTTATAAACCCTATATTTCTTGGTAAACATAACTCCTCGATTTTTATGCTTACTTCTTCTGATGCCTGTCAGTGTTGCAAATAGCAACAAGCCAATCCTTGCTGTATGAAAACCAGCTGGTAACAAAGTCTGCCAGCTGCTTATTAAAAATTGAAGAAGCAATCAGGAAAAATGGGCGATAAATGAATAAATGGTTAGAGTTATCCTGAGTGACAACTTTCCAAATTTTAAGGAAAAAAAAAAAACCTTTGAAAAACCCCTTGAAATTATTCTAGTGAGAGATACATATATCATCTCACTGCCAGAGCAAGATCTTCTGGACTCCACTTCTTGGCTATTTTTTAAATTTATTTTTTAATGTTCATTTATTTATTGAGAAAGAGAGAGAGCGAGCACGAGCACACAAGTGTATGAGTGGGGCAGGGGCAGAGAGAGAGAGGAGAAAGAGAATTCCAAGCAGGCTCGACACTGACCAGTGGCTCGAACTCATGACCGTGAGATAATGACCTGAGCTAAAATCAAGAGTCAGGCCCTTAACCACCAAAGCCACCCAGGTGCTCTGTATTTTTAATTTAAGTGGAATATATCAAATGGAGAAAAAAGAATGCACAAGGGGGTATGTTGCTAGGCTGAAGCCACTAGGTGAAGACACTTGATTCTGAAAACATGTATGTTAATCCTGTTCCAATGATTATTATCTTTTAAAAATGTTTATTTATTTTGAGAGAAAGAATGACAGAGCTTGTGAGTTGGGGAGGGTCAGAGAGGGAGGGAGAGAGAAATTCTCAAGCAGGCTCCACACTGTAAGTGCAGAGCCCAACATGGGGCTCTCACTCACCAACTTTGAGATCATGACCTGAGCCAAAACCAAGAATCGGATGCTTAACCAACTGAGCCACCCCGGCACCCCACTAATGATTATTCTTTAACTAGAATAATACATGTTCTCAAAATGATGGATTGATTTGGTGTCTCTTGCTTTGGCTTCGGCCAAACCCCAAAGTGAGAAATGAAGCCCACAGTGTCTGGAGGGAAGGTAATATTTATCTAGAACTTCAGCACCTGAGCAGGGAACTATGATAGAAATGCAAACCCTTTATTTCAGAAGTGCTAAATGTTTATGTAGCACTGCCTGTGTTCCAAGTACTCTCTGCGTTCTGTTGATACAAGCAGTGATAAAAACATGTAACATGTGTTGTTCTGAGTTTAAATTCTAGTGGTACAATACAGAATAAGTAAGCCCAGAAAAAGTAAAAACAAATATATGATATATACCAAAGTGATAGATGTTATTAATAAATGAAGTGAATAAGATGATGAGTGCTATAGACTTGGGTTTCATTTTAAAGAGCGTTCTTAGGGAAGATTCGCTAAAAAATGACAGAAATTGTAAAAATCCAGTATGCTTCCAGGAGAGTGAGCGGTGAGCTTAAGGAGATGAGCTCACACAGTTGAGGTCAGGCAGGACATCAAACTGATTTTATAGTTCTATAATTTCAATACAGTAGCCACTAGCCACATATGGCTTTTGAGCACTTGAGTGCTTGACTGAATCGAGAGAGTTGTTTACACTGGCTTTGAAAGACCTTTTAAAAATGTAAAATATCTCATTAATAATTTTTATGTTGATTATATGTTGACATGATAATATATTGGCTATATTGAGTCAAACAGAATATATTTAAATTTTTGTTGACCTGTTTCTTTTATCTTTTAAACCAATCACTAGAAAATTGTGGCTACCTTTACATTTCTGTTGTAGACCACAGTCACAGACTCTTCTAGGATTTTAACTCAGACTCATAGGGAATCTAGGAGCCACTGGAAGGCTCTGAATCAGGAAGTGAGATGATTTACCTAAATAAGATCTCTCTGACTGCTGCTGTGAGAATAAACTACGGAGGGATGAGAGGAAAGTGATGACATCGGAGACAAATTCAATAATCCAGGCAAGAGGGGACTCACTGTGGACCACAGTGAAAGCATGAGGATTCTGAATGCTTTTCCAAAATGTGTCCAAGAACATTTGGTGATGAACTAGACATGGAACTCTAATCTGAATAAGAATTCCTAAAGAGAGTGGCTGATCTAGACAGGGAACTAACAAGCTCAGAAGAGAGCTCTGGTGTAGCTGGCAGTGGCTAACTGCTCTTTTCAACAGGGGATGCCTACGCCTGAAAATTAGATGCAGAGAATGAGAGTGAGCCAAGGCCTTTTCCATCTTCTGTGGATCATCTGCTTTCATCTGGTTCATATGACATATTGTTAAAGAAAGTGCTTCTCAGCCCAACACCTCTAAGCCAAACAAACTGTCTTTTGGAGCTCTTTCATCTTGGACTTAAAAAATCTTCGTAGGTAGTTTAATGACAATTTGATATATAAGGCCAACACCTATGCTTATTCATAAATCCAAAATTCTAGTCTTGTCGACACGAACAACATTTTAGATAAAATTTCATGCCAGAAATAGCTGGAATTGTGTGTGTGTGTGTGTGCAGTAATCCTTCCTTATCTGTGGTTTCAGCTACCTGAGGTCAGCTGCAGTCTAGAAGTAGATGATCCTCCTTTTCACATATCATCACAAGGTCACTAGCAGCCTAACACTGTCATATGCCTACATTGTTCACCTCACTTCATGTCTTCAGGTAGGCATTTTATCATCTCACATCATCACAAGAAGGAGAGTGAGTACAGCTACATGGTAACAAACCATCTACAGTTCCAGGCATCCACTGAGGGTCCACCACAGATAAGGGGGACTAGTGTACATGGAAAATTTAACTGGACAAAATTTAGCAGTGAATTAATCTACTGCACTAAAAAAATGTCTTAGCCCAAAAGTTCCTGGTGCTGGAGAAAACTTACCCTTTTTCTGTCTTAGTGGAAATCATTTCCATTTATGCTCCAGCCCTGCCTTTTAAAACGAAAATTATTTAATTTACAGAGTGGTCAAGGTTTGGAAATAAAGGTAGTCTTGGTCATCTTAGAAACATCACCTGACTTTGCTGAATAACAGTAATTTATTTGTTCTAGATTGTGTTTAGGAGAACCAAAGTGTGTGTGTGTGTGTGTGTGTGTGTGTGTGTGTGTGTGAGTGAGAGAGACAGAGAGAGACAGAGACAGAGACAGAGACAGAGAGAGACAGAGAGAGAAACAGAGAGAAATACCCCAAATTTTATGTTGTCACCCAGAAAAAGATAAATTGTTAAAATTAAGGATATGATCATTGACATGATATATAAAAAGAGCATGTAAGGATTTAAAAATTCTAGCTACCTAATAGTAGAACGATCATTGATTATTCAAATAGAGATACCCGAGAGTAAAAAAAGTATGCTAAAATAATTAAAATATATAAATCAAAAATTATATAATTATTACCCAGATTTAGTCAGACTCAAGGTTCAGAGTATAGTCCCCTAGACTCCTATGTCTGCCCACGACTTTTAATATCAACAGCACAAAATAATAATAACAACAATAATAATAATATAGTAATAATAATAATAGCAATTCTCTGGGAATGAGGCTTTGAAGGAGGCCCTACTCCATTTTGCACACTCCAGTGGGAACTAAGCTGCTGGGCTGCACTCTGAATGTGAGTAACTAAGTCTCCCACTTTTAACAACATTCAGGCTTTTCTTTTATTATCATTTTTTTGAGTATATGCTTTCCCGATTGTTGCAAGCCGTTGGATAATGTCCAGAGGTCTGAAAGTTTTCATATGACATTTTTTGCCAGTGTTCTCATTTCTTTTATGGAGGAGACAATATTTTTAGTCCATTGTTTTCACTGTTGTCTTCTGTTCTTTTTTTTCAATTGCATGATATGCATAATGATATGAACTTTACCATTTCAACCATTTTAAGTTACAGTTCAGTGCCATGGAACCTGGATTCACATGGTTCTGCAAACATTACTACTATCTCCAGAACTTTTTTGACATCTCAAACTGAAACTTTATATCCATTAAACACTAACTCTCCATTTTCTATGGTCCTCCTCTCTGACCCTGGTCACCATTATTATATAGGTAACTGTATAAATATGATGATTTTGTGACTTCATATAGGTGGAACTATACAGAATTTGTCCTTTCGTATTTGGCTTATGTCACTTGGCACACTGTCTACAAAGTTCATCCATATCACTGCACGTACCAGAAACTCATTCCTTTGTAAGCCAAATAATATTCCATTGAGTGTATATAGCACTTTTTGTTTATTCATTTATCAGTCAATGGACAATTGGGTTGCATGTACATTTTGGATATTGTGAATAATGCTATTATGGACATGGGTGTACAAACATATTTTAGAGTCCCCGTTTTCAATTATTTTAAGTATATGCCAAGAAGTAACATTACTGAATCATATAGTAACTCTTATTTGTAAGTTTTGAAGAAGCACCATACTGTTCTCCATCTTATATTCCCATCAGTCATACGCAAGGATTCCAATTTCTCCACAATATCACCAACCCTTGTTAATTTTTGGGGTTTTATGTTACTTATTTTATTCTGTAAATAGCTATGCTAACAGGTGTGAAGTAATATCTCATTGTGGTTTTGGTTTGTTTTTCCCTAGTGATTCGTGATAATGAGTATTCTCTCCATGTGTCTATCAACAATTTGTATATCTTATTTGGAGAAATGTCTATTTAAATCCTTTTCCCATTAAGAAAACATTTTGTTGTTGTTAGGTTGTAGGAGTTATTTATATATTCTGATTATTAATATCTTATCTAAAATAATATAGCACATATATTCTTCCATTCCATGGGTTGGCTTTCACTCATTAGTAGTGTCCTTTGGTATACACTGCTCATTTTTTCAATGTTTTTTTTTTTTTCTCTGTTGTTCTGATCAGATAATTTCCATTGATTTAACTTCAGGTTTTTACTGACTGTGTTAAGGTTTTCCAAAGAAACAGAACAAATAGAATGTACATATATAGAAAGAAATTTATTTTAAGGAATTGGCTCACATTATTCTTTGTGGAAGCTTAGTAAGTCCAAAATTTGATGGAAGTAACTGTTAGGCTGAAGACTCAAGAAAGAGTTGAAGTTTGAATCCAGGAATAGATGACATTGCAGCTGAAAGCCTGAAAGCAGTCCATTGGCTGAATTCTCCTTCTCCTCAGGAAGTTCAGCCTTTTGCTCTATTCAGACTTGGAACTCATTGGATGAGGATCACCTGCATTATAGAGGGAAATCTGCTTTATTTAAAATCCACCAATGTAAATGTAAATCTCATCCAAAAATGCCTTCACAGAAAAACATCCAGAATAATAGTCAACCAAATATCTAGATAGTATGGCCTAGCTGGGTTGGCACATAAAATTAACCATCATGCTGACTTTTCTTTCTCTCATTTCCATTACTACTTAGTCCTTCTGGGAAATTTTTATATTTTTGACTGCATTTTTCCTCTCTGAAATTTCTATTTATTTTTTACATATCCTATTTACTTACTGACAGGTTCTATTGTAATGTTTGGTTCAAGAGCATTTGAAATTGTTCACTCACATATTGTTTGTTTTAGCAGCTGTTTGTCGTCTTTTTTAATCTGTTGGAAAAATCTAAAATCTATGTCATTTCAGTGTTGGGATCTGTTAATTGTATTTTCCCATTCAGGTGGAGTGTGTGTGTGTGTGTGTGTATGTGTGTGTGTGTAAAACATGCTGAGATCCAACAATATTCCCTCTCTGCAGCATACCCAGCATTTTCCAGTTTCTACATGTTCTGGGAGGACTTTATACCAATCCGGCTATTTTTAGAAAGAACTGCTTTCAAAGTTGATCCTCAGCTGACATCCAGGAACCTGGATTTTAAGAATGAAAAGAATGTCTCCCTGTGCTTAAACTCATTATGAAAATTGTGGATTATCCTAAACATTTGTTTTTCTTCTGGGAGTCTCGAAGTTTGTTTCATGCTAGGCAGAGTGCCTATGTGCTTGAGAGAAACAATGGCAACTGAGCCTTTACCAAGGTTTTCTGGCAAACATTTCATAGATGTTGCCATAACTCATTGCTTGGGGGAAGTGAGCTAGTCCTGGGCAACTGCACCCGGAGAGGATCCTTAAACGCTTACATCTGGTTTCCTCCTGACTTCACCTGTGCATGTTTCCATTGCTGGTGATGCTTTTCATCTCTTTTCTATAATAAATCACAGCCATGAGTACACCTGTACAATGAATCCTGTGAGTCCTCCTAGCACATTGCTGAAACTTGGGGTGACCTTAGGGACCTCTGATGCACTGTACTCTCCTGACACGCATTTATCTTTGTGGTCCTTTGGGTAGAAACTACCCAATATCCTGATCTTGCCACAGTGGGGACCAAGTGGTGGAAGCAGAAATATAACAGATCCTCTTTTCTTAGAGCCACATCTCCACTGTACGGAGAGGAAGATTCCCCTATCTTAGACTTTTAGGTCCTGAAGGTCTCCTGTTACCAGCCAAATTTATGACCATTTTCAAGTTGGCTTCAATGAACTACTTCCTCTCGTGTCCATTAGTAGATATCCTTGCTTCTTCCTGTATTTGCTAATTTGTGATTTTCTGTTGAGTGTTGTGTAAGAGAACTTATGAGCTAGAAGTCAGTAATATTCACCTCCCTTCTCCCAAATATGATGCCCTTTATTCTGTCATGGGGCAAGTGTACGTATGGTCTAAGTAAATCTACTTTGGGAGATCTAGTCTGAGCTTTCTTACAGTTCCGTTTCCAACCAGTCTGCCTCTGGTTTCAAGTATTTCGAAAGTAAGTATTTTATATAAGATTTTGAGGTAAGACTTTACTCTGGGAATAGTTTATATAAGACTTTCTTTGAGAGTAAGACTACTTTGGGAGTATTTTATATTCAGCTTTCCCTTCAACAGGCTTAAGAATGTGAGCGTTGGTGAAATTCCACGCCACTTTTTGGCACTATGCTCACGGTGCCAGCTCTCTGAGCTGTGGCACTATCTCTGACTGAACTCCTGGGTGCCAATCTTTCTGATCTCCTTGGGACTTCTCTCTTTGTCCATTCTGCCTCAAGTTCTGGATCTTTCCAGATATCCCTATAGCTTCTGTCTTTCCACCAGCCTTCAGGGGCCACTTCAGTGAATGACAACAATGCCCAGTTTGCCTTACACAGATTTTCCTCACGTCTTCTGCCCCACGTCAATCTTGCAGTGAATTCAGTGAAGCCCCAGAGTGTCGAAAAGATTGTTTTTACTTGCCTACCCTGTTCTGAGCCTCCAGTAAACCGCTCACACATGGTAAATAAATTGTACCTTTCTTAAAGATCTCATAGCTCTGGGTCCTTCCCCTACATTCATGCAGTCAGTGACAGCCTGTGAGAAAGAGTAGCAGATATGTGCTGAGTATCACACTCTGGGGCCCCTAGGTTAGTAATCCAGCATACCAGGCCATTCCTGCCCATTGAAAGTCAGCTAAAATGTTGGCTTTTTTTGGAACCCCCTAAGATATATTTCTTCTTCTTTTCCTTCTACTCTACACGGGATGAAAGCAGTCATGGGTCTCTTTGCCCCTAGATAGAACTTTTTACTTTTTTGAAATTAATTTCTTTGTATCCTTTGTTATCTATCCGGCAGGTATTTTTTAAAAGTATAATTTTGTCACATATATGGCTTGTTTTAATTGTCAGACTGGGGGCAATTATCTTTTGCAACTTTGTCCTTTATAACCATAGTGGAAATTCTCAATTTTGTCTATCCTTGAACTTCAACTGAATTTGGAATCATACAGAATATTGTGCTTTGTGTTTGGCTTCATTTTCTCATTATTAGTCTCCAAGATTAATCTATTTGTTGCAGTACTACGTTCTTATTGCATAGTATTCCACTGTATCCAATTTGTTCTTTTCCAGATGGATGTGTGGGTTATTTTCACTTTGGAGCAATTATAAATTAATTTTCTTATTTTTATTTTTAGAGAGAGAGAGCAGGTAAGTGGGAGAGGAGGGCAGAGGGAAAGACGGAGAGAATCTTGAGCAGGCTCCGTGCTCAGCACAGAGTCCCACAAAGGGCTTGATCTCACAACTCTGGAATCATGATCTGAGCTAAAACCAAGATGCTTAGCTGAGCCTCGCAGGAGTCCCTGGAGCAATTATAAATAAAACTTTTAGTAATATACTTTTCATGTCTGTTGACCAACACCTATGCTCTCTTCTCTTGGAAATGTACCTCCCAATAGAAATTCTGTGTCATAAGGTTGGCCTATAATTAGCTTTAGTAGATATTGCCAAGCAATTTTCCAATATATATGTATCAGTATACATTTCTACTAGCCATGTATGAAAATTCCAGTTGTTCTACATCCTTATCAACACTTAGTATTGCTATTTTTTAAAGTTTATTTATTTATTTTGAGAGTGACCACATGAGTGAGTCGGGCAGGGGCTGAGAAGGAGAGAGACACACAGAGAGAGACAGAGAGAGACAGAGAGAGAGAGACAGAGAGAATGAGAATCCCCCCAAGCAGGCTCTGCACTAGTAGTGTGGGGCTGGAGCTCATGAACCATGAGATCATGATCTGAGCCAAAATCAAGAGTTGATGCTTAACCAGCTGAGTTACTGAGGTGCCCCAGTATTTTATTTTTAACTTATTCTAATGAGCATAAGTTGGTATTGCATGGAGATTTAAATCTTCATTTTCTTAAAGAATAATGATAACCATTTTTCTTAATGTTTATTTTTGAGAGCAAGAGAGGGAGACAGAGCATGAGCAGGGGAGGCAGAGAGAGGAGACAGAGAATACAAAGTAGGCTCCAGGCTCTGAGCTGTCAGCACAGAGGAGCTGGGAGATCATGACCTGAGCTCAAGTCGGATGCTTAACTGACTGAGCCACAGGTGCTCCAGCACTTTTTAAAAAAAATTTGATTATTAAGGAATAGTTGACATATAATGTTATATTATTTTCACGTATACAACATAGTGATTTAACAATTCTATACATTACTCAATGTTTACCGTAATAAGTGTAGTCACCATCTATCACCACACATTATTACACTATTATTACCTATGTTCTTTATGCTGTGCATTTCATCTTCATGACATACTTATTTTAACTGAAATTTTGTATCTCTGAATCCCTTTCATCTACCTCACCCTTCCTCCCCATGCCCTTCCCCTCTGACAACCACTAGTTTGTTCTCTGTATTTATGAGTCTGTTTCTATTGTTTTGTTTGTTCATTTGTTTTGTTTTTTGAGATCCCACATATAAGTGAAATAATGTGATATTTGTCTTCTTTGATTTATTTCACTTAGCATAATATCTTCTAGGTCCATCATGGTGTCACAAATGGCAAGATTTCATTCTTTTTTTATGGCTGAATATTCCATTGTAATATATACCATATCTTCTTTATATATTTATCTGTTGATGGATACGTAGGTTCCATATCTTGGCTATTATACATAATGCTGCTATAAACATAGAGATACATATATGTATCTTTTTGAATTAGGTTAAGCATTTTAGTACACTTACTCAGTACTTAAATATCTTCTTTTTGAAACAGTTATTCAGATCCATTGCCCATTTTGTGAATTAGATTGTTGCTTTGTACTTAATGATCTGAGGAACATTTTACATATAATTGGAATACCTTTCACATATTCATATTGCAAATGTCTTTTCCTGTGTATGATTTGTTTTTACTTTACTCATGATAATTTTTGATGAAATAACACTGTTTTTAGCTTTTAATAGTTAGTGTTCATAGATATATAGAAACGTGTAGAGAAGGTGTGTTTGTGTATGTGTTTAATTTTTCCTTCCCTGTTATTATTTATATTCTTCGCAGAATCTACCCAATGCTTTTCTTGTTTGGAATAATATCCTTTTAACACTTTATACCACTATACCCATTAGTAATTTACTATTTAATTTTCATTCTCACATTTCATAGTTTTTAAAGTTACATTTTGCAGAAACTGAGATTCTTAGGGAGGAATTGACTTCCTCAAGATCTTGCACCACTTGGTGTCAGAACAAATTTCAAATCAAGATTTTTTGATTCTGCTGATATTTCTATGTACTTTCCATTAAAAACAACACTTCTGTAATAAATTAAGCACATATATTAGAAGGTTTCTTTTTAATCACACTCTTCTGTAATTTACTTCCTCAAGATGCAGTCTATTTTATTTACTTATTTATTTATTTGAAAATTTATTTATTTACTTATTTATTTTTTAACATTATTTATTGTCAAATTGGTTAACATACAGTGTGTAAAGTGTGCTCGTGGTTTTTGGGGTAGATTCCCGTGATTCATCCTTACATACACCACCCAGTGCTCATCCCAACAGTGCCCATCCTCTCTCCCCCACCCCCCATCCACCCTCAGTTTGTTGGCTGTATTTAAGGGTCTCTTATGGTTTGCCTCCCTCCCTCTCTGTAACTATTTTTCTCCTTTCCCTTCCCCCATGGTCTTCTGTTAAGTTTCTCAAGATCCACATATGAGAGAAAACATATGATATCTGTCCTTCTCTCATTGACTTATTTCAATCAGCATAATACCTTCCAGTTCTATACACAGTGCTGCAAATGGCATGATTGAATTCTTTCTCATAAAGTGCCTGGTATTTAACTTTTTTGACAGTTGAATTAGTTTTCCATAAGTGACCTGATAGTTTCAAAAGCTTCTACATATCTGAGGCTCTTTATCCTGACCTGAGAGAGCTGTAGAAGAGTCCTTATGGTAACTTTGCTTCTATGAAAGTTGACAATGTATGTCTCCCCCAAAACGCCCTTATTTTTCCTTTGCTCTCAAGTCTGATGTTCTAATCTATTCAGTTGCAAATGAAATGAAGAGAAATGCAGGGGAAGGCACCACACAAAGTACTGTATCATAGAGGAAAATAGAATCTTGTGACTATAGTATGAAATAAACACTTGGTTAAAAAAACTTAGAAATATATTTCAAATAACCTGGCAGATCCTATTTTAATTGATGCTATGAAATCTTTCACATTTCATGTTAACATTTATAAGTGATGTATAAACAATAAGAGTGGGTATAAATATTTCTCAAGATGAATTTACACAACTCAAACTGAAGTATTTTGATTGACTAAGATAACATCCAGCTTTCTAGCTACAATTAATACATGCACTTTAAATGCCATTTTATACCTTAAGTTAATAATCATTAGGGGCTGAGAGGCTCAAATAAATTCATACTGCAACAAATGCATATAAATGCCTTGGAAATAATCAATATGGTTATACCACAAAGATGCCATTTACTCTGTAGCTCCTTGGAAATCACTTATTCCATGTCAGTCATAAGTTGTTTTTTTTTTTTTTTAAGGTTTATTTATTTTTGAAAGAGACAGAGAAGAGTGGGGAGGAGCAGAGAATGAGGGAGACCTAGAATCTGAAGCAGGCTCCAAGCTCTGAACTGTCAGCACAGAGACCAACACGGGGCTTGAACTCACGGGCTGCAAGATCAGGACCTGAGCCAAAGTCAAACGCTTACCTGACTGAGCCACAAATGGCGCCCCGATTAGGTTATTTAATGGAGGTAGCTATAAACGGCAATACAGTTACCATTTCCAGTCACCCATTCTTGAAATATTGATGTAGTCTTTAACTCCCTCATATCCCTAGTTCTGATATCTAATCGGTTGCAAAATATGGTTGATTTGGCAGCAGCAGTAGAAATGGAGAGAGAAGGGGCGCCTGGGTGGCTTAGTCGGTTAAGCGTCCGACTTTCGCTTGGGTCATGATCTCGCGGTTCGTGGGTTCGAGCCCCGCATCGGGCTCTGTGCTGACTGCCAGCTCAGAGCCTGGAGCCTGTTTCAGTCTGTGACTCCCTCTCTCTCTGACCCTCCCCTGCTCACGCTGTCTCTCTCTCTCTCTCTCCTAGAAATAAAATAAAACATTAAAAAAGAAAAAAGAAATGGATAGAGAAGAAGATTTATCACTTGTTCTCTATTTCCTCAGCTATTACTGTAATGGTAAAGGAGGTTTAATTATTGCTTCTTTGAGAAATTGCAAAAGCCCTTCTGGCTTCTCATTTCTCCCCCCTCTTCTTAATTTAATTCATTTATGTCACATGGTTATTTTTCAGTCATACTGACAGGATGTGGCTTTGACTTTGTTTAAAATCTCCCGATAGTTTTTTATTTTATTTTAACAATAGAATCCCAGTGCATTAGCCTGGTTCTCACTTTCTACAGGGCCTGGCCCTAGCCCTTTTGTTTTTAGTAAGTTTCCCCAACATCCCTTTCATATGCTCATATTCAACTCTCCTGAGTCTCTAAGATTTTCTCACATTGCACCATTGTTTACTGATGTCTTCTATATGAGGTTTTTAACCTACCCACCTTGAAAACAACCTTGAAAAACATGTTTAAACACTAAGTCGCTTTTAAAATGATTTTAGTCATTTGTTTTTTTTTTTAATGAACACAAGCACTCACAACCTATTGACTCTCAAGCAATCTAAGGGAGATTATTTCAGCTCTGGCAAGTATTTATTGATGTTAGAATAAATCAAACTCTGTGCTGATGTGTTAATTTCTCTCTGGTGGGATAAACCTACTCCTGACTTCTTTCTAAGATAAGTCATCTTTCGGCCACGGGGTTTTCTTCTGGCCACAGGAGAAACTGCCATGATTCAATTAAATATATCAGATAACATGAAGAAGCACACATTAACCAAAATGAGAAACAGGCAGAGTGGGCTCATTTCTCTATGGTTATCTACATTTCCACTCACGTAGACCTTTATGTCTGTCCAATGAATTCCCTTTTATGTGGCATAAGGAAACAATTTTTATCTAACAGGGAAGACAATATCAGTGAGCACATTCCATTAATGATTCTGATTTTAATGAGATGCAAACTGTCTTCTCCTGAAGAGTTTTAAAAGGTGACTCATCCCCAGGAACTAGGTTCAATGGGACTTCATTTATTCAAAAGCATTTAGAAGTGGTATTCCACATAATTGAATTTTTCAACTAGTTCAGATTTATTCTCTAAAATTTTCTTTTTAAAAAAGTCTTTTGAAAGTGGAGAACTCCTTTTTTTTCTTTCTTTTTTTTTTTTGCTTCTTTTCAAAAAATGCACAGGGCATTGGTCTATTTTTGTTGATCTTGGGGGTTATCTTTATGAATATCCACTGTTAAGAGCAATATAGTATACTTTGGTGACTTTAATAACTTCTTTAATGTTGGATGGTCGGCTGGCATTTCTTTCATAATACATTTTCTTTCCACTAAGAATATTCCTCTTGCTCTGATTTCCTTCTTGTTTCCTGCCCTTATCATTTTTGAGCCAAAAAAGAGGGGGGCAAATAAATCAAGAATTGTATATTATATAGAATTGTAAAATATTTTTATTTGCCAGTTCTCATTTTATAAAACACTTTAATATATTTTTTTAATTTAAATTCAAGTTAGTTAACATAGAGTGTGGTCTTGGCTTCAGGAGTAGAACCCAGTGATTCATCTCCTAAATATGACACCCAGTGCTCATCCCAAAAAGTGTCCTCCTTAATGCCCATCAGCCATTTAAGGTTTCTTAATTGTTAGAGCAAATCTGACTGGTAGATATCATCAACACTATACAAATAAGTAAATGGGAGCTTGAATAAGTAGATAATATTTCATACATCCAGATAGTTGGTAAGTTTTAACTGTAGAACCTGAATTCAAACCTTTGACTATATGTATGATATATTTTGCACTGCCAGTGATGTAATAAAGCTTTGATTAAGAGCCCAAGAAGGAGCAGGTGAGACGGTGAAAGCAATTTCTGGTCCTCAATGGCCTTATTATTATTAATATTATCATTAATAATATTATTGTTATATTTTCAGCTTGGGTTCAAATCTGTTTTGAAGAGCGTTAAGTCTCTAGAAGTAAGGGCACTGACTAGATGGTGGTTACTATGCTGTTTTTATCTAGCAAAAGTTATAATTTTGCTCTACTAGCTGCAAAATATAATTCTGGATATCATGACTATCAAATAGTCTGTTCTTTTTTAAAAAAAAATTAGTGTTTATTTTTGAGAGAGAGAGAAAGAGAGAGTCAGAGAGAGGGGAACAGAGGATTTGAAGCAGGCTTTGTGCTGACAGTAGAGAGCCTGACATGGGACTTGAGCTCATGAACTGTGAAATCATGACCTGAGCTGAAATCAAAGTCGGTTGCTTAACTGACTGAGCCAGCCAGGTGCCCACAAATAGTCAATTCTTAGAAGATGTAGAATAAGGATTCTTAATGGACTTAGAGAGAGTCTACCAATGCCATGTTCATGAGGACTCAAAGATACTCTTTCCAATGAACAATTATTGAAAACAATGAGAATTTCCAGTAACAGAAGTTTCTTGCTGAGCCAAAACTGAGTCCACAGATAGCATATTTTTGGATTTGAGGGCTTAAAAACTCTGAAGAGAGGAGATCTCCCCACCTCTCTCCTTCATCTGACCTTGTTACAAAGCAAAAGCAGGGAGAGATGAGGATATCAGGAGAGTTGATACAGGTTCTGCCTTTCTACTCAGAGTAGATGTAATTAATGCCCTAAAAGAAAGGATGAGTTTTGAGCTGAAGGATATACCTTCATAAAATATTTTATAAGTTTCTGGGTATAAAGAGTATTCTGTTCTGGTCAAAATGACAAAATAGGACTCCTCATTTGAAAGAGGGCATTTAACATGGGACCAAAGATAACTATGGCATTGAGAATATTAGAGTGTTTTCCTAAAAGACTTATTTTCATGGTGGTTTCTTGGAGCTCAGGGATTGATATGAAAATGGAGTATATGGATCAAAAGGATAAAAACATGGGGACCAACTCACGATCATCAAAGCTGACTTTCATTTGTGAAACATTCATTTAGGACTCCTTGAAAGGACCAAAGGTCATATGTGATCACATTGTGTGTGGAAAGTAGGGGCAGCAGAAGCCAGGAAAGAAAGGGGGTATATGTGTGAAAAGAAGTAGAATTTTGGTTTATTGGTAAATATAGAACTTCATTAATATCTATAGTCTGGAGAGACCTGACAGTATTGTTCAATACTGAAAGTACAGATTTCTATTAGGTACAGTGAGTCAGTGGAATGTTGTGCAAACTTTTTGCTATATTCAAATAGGAGACTGTTGAACTATGAGAGATTACAAGAATGGATTAAGTGTCCTATATCTTTTATTTGAGAAAGGTTCCAGACAAAATGAGAGAAGACAACACTACTCATTTCCTTAATATCTATTTGTTCATTTTTTTTTTGGTTAGAAGATTGATCTTTAGATGGACCCAACAGAACAAACTGAAAGAGAAAAATTTCCAAGATATGTAAGAAAATAATAGCCAGTTATCTTTAATGACTTTTATGTTCTCAGGTGTAAAAAGTTATCAAATAATTTTTCAAGGAAGTATACAGAATCAGGTAGATGTTTGAAAACCAGGTTTATCTAGAATGGCTTATGGCTAAATCTACTAAAGAAGAGACATCTTCTGGAAACCAGAGACTGTTCTAGTGGAGAAAGGCCCTAAACTTTGGGGCTGACCTCAATTTAGTGGGGAAACTAAACCAGAAATGAAAGGCATACATTCATCTTAAACAGAAGTATCAAGCTCTTTACACTCTGTTTAATTCTTTATTTTTCTCTTTGTCATATTCTTATTCTTTGGAGGTAATTTGAAGCATGATATTAAAAGGTAAAATATACTAATACCTAAAGTCAAAGCTGATCATATTGATGCTACATTGGGGCAAGATCTATAAATGTACTATCTCATTGATGCTTCTAATATTGGCTTAAACAGCAAAAATCTATTTTTGTCTTTAAAAAGTGTATCTCCTATATAGTTGTTAAAACAAATAATAAAGGTAACTCATTACCATACTATATAAAGGGAACTTGGGACAAAAAGATCAGGTTTACTTATAAACTTTATAATGTCAAGAGAGAATTAGGATTGTAGTTGTTTTTAAGTATCCTACGAAGGGAAGACATGGGAAATCAGTTTGCTAGAAAGGAGCTGTTACCTGGTTAAAAACTGTTTGACACTAGAAGCAAACGGAATATACTTAAAATAGGATTTGCCTTTTCTCAAGTGATATATTTCCTTGCCACTTTAATAATAGTGTTGCAGTAATTGTATTTCCCCAGGAATGTTTTATGCAAAAGAAGTTGCTCAGTATGAATGCCTGTTAATAGGCTATAGCTCATAAAGTAACAACTTATCTGGGTACATCAACAGAGGGAGTATAAAATTGTATAGTAAAACCTTCTGGCTGAACTAGCTATCAAAGAACATAGTTTATGGCTTTGAAAATGGAAAACGAATTTATAGTTTGAAGTGCCAAAAAAGATAAGCTTGTACCTGAATACTTTGTCCTCAATTAACTGATAGCATGTTTTCTGTTTTTTGGGTTAAAGTCTAGAATCAAGTTAAGTATATATTATAAGAATCTGTCTCTTATATATACAAAAAACCAAATTATTAAAGAGGCCTGCTTTCTGCTTTGACAGTCTTACAAAAAGTATTTCTCAGTTTCTATTGACAAGATGCATATTGAGTATCCATTATGTGCCATACAGGGTCATAGGAACTATTGAGAATTCATATATGGGGACTGGCCCTGTGGGCTTATTGTTCACGGGGAAAACACATGCTAATGATGATACAAGGTTCACAATGATCTGTCGAAACAGATACACGAAGGGTACCTATGGAAGGACAGAGGAAGATTAATCTCAGCTTGGATATTTGGAAAGGCTTTCAAGAGTTATGGTTAGAGAAGTTGACTTTAAGGCAGGAGGTGAACAAAACATTCCAGGAAGGAGAATGATTTGTGTTCAGAACCAGAAAAGTTCAGAGTAAATGTGGAGAGCAAAAGTAACTGGATGAGGCTGCAGAACAGGAAGAAGTAGGTAGAACAAAGGGAAACTTCTGGGTGGTTGGTGCTTCATTTTCTGTCACTGTCAACCCAATACATTCAACACATGACAACTATAAGGGATCACACTCATAAAAGCCCTGGAAACAGATCATCGAAGGGGCCTGAGCCAGTGACTTAGAGATGGACAGATGAGCGATACTGCACGCCAGACTAGTAGCAGAAACTTCTCTATGTCACTCATGTACTCCTTTCCATTCCTCCATCTTCCCTCAGAAATGAGTTATCTAAACCCAGTCTATCCTCATTTCTGGTTATGTCCCATTGATCTCCATTCCCTTTATTTACCTGATAGTTCATTCTTTGATGTCTGATGTTCATGCTACTCATAAGTCATTGCTTACTAGAAGAAATATCCTTCATCTCTTTCTTGGCTTAGACAGCCACTACTTATCCATCCAGATTCATCTCAAAGGACACTCTTTTGTGGAGGATTTTCTGACAGCACATAGGTAGAATAAGTCTCTCACTCCACCCCAAACTCTTGGAGCATTCTGTATCTTACAGAACACATATAATTGTTCTAACTCAAATAAAAGGTATATCTGAGTGGGATCCTTAAGGCTGACTGTCTATAGCACATGTTAACATCATCAAATTGATTTAAATAAATCATAGAACTGTCTATCAACCACTGTTGAGTCCCAAAAGAACAAGGTATTCTACATCCCTGTTGCTAGGACCTAAGCCTGGTTTAGCCTGACCACATACTGGCTAAAAAGGGGTTAAATAAAGGAAGGCTGAGGACCCATTCTTAATTGGTTCCCTATTATATATAAGGAATATTTTTTCCTCACAGAGTCTATTAAACTACAAATTGGTCTCAAAAAGCTTCTGAGTATATAATATCTAAAGATCATCCTGTCACAAGAAAAAGCACAGCGAATATTTCTTTGTTCTCTTGCACCTCTGTACAAGTCACTACATACAGTAGTACATATGTGAAATCACTTCATTTTAAGTAATCATCTCAGTGAATGATGTTCATTTCCATGGCAGCATTACTCACTTGTTTTCACAAAGAATGTACTTCTCCACACATACACACACATATACACATGCTTAAAGCAGGGTGATATTATACCTTAAAGCTAGAGAAGAAAAGCAGAAAAGACATTTATTTTTGTTAGTAATGCGTAGGTCATCTGTGATGATTTATTCTGTAGCTGCATGAAGTAAGTATGTTGCTGTAATATGCTTAAAATATTTATTTTCCTCAACATGCTATATTGTTTCAGAAATTACTCAAAAAGCAGTGTGTTTATGGTTTGTATGTTGCATTGACATTATTTTTTATTTTTTGTCTAAGACGTGGAAATTTCCATTAATGCCCTTTGCATAGGAAAGGGGTCATATCATAAGACCTAGCAGTGAAAGGTGAGGGGCACCTGGGTGGCTTTGTTGGTTAACTGTCAGACTCTTGACTTGAGCTCAGGTCATGATTTTGTAGTTTGTGAATTTGAGCCCTTCACTGTGCTCTGCACTGACAGCACAGAGCCTTCTTGAGATTCTCTCTCTGCTTACCTCTGTCTGCCCCTCCCTCACTCTCTCAAAATAAATAAATAAACTTAAAAAAAAAAGAATTAAGCACTGGGAAAAACCAAGTATCACAATCTACTATTAATTCTAAGGCCTTTGGTACACAACTGAAAGGTTCCTAGGATATAGGACTATGAAAATGACTGTTTTATTGATTAATAATGGAATTAGCTGAAACTTTAGATAATAGACCAATAAGCTATTGGACACAATAGTTCACTACCATTTTTTCCAGCCACTTTTTTTTTTTATCCCACCATAGTATGTTTCTGATACCAGAATCAGCTCTTCCTTCTGGGCCAATTTTGTGAAAGATAATCATGGAGGAGAGAAGCTCCCTGTAATAAGTGATAGGGACATGTATCAATGAACAGAACAAACTAGGATGCTACCTTCCATAACTTTCATCAAATTAACTAAAGTAGACAAAGTGCATACAGTTTGGAAAAGCAATCAGGAATCATCAGGAAAAACATGTCTGTCTCCAGGTGGGAGGGGATCAGGGATAGATGAGTCATCCTATTGAATAGGGTCTTACCTGAAACTTGTAACTTATAACACTTATTTTTCCTTTTCATGATTATTCCGTTAACAAAATTCCTAGATTCTTTAATTCAAGATCATGTGTGAAACATGATACCATATTTTGTATCACCTACTTTTAAAGAGGTTGGCTGGCCTTCATCTCTACTGCCTGGGAGGTAACCTCTAAATCCTTGGAATTTCCCAGGGTGTCCTTGTTATTCATGGTGAACCTTTTAGGTCACATCTGATAGTTTATACTAAAAAAGTGATTCATAGTAGGCACCTGGGTAGTTTATGCTAAGAAAATAACTCAGGATAGGAGGTGGTCAAGCCAGAAAGACTATGTGGTTAGAGAGTTGAGGCTTTGAGCCATGTGATATGGGCCCAAGCTCTGGGGAGGGGAGGGAGACTGGGGATTAACTTCAACCCTGTAGTGAATGACTGAATCAATCATACTTACCTACCAAAACCCAAATAAAAACCTTGGACACAAAACCTCAGCTGGGTGTTCCTGGTTGCCAATACTCTAAATATTGTGCATCAATGTGCTAGAAGGGTAATGGGACCCTGAGGATAATGGGAGCTTTGCAGTTAAGACCATACCAGATCTTGCCCTATGCATCTCACCCAATGGTTCTGTTATCTCTCTCTCTCTCTCTCTCTCTCTCTGCTATAATAAAATTGTAATCTTAAGCATCATGCTTTCTTGAGCTCTAGGAATCTTTCTAGCATATTCTTGAACCCTGAGAGATTTAGGGGTCATGGGAACCCCTAGATTTATAGCTAGCTGGCCAAAAGAGAGCATGACCTGATAACCCCTAACTTATGGATGGTGTCTGAAGTGAGGGCAGTCTTAAGGGGAACTGTGCCTTTAGCCTGTGAAGTTTGGTCCATATCCAGGTGGGTGGTGTTGGAAGCCATTTTCCCTACCTTATTTATCCCTATGGTGAATTTGAGCTCAGAAAGGGTTAGTAATGTTTCCATTATGGCACCATGTTAACAGAAAACCTGGGATGATGGTCAGGTCTCATTTCCCTCATCCCAGTGTTCTTTATGTTATACCATGTTAGATATTAACTCACAGTCTCATCTTCCTCTCCACAATAGAATTATGATAGAGAAGCAAAGAAATGGGCTGCCAGTGTAGGCAAATTTCACATTATGATGCCCTCTGATGGCAGCTGGTAGCTATTATTTGGGAAGGTTCAGTGGGTGCTGGGCACCTTGCTAAGCATTTTATAGCCATGAGCTCAAAACCCTTTAAATATCTCCACTTAACAAATGTAGAAACTGAAGCTTATGGAATCTATGTCACCTGCCTCAGAATGCAAAAATAATAAGTCACAGAGTTTGAGTTTGGGGGAGGCAATATTGAGTCTTGAGAAAACAGATTTGGAAGGCAGCCAACCTTGTTTCCTATATATACTGGCTAGATTTGAATTGTGAGATGTTTTTTAATTTACCTTTCAATCTTTTCTGCAGAGAAGTATAAAATTTGAAATTTGAATGTAATGCAATCTCTCTCATACCTTTTTTCACTCATTTTTTTAGTACTTGCAAACTTTAAGTAATGCAGTTTACATGGGACTTTTGTTAATTACGGAAAGTTTAAAAAGAATTATCAAAGAAATAACACCCCATTCAAAATAAGAACCTTGACTGAAAGTTATACGGCCCTGAGCAAAGTCCTTAGCCATTTGATGAGTCTGGTTCTTCTGTTAGGCAAAGATAATAATGGTATATGCTTTATGAAGTTGTTGTGAATCATAAACTTTTTAGCACAATGCCTGGCACATAGCAAACACTGACAATAATTATTAATAGAACTTCATTGTCAAAAATGATTTCAATAAGTCAAGTGACTCAACTGTTATTACTTAGTCAAATATATACTCCTGTTGTGTATCTTTGTTTGGTAGAAGAAATAATACTGAAGAGGGAATCAAATGATAGAGGACTTAGCCCGATGCTAAGCTAGCTGACTCCAGACTAGCTATGTAGTTTAGGGAGGGCAGCTCTCTGAGTCAGTGTGTCAACTCCCATTAGAAGGTGTGTCTCCATGAAATTCTCAAAGTCAAATGCCTCATAGAACATGTTAACATTATTGATACTGAAGCTGTAGAAAGAAACAGCCTATCCACTTCACCAGTATGGTGATAGATTTGTGAGATGTGTCTACAAAGAAAAATAATTTTAGACTGGAGCAGAATGCAAACTGACAAACTGAGGTGGTGAACATATATATAGGAAATACTAAGACAGAGAAAGGGGTGCATGATGGAAGTTACAAAAGAGAAAACAAAACAGCCAGTATTCTTCCTCACTATGGCCAGATCCTGGCTGCACTGGCGCTGTGTTCAATTCCTCCTGGCACTTACATTGTCATGATTAAGTAGGATAAATGTTTCACACTGAGCTTTGGAGTGTGCAATAGAAAAACAAGGCTGAATTACCAGGAATAACAAAGAGCCACTCTAAATTAGTTTGCTCTCAAGGACACAAGCCTATGTGCAGAGGTGAAAAGCAGATAAAAAAAAAACAGACTATTCACACAGAAAACATAAGTTGTGAAATTTAACTTTTCTCACTTGATGGAAAGAGCTGAAAAGAAGATCTACTCATTGCTTTTCAATAGCTTGATACCTTCCTTCTTTTTAAAGATTTGTGTGAGTGCTATGTCCTTATTTATTTATAAATGTTGCAGAACGATTAACAGCATAATGTGAGAAATAAACATTTTTTTTAATTAGAAGGCATCCCATTAATTAGAAGATTTATTAGATAGCCAGGTGGTTCGGTGAATCAATTTATGGTTAATTCAAGAAAAATAATACTGTCATCTAAAATATGTATACATTTGAGGGCAAACTTTTAAAAAGCAAACACAATGATCTGGATAATGGTACTCATTAATCAGTGGAACTGTGTGTGTGTTATTTGTAGGTGTAGGAGAGGGAGCCAAAGTTGTCAGCCTGAGAAACACATTAACCTTGAATTTAGTGAGTCAGAACTGGTGATGCAATAAAACATATTTGTAAAGAGTAGCATGGCTACTGCTGCCAGAAGATACCAGCGTGAAGCACCCTCTTACAACTTCTCACTAAAACATCCATAAAGAAAAAAATGAAAACTAAAATGATTTTAAAAAGTAGTAAATATGCACATGAATCATAATCATAAGCTATCCAAATTTTACTTTATGGTAGATCTTGCTTTTCTTCTTAAATACATCATTTCCCCAAATATTAGTTGATTAATATTTATTTATGTAGGTAGAAGCTAGATAGCCCAGCATTCAACTGGGCAGTGAGTGAAAATGAAGATTGCACAAATGAAAGCAAGCAAAGGCTATTTATTTAGAGCTCACTACAGAAAGGGTCAGTCACCATCTTTTATATTCAGCAGAGACTCAAAGACTCAGTGGCATGGGAAACCTTAATGGTGGATAGAAGGGAAGATTTCGGGTATGTCCTGATTGGACGCTGTTGGCATAGGGGAGTTTTAGGCTGGATAGCTAAAAGCAGGGCATCCTAAGTTTTGGTATGGTTACATATTTGTCTTTATCTGGTTGATCCTAAACTGGAAGTGGGAGAAAATATTAGAGAGGCTATCAGTTATCAATGAAGTTCTGGCCATTTTGGGCTGATTGCTCAAGGGGTTATTGTTCAACTTCCTGGACTGGTAGGACAGATAGTAGTCTGCTTTCTTAGTTGGATCAATATAGATACTAGGTTGGCTTCTTGGGTTGGTTGCTGCACACTATATGGGTCAGAGTTTTATTTATATAGAGACTGGCCATAGTGCATTTGTGTAGCTAGTCTCTTATGAGTACTGGAATCTGAAAGTGACATGTGACAACTGGGAGGGATAATCCTCACTAGAACAGTACCATAAAAGTCAACGAAAATGGGCAGACCACCAGTAGCAATCCTTGCTAGCAATTTTGCTTCTCATGTGTTACATCAATTTAGCTTAGTGAAGAACCAGCCAAAAGGAGGTGGAGAAGATGTCACCTCAGTAGCACAGTAGTACACTGGATGAAAGGCAGCTCGAGACTTAGAAGCTATGCACATCGACCTGTTCCTCAGCAATGGATGTGAAGAAGGTTACACAATTGCCTACATGTTATGGGAGAAATAGCAAGGGTTGTCCGGTAACAAAGACCTGGCCTTTTTTTGAAGATAAGACAAAAAGATTCAGAAAATCATCATGTTCCTTAACAGAAAATTTTAAGAGACTCAAAAGAATAACATAACTTCTGAAAAATGTGCTGCTGCAGGATCCAAAAGGAAATTCCAGGAATTTGTTTTAAGATTTTCATTAGCATCAAAGAAGACATGACTTCTGTGAAATGGATCTGACAGGCATAAGAAGAATTTAGGCTGATGAAAATGGACAAAGAAGAGATGAACGGGGATGGAAAAAACACAGGAATAAAGCAGCAGAGTATGAATCTTCATTGAAAGTATCAAATTTTTGATACAGCTCACAAATTTGAAACTCTCAGAATGAGGAGAAAAGGGAAAAAGACAAATTCTATAAAAAGATGAAAGATATGATTGTTATAGCCAGTGAATAAACCAATAGCCTATAGATAATTACTAATACTATGAAGTAAGTACAACTTTTATTAAGTGCCTACTATTCCTCAAGTTATGTGCTCTGTACTTCATTTGTATTATTAAATTTAATACACACAGTGGACATCTGCATAGTTTTATATTAGCCTTATTTCAGAAATACAAAAATTGAACTCAAAAGTTCAATAGTATATAAGACCATTCCTTGAGGCTATTAAATAAATCCTTCATAGCATTTTATTTAAAAAATCAATAAAAACATTAACATATATATCCTATCAACATTTTTGTACTGTTGATTAAAGACAAATAGGGGCACCTGGGTGGCTCAGTCGGTGAGCGTCATGATTTCATGGTTTGTGGGTTCGAGCCCCGCATCAGGCCTGTTTCGGATTCTGTGTCTCTATCTTCTCTCTCTCTCTCTCTCTCTCTCTGACCCTTCCCTGCTCATGCTGTTTCTCTCTCTCTCTCAGAAATAAATAAAAAAATTAAAAATATTAAAAAATTTAAAAAAGATAAATAATATATAAGTATTCTAGCTTCAATTCCTGTCTCTCCCTTCATTTTCCTGTCTCTTCCTTCCTCTGTCCCTCCCTCCCTCAACATTCAATTCTCACTTGATTTGTCTCACCACCACAACCAAACAGAAAAGACCTCTATGTTTCTCTAACAGCTATTTTCAGATGTAGTTTCCTTGACTTGTTGGCTGCATTTGCCACCATTGATCAACTCTTCTCAAAACTCTTGGCTTCCTTAGAATCTTATGGTGCCACCCATTTCCTCTTCACATTTCATCATGTCTTTTTGAGCCTCCTTCTTATTTGTGGACAGGAGTGGGTGTTATTCCTTTGCTTAGTCATTCTATCTGAAAGCCTTTTCTACTTTCAATACTCTATGGGAAGTTATTTGGCCTTTGCCATTTATATGCCAGTGGCTGTCAAGTTTGCAAAATCTCTCCTCTGAAATCCAGATTCCTGGATATCAATATGCATCTCTCTCTCTCTCTCTCTCTCTCTCTCTCTCTCTCTCTCTCTCACACACACACACACACACACACAATTTCTAGATTCTTGTCATATTTTCCCAACAAAAGGCTGCATCTCCCTCAAATTTCCTGACATAGGAAATGGCATCCCACCATTGGGTGCAATTGTTCAAGTCAAACATTTTAGAGGCATCTTTGTCAACTTGACTTCTCTGACTCTGACCTCTGAATTCTCATGAAATTCTTTTATTACTATGTTCAAATAAACTAATTACAAGCACATATCTTTTTGTCTACTGCTACTACCTCATGGCTAACCACCTGGATTTTTGCATCGGTCTCTTAAGTGTTCTGCCCATTTTTATAATGACAGGATTCTCCCCAACTCTACCCTCCCACTGTCTGACTATCCCCAACTCAGCACTGAGAAGAAACCTTTTAAAAGGTAAATTAGAGCATGTCATCTCT
The DNA here is from genome assembly GCA_017311185.1 of Proteles cristata cristata. Taxonomy (NCBI): domain Eukaryota; kingdom Metazoa; phylum Chordata; class Mammalia; order Carnivora; family Hyaenidae; genus Proteles; species Proteles cristata. The sequence goes on from JAESUZ010001578.1 coordinate 806,910, forward strand.
TGAAGTCATTTATAATGACTCTTTATCACACTTAAATAAAATTCTAAATCCTTGATCTTTCTCCAGAATATCTCTTTACCTCATCTCCTAGATGTTTCTCCTTCTTCATTCCATTCTAGCCACCTGGACTTGCTGATCACATTCTCACCACAAGGTCCTCACACTTGCTATTTCTCTGCCTAGATACTCATCCCTCAGACATCTGCAACACTCATTTCAACTGCAGTTAAGTCTCAGTTCAAATTCTTTCAACAAGTTCTATCACCTCCCCAAGTAGATAAGCTCGGTGAAGTCATCAGAAATGCTGTCTTTTGTTCACTGGTGCATTGGCTAGAACTTACTATGTGTTATATATAAAAAAATTGCATGAGACTGAACGTCAAACTGAACATTTCCATCATCAGGACATCATCACCTTTATCCAAATTTAAAAACACTCCAGTTTAGGAACAAAGTACATGACACTGGTTATTTCTCCCTTTCTAAGAATATTTCACGTTCTTGATATGCTTAGGTGAGAGATCTGTTCAGCTGTGAACTCAGGGAAGTAAGAGGGTAGCCATCAGAGCCAAAATGCAATGTCATAGAGAAGTAATTCTCAACATTTAGTCCATCACAATCACCTGAGGGATTTTACAACACAGATTTCTGAGCTAGAATTTCTAGCCTTTCTGATACCATAAATCTTGGGTGGGTCAAGAAATTTGTATTACAACTTCCTAATAATAGTGATGATGATGGTTCAGGGACTACATTTTGAGGGTTACTGTCTAGGAAGGTGATATTGGGGGGGAAATGCTTATAACTAGTGGGAAGGGAAAGAAAATAAAAGAAAAGTGAGGCACCCATCAAAGACAAAGCTGTCCTAGAAATATCCACTCACTTTTGTCTGATACCATGCTGTATTTGAAAGGGAAAGAGAGAAAGGCAGAGACAGAGACACAGAGGGAGACAGAAAAACATGGCCTGTTAGGAGATAAGAACTCTAAACTGAGCTTCTCTCTAACCTACAAATGTGACTTTAAACACATATTTTTAACTCTGAGCTTCAGGTTGTTGATGTGTAAAGGGACATAAAAATACTTCTTAGATTAGTTGTTATAAGAATTAAATAATGTTCTCTGTGCAAAACCTTGGCACAAATTAAACTTTCAAAAATATGTGCCCTATTTCCATTTTATAAATTTCCCAAATCATGTACTTTTATATATCCAAACAATTATTATTTATATTCTAATTTTATACTTTCACCTAAAATTAAAAATAGGAATTCTAGTGCATTTACATCAAAGTATCTCTTCCAAACTTGTTGTCACTCTGATGATTTTGTGTTTTATAACTTATCTAGCATGATGATGCATTTCCCAAGATTTTGCTGAACATAATTTAAAAAATGATTCTGCAGTGCAGTGTGCTGACCTGGGGACCTGTATTCCTCCCATCCAAGTACTAACCAGGCCCGACCCTGCTTAGCTTCCAAGATCAGACGACATCCGGCGTGTTCTGGGTGGTATGGCCGTAGACGGGGGGGTGCTCTTTTCCTGACTATAGAACTGACTCAGCCAAATAGTCAAATAGGTACCTGCATGAGGTTAGGCAAATCCTTTTATCTATGGGTCTGTTTGCCCTCTGAAAATCTGGATAATGCCTAGTGTTCTAGCATCTCATGATGTTTGTAGGGGTACAGCAGTTAAGAACGTTTTCAGTTGTGAGTAATAAATCCTGCTAGCCTGGACTGAATAAATAAGGATTAATGTTTCTCTTGTTTAAAAACAAGACAAAACACAACACAACACAAACAAAACAAAACAAAAACTCTAGAAAAGGCAATCGACAGTAGTATAGGTGATCAAGGATGTCATTAAGGTCCCAAGTTTTCTTTATCTTTATGCTCTGTAATCCTTAGTACAGGAGCTGAAAACTGGTTCTATAAAGGGCTAGGAAATATTTAGGCTTTGGAGGCAATAAGGTCTCTGTGGCCACTACTTAACTTTGCCTTTGTAGTGTGAAAGTAACCATAGAAAATAAAAAAATAAAGAAGTGTGACTGTGTTCCAATAAAGCTTTATTTAAAAAAAAAACAAAACACAAATGATGGGTCAGATTTGGCTGGTAGGCTCTAGTTTATTGATCCTTCTGACTTCAATATGCGTGCTGTACCTCCAGATATCACATCTACATGCTAGTTTTAAAAAAAAAAGTGTATGTTGAAGAAGGTGGAATTCAGAAGGGCATTTGCCCAAGTCCATTCCTCCTCTGGAAGCACTCACTCAATGACTTACTATTATATCATTTTGGTTCGAAGGAGTCTTTTAGCTGTTTCCTACCATTCAGGTTCATTTCTTTCTAAGTACCTTTCTCTCACCTCTCCTGTCCTTCAGAAATTGTCAAGTCACTTACATTGGTCAAGGAAATTTAAGTAAAAGTGATATATCTTATTTCTGAGCTATACCTTTAAGATCCCAATGTAAAAGTTGTCACATCTTTTCTCTTCTGTTACTGTCTGTCTGCAGAAGACTCCAAATAACAACTATATATGCCTGGTTCCTGAAGTGAGAACCCATGGGTTCACAATGACTTTCCTTGTATATGAATCCTGAGTTGAGAGATGGTTCTTTGTTTTTTTAAGTCACTTATATTAGGTAATTGTTATTACAGCATAACCCACTCCCCCTTGAGGTATGCAAGGTCATATAGATACTGAGGTAAGTAAATGTAGCTTGTCAGTCTCTGTTGTGAAGCAGTGATTCTTAGTTTGGGGCCCCTAGACCAGCATCGACATGATCACTTAGGATCATGATAGAAATGAAAATTCTTATCTCTATCCCAGACCCACTGAATCAGGATTTTGTGACTTGATAAGCTTTCTAAGTGGTTCTAAAGCCTCTTTGCTATCTTTGTAATAAAGTAAAGAAAAGGAGGAAGAGACTGTAATAACTTTTGGCTCATTACACTGTGTATGCAAAAATAATGAGCAAAACTCCTTGAAAATACTGTATCACTGTATCATTTGCTGATATACTGTTATACCCAAGGGAAAGGATACAGATGAAAGTAGATGCTGAACATATTGCATAACCTTGTTCAAATATTGTCATTGTAAACTCTCATTTTTCTTAAATAAACACTTTATATACAATTATAAATATTATTTCAGAAAAACACATTATTCTGTTTATATAAATATAGAATGTGCAGAAGACATTAGATGTATATGTTCAAAACAATTATATTTTATTTTAACAGTTGATGTGCAAAATGCTAGTTCTGCAATGCTGGTATTCATGCCAATGAATTACTTGAGAAAGCCTCCAGTTGAATGTGATCTTTAGTATATATATATTTCTTGAAGTATCTTAAGTTGAGCCCAAAATAAACTGAAATAGAGGATTGAATCTACTTTCATTCTGATTTCCTTTATTTAATTCTGTGAAAATGACAAGAAAATCATGCTTTTAAAAGTTAAGCATATTTACTAATAGGGAATGGATACAAATTGTGAATGACCATCACTGCTCAAATATTCTTTCCCTTCTTGAGAAATGATTGTGGTTATGTGGAAAGAGAAATGGAACATGAAAAAAGAGTAAGAAGACAGTTGCCTCCCCATGTCAGTCTCACTTTCCCCATCTGAAAAATGAAGTAGTTCTACACGTCACACAAGGCACATATAAAAGCACATAGGAAAAATGTGTTTCCCCATATAAGGTTATTCCATGCATTTATTCATGTGTCCAACAGGTATGAAAAGTAGTTACTATGTGCAAACACTTTGAAAAGCATCACAAATACACATGCCACGAGGTTAAGTATAACACCTGCAAAGAGCATATGTTCAACGGTAAAAAAATGAATGACCTCAGAATAACTGAATAATTGCTATAAAAGCAAGAGGCCTGCCAGGGAAGATGGGAAAGTAGGAGGATCCTAAAGCTCATCCTTGCCACAGATACACCTAGATAACACCCACATCAGTGTAAATTACCTGTAAAACAATAGAAAGACTGGCAGGATAGACTCTCCATAACTAAATGTAGAGAAGAAGCCACCTTCAAGAGGGTAGGAAGGGCAGAAATGTAGTCAGGAAACCACGTGAACTGAGGGACGGAGGGACATTGCCATCTCAGAGAAAGGAGGGGAGCACACCTCACACCAGCGCTCCAGGCATGGGAGACATGCACCGGAAAGATGACTCTCCTAACACTTGGCTTTGAAAACCACAGGGTCTTCACACTGCAAGTTCTTACCATCAGTGGGGCTTAATACCTGGACATTTAGAAACCAGTGGGCTCTTTGAAAGAGCTAGAAGGCAAGGGGAAACTGACTCCCAGCTCTTAAAAGAAACAACATAAAAAGCCTGCTAAGATAAAGCATTGAAGCAGCAGTTTGAAAAACAATGCCTGGGACATAAGGAGGGAGATTTATTTACTAATCTTGAAGCTTATGCTGGAGGGGAAGGGATTTTAGGAAGACTTCTCCAAGAACAAAAGAGCTGATTGGTGCCATCTCTCTTCCCCCAGTTGGCCAGATACACGGATACCCAAGAAACCAGTAAACACGAAAACTCTCCACCTAGCTTGCTGACCCCGTGCCCCTCCCCTGTACTCTGCAGTGCACCACCCCTTCCAGCCCAGCCTCGGCAGGAGCTTCCTGGCAGCGGCAGGACCCCTCTCACAGCAGATGGTCATGGGCCTTGCTGGCATAGGTGTCATGCCCCTCGCTTCTCCTGCAGACCACCTCTTCCATTACATGCCCTTGGCATGAGTCCATATAAAATGATGAACACGTAGTTACTCTGTGCAAACACTTTGAAAGGCATCGCAAATACACATGCCATGAGGTTAAGTATAACACCTGCAAAGAGGGGCGCCTGGGTGGCTCAGTCGGTTAAGCGTCCGACTTTCACTTAGGTCATGATCTCGCGGTTCGTGGGTTCGAGCCCTGCGTCGGGCTCTGTGCTGACTGCCAGCTCAGAGCCTGGAGCCTGTTTCAGTCTGTGACTCCCTCTCTCTCTGACCCTCCCCTGCTCATGCTGTCTTTCTCTCTCTCTTAGAAATAAAAAAAAAATTAAAAAAGAAAACCTGCAAAGAGCTTATGCTCAAAGGTAAGAAAATGAATGACCTCAGAATAACTCAATAATTGCTATAAAAGCAAGAGGCCTGCCAGGGAAGATGGGAGAAGCCTGACAGTGTGCAAGCAGCGCTGACAGGGGCTAGCAACACTCCAGAGTGCCTCTTGCATTGGGGATAGGAAAGATAACCACACACACCAGTCCAAATGTGGCTCTAGCAGTGGGTTAGTGGCAGATATCTGGTATGACTGCAGGTCCCTTCCGTCAATGAAAGCTTCTCAGAAAACAGCACAGGGAGAACACCCCGCAGTTTCATACTACTATAGCTCTGAAAATGCCTGATCTGACCCAACTCAAGCACAAGATGGCCTCAGCCTGGCTCATTTACAACATAGGAACAAAACCCTGCCCACAACAGCTAAAAAGAACCATTGCAGGTGACTGAATTGAAGGTAAAAATGGCTTATCTACAATAGGGTGTGCACAGCACACAGAAGAAACGCTCCCTGAAGCCCCAGGCTCTGGTGAACCGGGGACATTGCATGGTAGGGCACTACAAGAGCTCTCCTTCACGACTGCTACGTTCAAGAGCAGGAGATTTAGGTGACTTTCCTAACACACAGTAGCAGACATAGAGAGTTAGACAAAATGAGGAGATAGGGGAATACAATGAAAGACAGGCCAAAATCATAGCAAGAGAGCTAAAAGCAATGGAGATTAAGTAATATGCCTGATAGATAATTTAAAGTAGCTGTCATAAAATACTCACTGGACGTAAGAAGAGTGGAGGACCTCAGTGGGACCCTCAACAAGGAGACAATATAAAAAAAAACTAATCAGATTAAGAACTCAATAATTAAAATAAAAAATACATTAGATGGAAAAAATAGTAGAACAGAGGAAGCAGAAGACTGGATCAGCCACCTGGAGGCTAGAGTAATGGACAATAATCAAGTTAAACAAGAGAAAGAAAATAGAATAATAAAAAGTTAAATACATTAAAGGAACCCAGTGACACCATCAAGTGTAATAAAATTAGCATTATAGGGATCTCAGAAGGAGAAGAAAGAGAAGAGGGGATAGAAAATATATTTGAAGAAATAACAGCTGAAAACTTACCAAATATAAGGAAGGAAACAGACATCCAGATCTAGGAGGCACAGGGTCTTCAACATAATTAACCCAAGGAGGTCCACACTAAGACATATAGTAATTAAAATGGCAAAAAGAAGTGATAAAGACAGGATGTTAAAAGCAGCAAGACAAAAGAAAGTTATATACAAGTGAAACTCCATAAGGCTATCAACTGATTTTTCAGCAGAAACTTTGCAGTACAGAAGAGAATGCTATGATATTTTCAAAGCTCTGAAAACAGTTATTAATAAACATAAATGAATTAAATTGATAGTTATACAACAATAGTAGGGGACCACTTATATCACTGGATAGAGCATCCAAACAGAAAACCAACAAAGAAACAGTGGCTTTGAATGAAACATTGGACCAGATGGATCTAACAGATACATTCGGAGCATTCCATCTTAAAACAGAAGACTAATACACTATTTTCAAGTGCACATTGTCCAGAATAGGTCACATATTAGGTCACAAAACATATGTCAAAAAATTTAAAAAGATCGAAGTCATACCACACATCTTTCCTGACCACAATGCTATGAAACTAGAAGTCAACCACAAGAAGAAATGTAGAAAGACCACAAATACATGGAGGTTAAATAATCTGTCATTAAATAATGAATGGGTCGATCAAAAAATCAAAGAGGAAATGAGAGGCGCCTCGGTGGCTCATTTGGGTAAATTTCTGACTTTTTTTAGGCTTAGGTCATGATCTCACAGTTGTGAGATGGAACTCCACATGGGGCACCATGATGGGCATGGAACCTGCTTAAGATTCTCTGTCATTTTCTACTCTTCCCCTCCTCTTTTCCCTCTCTTAAAAATAAAAAAAAAAAAAGAGGAAATGAAAAAATACATGGAGACAAATGAAAATGAAAATGCAATCGTCTAAAATCTTTGGGATCCAGCAAAATCTGTTGTAAGAGGGAAGTTTATAGCAATCTAGGCCCATATCAAGAAGCAAAGAAAATCTCAAACAACCTAAAGGATCTGGAAAAGGATCTAGAAAAATAATTAACAAGCAAAATCCAAAACCAGTAGAAGGAAGGAAAAAATAAAGATTAGAGCAGAAATACATGAAATAGGAACTAAAAAATCAATAGAATAGATTAATGAAACCAGGAGCTGGTTCTTTGAGAAGATCAACAAAATTGACAAACCTTTAGCTAGACTCATAAAAGAGGGAGAGCGAGATTGAGAGAACTCAAATAAACAAAATCAGAAATGACAGAGGAGAAAGAACAACCAATGCCAAAGAAATACAAGGGCTTATAAGAGAATATTTTGAAAAATTATATGTCAATAAATTGGACAACTTAGATGGAATGGATAAATTTCTAGAAACATATAACCTTCTCAAAACTGAATCAGGGAGAATTAGAAAATTTAGAGCACCTGGGTGGCTCAGTTGGTTAAGGGTCTGACTTTGGCTCAGGTCATGATCTCACTGTTCATGAGTTCAAACCCCACATCGGACTCTTTGCTGTTAGTGTGGAGCCTGCTTTGGATCCTCGGTCTCCCTCTCTCTCTGCCCTTCCTCTGCTTGTACCTCTTTCTCTCTTTTAAAAATAAATAAATCTTAAAAAAATAGAAAATTTTAACAGACTGATTACCGGCAATGAAATTGAATCAGTAACCAAAAAACTCCCAACAAACAAAAGTCTAGGACCAGATGGCTTCACAGGTGAATTCTATCGAATTATTACTTATTTCACCAAACTATTATAAACAACAGAAGACGAAGGAAAGCTTCCAAATTCATTCTTTGAGGAGGCCAGCATTACCCTAATACCAAAACCAGATTAATGCATCCCCCATCAAAAACAAACAAACAAACAAACAAACAAACAAACAAACAGAGAGAGAACTACAGGCCACTATCTTTAATGAACTTAGATGCAAAAATCCTCAACAAATATTAGCAAAATGAATCCAACAATATATCTAAAAAATAATTCATCATGATCAAGTGGGATTTACTCCTGGGATGCAAAGGTGGGTCAACAGTTGCAAATCAATCAACGTTATGTATCATATCAACACGAGAAAGGATAAGAACGGTATGATCATTTCAATAGATGCAAAAAAAAAACATTTGAAAAATAACAATATCCATTCATGATAAAAACCCTTAACAAAGTAGGTTTAGGAGGAATATACCTCAACATATTAAAGCCCATATATGAAAAACCCACAGCTAATACCACACTCAATGGTGAAAACTTTCAGGCTTTTCCTTTAGGATCAGGAACAAGACAAGGATGTCCACTCTCAAAATTTTATTCAATGTAGTATTAGATGTCCTGGCCACAGTAATCAAAGTACAAAAAGAAATAAAAGGCATCAAAATTGGTAAGGAAGAAGTAAAATTTTCAGTATTTGCAAATACTTTACATGGAATACCCGACAAACTCCACCAAAAAACAAAACAAAACAAAAAAAAAAAACCCAAAAAAACCCTACTGGAACTAATAAATATATTCAGTAAGGTCAGAGAATACAAAATAAAAGTATAGAAATATGCCACATTTCTATATACTACCAATGAAGTAGCATAAAGAGAAATTAAGAAAACAATTCCATTTATGATTGCACCAAAATAATAAAATACATAGAAATAACTTACCCAAAGAGGTTAAAAACTCTGAAACCTATAAACATTGATGAAAGAAATGAAGATGACATAAACAAATAGAAAGATTCTCCATGCTCATGGACTGGGAGAACAAATGTTGTTAACGTGTTTATACTAACCAGGCTCTATGCTCCTCCCTATTCAACAGATAGCTACGTCTCCTGGTACAGTGCCAGCCATGTCCCCGAGACACAGTGGTGAAGGTGAATGGATTGGCCATATTGGGTGCTTGGTTAACAGGGCTGCTTTTAACTCTGTCGATATTGTCACTATCAATGACCTCTTCACTGACCTTATATACATGGTATATATGTTCCAATATCAGTCCACCTACAGCAAATTCAGTGGCACAGTCAAGGCTGAGAGAGGGAAACTTGTCATCAATGGAAAGCCCATCCCATCTTCTAGGAGTGAGACCCTGCCAACCACAAATGGGGTGATGCTAGTGTTGAGTAAGTTGTGGAATCCACTGGGGTCTTCACCACTGTGAAGAAGGCTGGGGATCACCTGAAGTGTGGGGCCAAGGCAGTCATCATCTCTGCCCCTTCTGATAATGCCCCCATGTTTGTGATGGACATGAACCATGAAAAGGATGACAACTCCCTCAAGATTGTCAGTAATGCCTCCTGCCCCACCAACTGCTTGGCTCTTCTGATCAAGGTCATCCGTGACAACTCTGGCATCATAGAGGAAAACATGGCCACAGGCCATGCCATCACAGCCACCCAAGAAACAGTGGACAGTCCCTCTGGGAAGCTCTGATTTGGTGGCAGAGGGGCTTCTCCAAATATCATTCTCGCTTCTACTAACACCACCAAGGCTGTAGGGAAGGTCATCCCTGATCTGAATGGGAAGCTCACTGGAATGATCTTCCTTCCATGCACCCACTAGTGGATCTGACCTGTTGCCTGAGAAAGCTGCCAAATACAGTGACACCAAGAAGGTGGTAAAATAGGCGTCAACGGGCCTCCTCAAGGGCTTCCTGGGCTACACTGCACACCACGTTGTCTTCTGTGACTGGAACAATGACTCTCACTCTTCCACCTTTGATGCTGGGGCTGGCACTGCTCTCAACAACCATTTTGCCAAGCTCATTTCCTAATATGATCATGAATTTGGCTACAACAACTGGCCTTCAAGGAGTTAAGAGTCCCTTAGACCATCAGCCCCAGAGAGAGCAAGAGGAAGAGAAAGGCCCTCAGTTGCTGGGAAGTTTTTGCCCGAACTCATATCCCGACACACCGAGAATCTCCCAACCTCTACAGTTTCCATCATGGGCCTCTTGAAGCAGGGGATGGGCTTGCGCAGCCCTACCTTGTCATGTACCATAAATAAAGTATACTGTACCCAGGGAAAAAGACCCAAAGCAATATACTACCCAAAGCAATTTACACATTTAATGTAATCTCTATCAAAATAGGAACAGAATTTTTCCCAGAACTAGAACAAACAATCCTAAAGTTAGTATGGAACCACACAAAACCACCAAATAGCCAAAGCAGTCTTGCAAAAAGTAGAACAAAACTGGAAGTATCACACTATCAGATTTCAAGATATTCTGCAAAGCTGTAGTAATAAAAATAGTAAGGAACTAGCACAAAAATAGACACATGGATCAACAGAACAGATTAGAAAGTCCAGAAATATACCCAGAGTTACATAGTCAAAGGCTACTTTCTCCTCCCATACACAAAAATAAACTCTAAATGGATGAAAGACCTGAATGTGAGACCTGAAACCATAAAACCCCTAGAAGAAAACATAGGGTGTAATTTATTTGACACTGGCCATAGCACCATTTCTCTAGATATGTCTCTTGACACAAGGGAAAGAGGAACAAAAATGAACTATTGGGACTACATTAAGATAAAAAAGCTTCTGCACAGGAAAGGAAACAATTGACAAAACTAGTAGACAACCTACTGAATATGAAAATATATTTGCACATGACATATCTGATAAAGTGTTAGTATCCAAAACATGTAAAGAATGTGTACCATTCAACAAAAACCCAAACAATCTAATTAAAAATGGGCAGATGACATGGACAGAAATTTCTCCAAAGAAGACATACAGATGATCAACAGATGCATTAAAAGATGCTCATCATCACTAATCATCAGGGAAATGCAGTGCAGATCAAAACCACAATGAGCTATCACCCCACATTGTCAGAATAGCCAAAATAAAATCACAAGAAACAAGTGTTGTTGAGGATGTGGAGAAAACAGAACCCTCATGTAGTGTTGGTAGGAATGCAAACTACTTCAGTCGCTGTGGAAAACAGTATGGAGCTTCCTCAGAAAATTAAAAATACAATTAGAATAGAATCTAGCAATTCTACTACTGGATACTTATCAAAAGAAAACAAAACACTAGTCTGAAAAGATATATACACCCCTGTTTATTGCAGCATTATTTGTAACATTTGCAACCACATGGATTGAGCTAGAGAGTATAATGCTAAGTAAAATAAATCAGTTGGAGAAAGACAAGTACCATATAATTGCACTCACATGTGGAATTTAAGAAACAAAGCAAAGAAAAAAAAAAAAGAAACAAAGAGACAAAGAAAAACCAGAGACAAATATGAAAACAGACTCTTAACTGTAGAGAACAGATGATTACTAGAGGGGAGTTGGGTGGGGGTTATGGTTGAAAAAGGTGAAATAAATTATAAGTACACTTATCATGATGAGCACTGAGTAGTGTATAGATTTGTTGAATCACTTATTGTATACCTAAAACTAATATAACACTGTTAATTATACCAGGATTTTTGAAAATTAAATTAAAACATTATTATAAAGCAAATATAAGATGTTTCTGTGTCTCAATCTCTTTCTCTAGTTTTTTTCCAGACCTCCTGTCAATTTCTCAGGCCTGGATTCTTTCCACTTCAGGGGAATAGCATAGTTGCCTCCTTACTTCTCTCTCAGGTTCTAGTGTATCTCACCTCCAATACATCCTTCTCTTGACTGTGGGGCTACTATAGGGAATAGTAAGTCTGAACATTTATTCCTTTGCCTACAAATGCCTTCATAGCTTCCCAATGTCAGCAGATAAACTCAATCTACTTAGCATTCTGCCTCCTGACCTGGCCTCTGTCTAGCAGTATCATCTCTCTCTACTCCTTTAGACCCTTGCTAAGCTCTAGCTTTACTGAACTAGTTGAAGTTTATAATAACTGGCAGATTATTTGCCATACCCAGCCCTTCACTCCTGTGCTTCCCTTCTATGTAGTTAATGCATCATTGCGCATGATGTCAGCCTAATATTACCTCTGCAGAAATGTCCTCCTGCTAACTCTACCTGCTCTCACTTAAATCCAAGTTCCTCTTTATATCACATCAGACTGTCATTGCCTTCTTATTTGTCTCCTTGTTCAATGTTGGTTTCCTCCATTAAAGTACTACTCTTTGAAGCAAGGAAACTGTCTATCATGGTCACTGTTTTATCTCTGGAGTTTAGTGCAGTTTCTCTTACACATAATGGCTATTCCACAAATACAGGTTGAATGATGAAGTAAATATGCTCAGATAGCAAACAGATTCGAGGGCTCAGTGAGACTCATCTGCATTAAGGAGAAAGAAAGAAATCAGGGACATGTGACCTTGGTCCTAAGCGAAATTTTCCAGTAAAACAATTATATTTTTAGCTAGATGTGATGGTAATAAATTGGGACAAGGAATCCACTCATATTCCCAAACACATTCCCCCTATTTTATTATGTTGACCTATACTGATGACACATTTGGTATGTTTCTTGGAATAAAGCTCTTAATTTCTTGATGCCCTCCTCCCTTCAGGTAAATCTAAAATTCTATTCCTGTCTGTTTTGTTTTTCTATAGAAAACTGTCCTAGGTATCTTCAAAGTAATGCTGTGACATCTCAGTGACAAACATGATAAGAACACTAAAAATATTTGTTCTTTTTTCAATACTTCTTAATAATTTATTTTGGTACTGTTTATTTGGCATGTGATTCATATACTTATTTAGTCAGTCAGTATTTAATGTCTTGAAAGGTGCTCTGTGCAAAGCACTGTGGAAAGCACTAGGAAGATATATAGTCCCTTTTTTCTCTGAAAATGCTCAGCATAAAGCAGGGGATATAAACATGATTAAACTCAAATATTATTGACAATAGCATCATGACACAGAAAGATTCCCAGATGAGATCGGAGAAGTGCGACATGAGTTCTCCTCTCTAGATTGAGCATTAAGTGAGTATGATATTTGGCAAGTGACTTTAACTTTCTGGGCCTTAGTGTCTTATTTGTAATAAGGGATTTGAATTATATAAACACTAAATTAGTTTTCTAATATATACAAATTGTGGATTTAAGAGATTATATTTTAAGAAATAAAATATTTTCTATCAATTTGGCAAATATTAGATAAATAATTCTGAGTTGGCAATTTTCTTTTGACATGCATATTCATATATACTGTTAGCAGATGTGTAAATTGGTGTAACCTATTTATAAGACTTAAAAACATGAGTTGAGCATGCAATTCTAATTTACAAGAAATTTTGTTACAACAGAATTTTTAAAATATTTAATAATTGCATAAATATACAAAACTAAGAGAGCACACAGTTTACTGTACACAGTTTACTCCATACCCCAAGCTCTTCAGCACTGTGCTGAGCTCTGTTTTTCCATGGTACAAAGTAGAATGGCATAAAGCAAAATACAGAGGATGAAACTGAGGTAAAATATAGGTGGAAATAATAAAAAATAATAAGCAAGAATTAATGAGTATGTAAGAGCAGTAGAAATGGGAAAAAAGAACAGAGAGCTAGAGATACATGTGGCAGGATTGTGAGGAATCAAGGAATTGAATGTGGAGAGAAATAGAAGAAATTACGGGGGTTAAATAATAATGACAATAATTATACTAATGCTAGAACTCCTATTTATTAAGAAGTTACTATGTTTCAAACACTGTGCTAGTTATTTAATACACTGTCATACAAATTAACAGGATTTGATTAGTAGAGATAATTAAGTTGAATCCAATTTTAAACTCATGGGGTTTGAAGTGCCCAAGGGATATGCTAACTCCTGAGGCATCTTTAGGGAATACAGATGAGAGTGAATGATGCAGAATGAATCAGAGAGAACCTAGGAGATTTCTCCTCCTCAAGAGAAGCAGGAATCTCAGAAAGCAGAAGTTTAAATGGCCTTTCTATTGATATATCTATTGATTTATTGATCTGTCTTCAGTTTTACAAGGAGTAATTTTATAAGTTACACAAGAAGTCACAATATACCCAAAAGAAGTCACTGCTTCATTTTTTGTGTGTAACTGATTTTTCTCATGAGCCTTCACTCACTAGGTGGTGATAAAGCAAAACACAGACACACACAAATTAAAAAAAAAAAACAAAACACAAACAGGCAAACTGTTTTAAGACATTCCTCCTATTTGAACAGTCTGTGTGCTTTTTTAGTCTTATGTTACAAAAATTTTCAAAATTATAGAAGAAAGTAGAAAACTTATAACTTCCATTTATCCATCACCTATACTAAATAATCATTAGCATTACCAAGTTGTTTTTCTTGCTGGTAGTATTTTACTTTTTAAATGTTTGTTTATATTTGGGAGAGAGAGAGCGCGCACAAGTGGGAGAGAGGCAGAGAGAGAGATGAGAGCAGGCAGACGATTCCAAGCGGGTTCTACTCTGACAGCAGAGAGACAGATGTGGAGCTTGAACTCACAAGCTGTGAGATCATGACCTGAGCTGAAGTCAGGCGCTTAAATGACTGAGCCACCCAGGTGACCCTCTTGCTGCAGTATTTTAAATTTAATCACAAACATCATTACATTTTACCTTTAAATATTTTGAATGCACCTCAAAAAGAAATCAGGACTTTTTCCTTTATGTCGTTTCTATAACTATTATACCTTGAAATTAATGATATTTTAGTGCCACCTAATATTGGCTTGATTTTTAAATTCCCTAATTGTCCTCAATGAGCATCATATTTGTTCAAAGCAGGATCAAATCAAAGATCATCAACTGCATTTTATTTTGCTTGTAAGCTTCCCCCCACTTTTTTTAATCTAGAAGAGTCTCTCCTTTTATTTTTATACCACTAACTTGTTGAAGATACCAGATAAATTGTCCTATAGAATGACACACATGTAGCTTGAATCCTTCTAATAAGAAAACTTTGTAGGTGATGCTGTGTGTTTCATATTGCATTACGCCAGAAGGTACATGACATCTGGTTGTCCCATCATTAGTGATGCTAAGATTGATGACTGCATTAAAGAGTTTATAAAGTTAAACTTTCCCCTTACAACATATATTTCATGGGCTGATACTTAATATTCACACAAATATTCAGTTCTCTGTGAGCATATTTCAGTTAATAGTTTTAGTGTGCATGGGTGATCTTTGTTTAAATAAATTATTTTATTAGGATTACAAAACATTCAATTGCTTTTGACTGCATATTTAATCTTCCAAACATGCTTCCCCTTACACATACACATACACACATTTTCCTCCAAAAGTGATATTTAAGTATATGACAGGGATTATCGTGTCCTCGAAAAAATATATATATATAGGGCCTCAAATCTACATGGAATCTGCTAGATTCTCTCTCTCTCTCTCAATGTTTATTTTTGAGAGAGACAGACAGAATCCGAAGCAGGCTCTGCTTGAGCCCATAAGCCTGAGATCATGACCTGAGCTGAAGTCAGAAGCCCAACTTACTGAGACATCCAGATGCCCCTAGATTCTCTTAATTATGGGTATTCTTCATCAGCGGGCTTACTGTTTGGTCTCCTAGAGTTGGCAGCTCAAGGATCCCAGTGACACTCCTGATCTATTCTCTTGTGTCTCAGATAGGGCTGGTGCTGCCACCTATCTGATTTCTATCTCATCTAGGATCTTGTAGATGCAACCTTCTGCATGTCTACCATATGCCTATCTTTCCAGGGCCTAAACTGTCTATGCCAAATTGTTGCCATGAGGTTTCATCACTCTGCGTTACCATGGTCTACTCTATGGAAGGACTATTGCTATCAAACTGGCTATAATCTGTGTACCAGAACCCCAAGGGAATGTGGGACTCTTTGGTCCTTTCTGCAAAGACAAAATGAATATGGCTTGGGAAATATGACCAATTGTTTTGGTTTGCCTGGACCTGAAGCATTTCCCAGCAAGTGAACATTTCAGGGCTAAAACTGGGATAGTTCTAGGAAAGCCAGGGCAGATAAGAACCCTATTGGGAAAGCTAAAAAAGCAGCCCTCTCTCTGTCCAACAGTGCCACGCTGCAGGGGACACATGGCTGGGGTGGCTACAGGTTGGCCTTAGGCTGATATGTATAGCGATTTCCTTTCAGGGACCTTCTACATTCAGCCTCTCCCTCAATAACTCCAAACAGATCTCTCTCCTCTGGCAGTTTGGTCTAGATGTGTGAGAGGGGCAGACTTGACCAGCCCCCTGCTTTGCTGGCAAAATGGAACCCTTTCTTCTCCCACAGTCTTGGACAGAATGGAGATATTTTTCTTTTTTCTTTTCTCTTTCTGAATACCCAGGATTTCCCCTAGACCATTAGAGAGACATACTAGGTGTTTCCTTCTGCCAGCTTACATTTTGACTCTATCTTCACAGCTAAGCCTTGGCAGAGATAAAGCATAAGAAATAAAGGTAGCCTTCTTGATCGGGAAAACTGAACTGTAAAGTGTTTCAGAATAAGTTCATCTCAAATATCCATTCTTCGTCATAGGAACGCATATCTCTCATATGCTTTAAAATATAATGGCAAATGTATTGTGGCTTTGTTGTATTAAAGGAGAAAATGTTCCTGAAGAGATGACACTAAATAATTTTCCTCTTGCTATTTTCATTACATGAGTTGGCTTGATAATAGGTTGAACAGAATTTAAAAGCATCTGATATTTGGTACTTCTAAAATCTGTGTTAATACTTTTATTTCTCAGTCATACCTTGTCTGACATCCATTTATATGGCAGATGTTATGTGGTCAATGAAATTCCCTAATACTTTTTAAGCCATATGGCAACTATGTCTTTTAAATTATCTCAAGTGCTATGACTCGTGGAGATATAGGTTATCATAGGTACTCTGCAAAGAAAGTACAATGATTTATACGAGCTAGTAGAGATGGGACATAAACTGCATATTTCTGCATTTTTGTTCAACATTTTCTCTTATAACAAACTGCTGGTTAGATCTCTATGGGACTAAAAGCTTCTGGAAGACAAAGTGCCTTCTGGAAGAGAACGCACATGAGATGATCTTTTTCATTTATTTCTCTAAGTAATTTGACCAATCAAGAGATAGGGCTTAGAGGGGAGTTGCAAAATCTAAGGGAGTGCCAAAAATACTTGGTAACCAAGGTAAGTATTTTAACACAATCTATCAGTCAAAATGAATGCAAAAAATAATGATATAGCAAATATAAACATTTATTTTAAAAAAAATTTTACTGTTTATTTTTGAAAGACAGAGTGTGAGCGAGGGAAGGGGTAGAGAGAGAGGGAGACACCGAATCCAAAGCAGGCTTCAGGTTCTGAGCTGTCAGCACAGCACCCAACAGGGGGCTCAAACTCATGAACCGTGAGATCATGACCAGAGCCGAAGTGGGACATCTAACTGACTGAGCCGCCCAGGCACTCCTCAAATATCAACACTTAAATAAAGATGGGATAAGTATTGTGAAGTTTCCCTTCTGCCTTAGGCTCTAGTATAGCATTACATGGCACTCTATAGAATCCTTTAAAGAAGGACTTTCTGTCCAGCTGCACAGGGTCAGGGTCAACTCCTGCAGTGGTTGTATCAACTGAAGATTCCTGCTTTACCCAAGGTCTCACTCTTCCCCACTCACATGCATAACAGAGTGAGGCAGAGGAAGCAAAGCCCAGATATTTTGACAATTCGAAAAAAATTCTAAGGCACCCCTTCCTCAAACTCCCTGTTTGGCCAGGCTTTATCTAGCGTGCATTTATTATTTGACTTCTTTTTCTGCCCAATTCTGGTTCTTTCACCTTCCTTCACAGGTGCTGATCCTTATAGCATCTTGCACTTCAATCTCTGACTTACCATCTGTTTCCAGAGACCCCAACCTATGACTGGGATGAAGTCCTAAAGCCTTCTTCATTTAGGTATCCCGTTTTGATTGAATATTTGAGTTAGCGCGGTGCCTAGGTGGCTCAACTTGTTAACCATCCAACTGTTGATTTTGGTTCAGGTTGTGATCTTATGGTTCATGAATTCAAATCCAACATCAGGTAGATGTCTCCATCCAGTCATCACAGGGTAGAAAGCCTGCTTGGGATTCTCTGTCTCCCTATGTGCCCTTCCCCTAGTCATACTTTCTATTTCAAAATAAATAAATAAACTTAAAAAAAAAAGGAAAATTTGAGTTAGCTTGTTTTAGTATCTCTTCTTAAAAATCTATTGCCAAACCAAGAGAACACTTTCCACACTGTATGTTAGCTAATTTGACAATAAATTATATTTAAAAAATTTAAAAATTTAAAAAAATATATGAGAAAACTGTTATTTGTAACAGTGTCAGGAGAATGGGAACAGAACTATAGACAAGTTTTATGGAAATGAATACACACATCTGTAATTGTAACAGATAGAATTACAAATAATAATCAACCATAACTACAGTGTGGTTTTATTACTGACAATCAGGCCTATCTCATGGCAGTTAAAACTGATTTCTCATGATAATTGTTCACATTCTCTTTTTTGTTTGTACTTCCCTTTTGCTCCCTCTGTTTATCACAAGATCCCATGCCAGACTCGCTACCTCCTTAAATGATTCACTATTGTGGATAGTTCCTGAAGCTTTGGTCAGAATGTCCTCAAAATTCTTTAATCAAAAAGTCTTTCTGTCCCATATACATGACTTTAGCTGCATTTTTCTTTAAGCTGACTATTTCTTCTTCTTAGTAACCATTGCACAGATTTATACAAATGCTGCAAACTCAGAAAACATTTTCCCCTTAAATGCAAATATGGTTAGCTGGCCAAGAAGCTTCAGTACCATTCTTTTTATGAATGACTTATAAAGGGATTACATAGTTTTCCAAGAAAATGAAACTTTTTTTCCTATTCTTGAAGCAGGAAACAATACGGCTTGGGTTGAGCGTTACCAGAAGTATGATCACTTCTGAGGTATAATCCTTTTCACATGTAGTATTTTTCCCCACTCCTTTCCTCCCTGCTTCCCTTCCTTCTTTCCTCAACTGCATAGCCCTGCCTTACCTGAGATTCTGCCCTTTCCAAGTTGCTACATTTGGGAAATGTTGCATTGTACCTTATACTTTCTAGCCTCAGTGGAACTGCACTGTTAGTTGTTTTGGGTTTATGACATACAAGTTATATTTACACCTAGGTATAAATATTTTTTTTCTACCAGAATATCAAAAAAAAAAAAAATCACTGGGTGGAACTCAGACTATTTGGTACCCTACTGCAAACTTGGTATTTGACAGTGACTGATCAATTCACTTTTATGGATTTCAACTTTTCCTTCTGGCATTTGGAGATATTTGCTGAAATATTGTTGAAATTTTCACTATCAAAGTTACAAAGTTGAATGATACTGTAGTTTCACTTGAGAAACCCTAGCTTTGGAGAATTGCATATGTAATTTTACAGATTTACCAGAGCTGTGCACATACACAGGGGCTACCAAGTGAACTATGGATTTGAATTTAGGACTTTTGTTCAGTAGCTAGAAGGCCTTGGGCATATCATACAACCTCTCAGAGTCTTAGTTTATTCATCTGTGAATGGAGATAATGAGGATAATAATAACTAACTTGCATGGATATTAAGAAGATGTGAGAATCCCTTCCCCCCCAAAATAGTAATCCATGGTTTATATAATTACTTTATATCTGTTATCTATCATTATCACTGGAGAATTTATAATATTTTTGTTAGCGTACTTTTTTAAATGTTTTATTTATTTCTGAGAGAGAGAGAGGAGAGAGTCAGAAAGAGAGGGAGACACAGAATCTGAAATAGGCTCCAGGCTCTGAGCTAGCTGTCAGCAGAGCCTGGCGCGGGGATTTGAACCCATGAACCGTGAGATCATGACCTGAGCTGAAGTTGGATGCTTAACCGACTGAGCCACCCAGGCACCCCTAGTCCACTTTCTTTTTTAACAGTTTTGCTTGATTGTTTTTAGTTTTCTGAGTTTATACATAGGTATTAGTTCACACAATTTTGTAATATGTAAAGTGCTTTGAGCTCTCAGAGAAAAAGCATTATGCAAATAGAGAGCATTATTATTCACTGCACTGATGTGTGAATGCTCAAGGCTCCTAGACACATTCATCTTAAAGGATGTATTAACTTCAAAATCTACATGAACCCTGTAAATGCACACTTAATAAACACTGACAATTTATAATTTTCACTTTTCTGTTAAAAGTAAAAGCAAAGAAAAAAGTTAATGTAACACAAAATTTATGACAAGTGTTTTAATCTTTAAGTTAGTATTGACCTTTTGCAAATTAAATGTAGAGAATTATAATAAGAGATCTTGCCAATCATTGACAATTATGGCCGAAATACTGTCTATATACATTTGAGCTATGTACATTTCCTTATTATTATATTAGCATCTTACATTTGCATTCACTTGACACAACATTCTTGTATATATTTCTAACTCTCATAATTATCCTGTGAGAAAGAAAGCCAGGGATAATTACTCCTTTATTATAAATGAAGAAATAGAGGCACAGAGAGCTTAAGTCATTGGTCTATCATGTTAAAGAGTTTTCTATTTTTAATTTTTTTTCAATGTTTATTTATTTTTGAGAGAGAGAAAGTGCAGGCCCCCCAACATTAAAGAATCTTAAGTTCATACTATATCCACTCAACAGAGCATGTAAGGAGGATCATCATTGTTCCAATCTGAAGTATAGACTTGAGATGTGGTTTGGAACAGGTTGAAAAGATACTTGAAATCAATGCTGAGAAATTTTGGTGTTCAGAGGCACCTGGGTGGCTCAGTCCGTTAAGTATCAGACTTTAGTTCAGTTCATAATCTCATGGTTTGTGAGTCTGAGTCCCAGGTAAGGCCCTCTGTTCCTCTTTCTCTGCCAATCCCCTGCTCACATACTATCTCTCTCTCTCTCTCTCTCTCTCTCACTACCTCTCTCTTTCCAAAATAAACATTAAAAAAAGAAATTTACACATTTTAATAGATTTTTTAAAATGTTAATATTTATTTTTAAGTAACTTCTACATTCAATACGGGGCTCAAACCCACAACCCCCAAATCAAGAGTACATGCTCCATGACCAAGCCAGCCAGGCACTCCAAAATTTGGGTATTTTTATGGATAGAATGAGAGAGGAAAGTTTGAAGGCTGGACACATGCTCTCTTCATCAGAACTGTGATCTGAGAAGATTAATACGATGGACCATGTGGATAGACAGAAGGTGAAGAGAAATAGAGGCAGACTAACAAGGTAATTGGAATAGTTCAGAATATAAGGCAACGATATATAAAACCATTAAGGAAGTGGTATGAAAGTGTGACTGTATAGAAGCTTACATTTTTTGAGACACTTGGGAATATAGGGATTGTAGAGAACTAGAGAGGATACAGTGATGAAACTCCTCTCCTTTACACTGAGTTCTGAACCAATTAGGAAGAAGGGCACAGGATTCTAAAATATAGAGATGAGAAAATCTGCTTAATGGCTGAGGTTCCTGGTTTGGCCACAAGATAGCCAATCAGCTTGCTGTATTTGAACCGAACGGTCTGAGCATTGTCATTGGCATGAGTGGATACCTTTAGAACTTGCTGGTATGGCCTGCTTCGGTCAAGAGGCACGGAGAAGTGGGGTATGCCTAGCAGGTATGCTTTCGTGAGCAATCTGTTTCTGAAAAAGGAGGGAGGGAGGAGCTGAAAGAAACATGTTGAGTATTTTCTTCCAAACTTGCTAATCAGAAAATCTCTTCCTGTGATGAATGAACAATAAGGTAAGGAAAGAGTCTGACATTTGACCAAAGGGAAATACAGAGTGTGGCATTAAGTGAAATAGAACAAAATCATCTTTGAATGATTTAGCCATTTGGAAATAACCGGTGATAAACTCAGCCTAAAGCAGGGTTTTTCAACCACAGCCCTAATCATAGATTTGACCGGATAATTAATTGGTATAGGCAGCTATCTTGTGAGTGGGTATTAAGCAACATCCTTGTCCTCTGTCAGTATCATATGCCCAGCATGACACCCCAAAATGTCTACAGACATTGCCAGATTTCTCCTGGTAAGTTTCATCTTTCCCCTCCGTCTCATTGAGAATGACTGGCCTAAATGGCAAGGGCTATGAACCATGGCTTTGTACTCATCTCGAGGATTTAAGTCTTAATCTTCCTAAATTAATCTGCATGAGTCTCTCCAAGTCTATTACCTGACTGTTTTTATTTTAAGTTCAAAAGACCATGTCTATCATTATGAGAGGAATACAATTTACATTAGACCTCAAATCTTAGAAAATACTTTGATAGCTGGATAGCTGGGAGAACACTGGTGGGAATTCATTATACATAATTCTTTCCTAGTTTGGAAGGATATTCTTTGGTTTACAAAATGTTTTTAAAATCCTCTTTGTCAGAGATGGAAGACTATACTTATTACACAAGGTCGTAGATAGCAAAAAAGCATCCAGGTGCCACTATGATTAATAACACCCGCGTCATTATTGCCATTTTCCCACAGGCATCTAATTATGTGTTTTCCGAAGACATTATTTCCGCATGGGGCTATAGTTATATCCATCTGGAACAGGAGGGAATGTCATTGTAGGAAACATGAAATAAAAAACAAAACGCCATAAAATACTCTACAATCTTCAACAATTTGGGTTAGTACAAACAGCATTAGGATTAAAGTAAGACTTGGGGTTAAGAATCAGTTTCACTCCCGACCTGCTCCTTTACCTTGAAAAAGTCTATATTTTTGGGACTAAGTTGGCACATGGGATCCAAATCAACTCTCCACAATGCTGTATAGTTGGCTAGATGGGGTGGAAATCTTTTTCTGATTTTTATTTGTCCTGAAGACCCACTTTTGTATCACTTAGATGTGTCTCCAATCCAATTTGCCAATATCGGCAATCGTGGGCTTTGGCCTTTGTCCTTGTCACTACAAAAGTCAGTTTCCTGATAGATTAAGTAAATTCCCTTAGTACAATAGGAGCTTCCAGTTTCAACACACTGCTCTAGTTTCGCTTTCACTTAAATTCCAGCTTGGTCATTTTATTCCCCCTGTATTTTTAGGTCTTTGTGGCCTTTTCAGTAGTTTGCTTTTTTTTTTTTTTTGTCTGTTTTGAGTATAGTTGACACAGATTGTTACACTGATATGTGCTTAATAATTTTAATGTGCTTAAATAATTTTTCAGAAAAATGTGTAATGATTTTATCATAGCTCTGTGATTACCAGGGTGGAATCTCTAATCAGACCACAAGAATTAAAGCCTTCATTTACTTCTAGCTAACTGTGTGCTTGGACACACTCTTAATCACTCTGTGCCTGTCTTTTTACCTGTTTATGTATTGTAAAGTGATGCTAATAAGTACCTACTTCATAAGGATGTTACGAATAGTTATAGGGTAATGTTATTTGTATAAATATACTATAAGAGAAAGATTTAATAAATAACTGCTTGATAAATATAAGACACAATACATAATTGTGCTGTACTAACGCATATCCTTTTGAACATTAATTTATATATTTTATAAAATGTTTTCTAATATTCTAGGTAAAGATTATATTATTTCAACTTTCATTATTTTGAATGCTACTTATTTTCATATATACATTAACTGTCCTTTTTTTAATATACCAGCAATACATGCCTTTCCCACTGATATAAAGGGATATTTTTATTCTTATGAATTTGTATTAACTTAATAACTTCCAAGACATTCAAACATTTTATGCAATATGTTTGACAATTATTTCTCCCATTTTGTAGTTTCTCCTTTTGTTTTTAATTTTATGATGCAGATTAAGATTTTTTAATGTAATAAAATATTTGAAATTTATCCTTGTTGACTTCCCCCTTTGATTTTGTGTTTAGAATGTGTTTCCTCATCTTGGGGAAAATTATTCTACATTTTCCTTTTACAGTTAACCAGCTTCATTTTCAAACTTAAAATACACCAGGGATTTATTTTGGTCAAAGTTAGTGTATTATTTATATCCCTTACTAATTTCAAAGGCTTCTCAGAAGAAATTTTAGGGTTTTGAAGTAAAAGAAATTATTAGAAAATGATAGTGTCTCCTTTTCCAATAGCAAGAACTCTCATGTATTTATCTTATTGTTGTTTTATTGCTGTATTATTGTTCCAGACTTAAGGATGTGCCACCACTGATTCTATGTTAAGCGTAATACTGGGTTTCAGAATAGCAGACATTCTTTATCACATGAAGAAGATACCCTTCCATCTTCAATATACTCAGCATTTTCATGAGGAATAGTTGCTAAATCTCACTAAACTTACCTGTGGCACTGTTCGCTATATGTTTTTGGAGATTTCTAGAACTATGCATATTCTGTGTTACTAGCAAGGACTTTGAACCTACTGTCCTATGTCCTATGTTTACCTCGCTAAGTTAAAATTCTTGCTATTAATTTTTCCATACAACAATAGAAAGGAAATAATGATTGTGGTGATGGTTACAATGACAATAATGAAACTTACTGAATGCTTTGTGTATATAAGCTCCTGGGCTAAACTTTTCACATGCTCTGTTTAATCATCTTTTTTTTCTTTTTAAATGTTTATTTATTTATTTTGAGAGAGAGAGAAGGGGAGAGAGGCAGAGAGACAGGAGAGAGAGAATCCCAAGCAGGCGCCACAGTGTCAGCACAGAGCCCAATGTGGGGCTCAAACTCATAAACCATGAAATCATGACCGGAGCTGAAATCAAGAGTCAGACACTTAACTAACGGAGTGACCCAGGCACCCCTCATCTAATCATCTTATTAAAGTGAACAAACAATGACAGAGAGGAAATAAGAAATATATTTTAAAAAGGTAGCTTGTAAATTGGAACTTGCACTTAAAACACATCAGCTGTATTTTTTGGCATGCCTTGCTTTTATAATTTTTCCTTTCAAAAACACAGTTTACAAGATTTTGTTTTATTCGCAGTTTTGTGTTCAGAGGCCAGAGTACCATTTTCCATATAGGTCCAGGTTCATCATTGTTTCAATGGCTAAAATCTCTACTGGGTGTTTGGAAGAGAAGGATGATGGGTCACGTGGAGAGAGATGGCAAAGGAGATTTCTGGATTACTCTTAGCTCATTTGGGAGTTCCTGTGCATTTGGAGAACTGTAGTTTATTTCCGAGGTTAGTTGAGCCTTTCCATCCCAGAATCATGGGAACAATAGAGTTTAATAATTTTTTTTTTCTGGCATCTTTGATGCTGTTTGTACTATTTTCTATCAGAAGATGGAACATATGGTTACTAGTTTATAAAAGTGTTTCTAAACTTTCTCTCATAATTAATGTAATTAGGGTAAAGTCCCTCTGGATTTTGGCATATGTTTTCTTCCATATTTAGTTCATAGTTCTGTTGCATTTTCCTTCTTTTGTTTCTTTTGATAGGCATTTTGATAGAATTAAGGGCAGAGTTCTATCAAATTCCTGGTCACATAACCTAGAAATGTCTATAAATCTAGTTTACTATTTAACTATAAAATAGTACTGGATTTATTGAGTCTTACATCTAGGATTCTTTGGATAGATATAATAATTTTGTGAATATATTCAAAATCATTTAGGGTAACTATCTTTTCAGCATAATGTCCAAAAAGGAAAAATAAATGATTGAAGATTAATTTTCTCCCCGCCCTGGAATAACTTTAGTGCTGCTGGTATTAGGTGAGTTGGCAAGACACCTCAATAGCATTGTAATTTTTACTTGCATATTGAAATAAGAGATTAACTAATTGATTTATGGCCATGGAAATGTTAACATATCTCAAATGACTAAATTTAGGTGACCTGAAAATGGCACTCAGTTGAAATACATACAGATATGAAAAAAAGGACATTGTCAATTCTTTCCTTCAGGTAAAAAAAGAGGTATAAAGTTAGAAGATTTTCTTTTTCTTAATGGAGAAAAGGAAAGCAACAATTTAAAAACTGAAACAAAGCATCTTCGACTTCCAGCCAAGATGAAGTATCAGGAAGATGAATTATCTACCCACCAGAAATAATCTAAAATGCTGACAAATATATACAATGACAGTTTTCAGGAGAGTGGACATCAGGCAAGTAAGGACAGTAATCCCTGTAAGGGCCTACGATTACATAATGAAGATGTTTCTGGGATGTGGCACAGGAGAGGGAAACCGAGGCAGAGCTGGACGAATATATGTGCTAAGAAAACAGAGCTGAGAGTCAGGACATTGACAAGTCAGGATAGAGGAACAGAGAGGAGTGATGTATCCAGAGACAAAGCTTTGAGATCGTGGAGCATCTTCTTCAAGCACTAAGTACTAATCACTGCATGTAGATGAGGAAATTACCTGCAGCTAGGGAAGATCAAAGAATTAGAGGCAACAGTGCTCTCGATCAAACAGGCTGAGGACTAGTGACTTTTTTCACCAGTCAGATTGGAAAAACTCATTACTGAGAGGGTCACCGGGTAGAGTACTCAGCAGTCTTACCTCACTAGTGGCAATAACTAGCCTAGAGAGAATACTGCTCAAGATCCAACTAACAAATCTGAAAAGCAAAACCTTAAAGGATCAAACAAATCCCAAGTATCTTAACTACCTCAGAACAAAGCTCAAAACTATTTATAAAAATACAAAAAATATCTAACACTTAGCAAGGCAAAATTCACAATGCTTGACATCCATTAAAAATCATCAGGCATACAGAGGTGCCTGGGTGGCTTAGTCGGTTAAGCATCCGACTTTGGCTCAGGTCATGATCTCATGGTTCGTGGGTTCGAGCCCCATGTTGGGCTCTGTGCTGACAGCTCAGAGCCTGGAGCCTGTCTTCAGATTCTGTAGCTCTCTCTCTCTCTGACCCTACCCTGCTCACGTTGTATCTCTCTCTCTCTCTCTCAAAAATAAATAAAAACATTAAAAATGTTTTAAAAACCATCAGGTATACAAAGAACCAGAAAAATATAATCCATAATAAGGAGAAAAGTCACTCAGTACAAACTGACCCAGACCTGCCACAGACACTAGAATTAGCAGTAAAGGGAATTAACAGACTCTCCACCAAAGAATACATACAAATGGTAAATAACTACATGAAAAGGTGTTTGCCATCATGTCATTAGACACATATACATGAGAATTATGATGAGATACTAATCGTAAAGTGACTAAAATTATTATTACTAATCATAGTAACTAATTATTTTGAGGATGTGTGAGAACTGGTAATCTCATATACAGTTGGTGGGAATATAAAATGGTACAATTACATTGGTAAACAGTTTGGCAGTTTCTTAAACATTTAAATATATACATACCATATGAATCAGCCATTCTATCCTTATTAGTAGAATATAATTTGAATGGAGCTTTATACCTCTAGAAAGCTGCTATGACCATTTGTATGTAAGTGTTTGTATGGACTATGCTTTATTTTTCTTGGGTAAAACTATGAACTCCAAAAGTTAAGGCTTATCCATCTCGTTCTCTTTCCAACTTAGTATCTAGCCCTGAATCTGGCATTCTAGGAGTTTAAATATTGGTTGACTAAAATAATATGATTTACTGCAGACTTCGTCTTATCATCAAGTAAATGGATAAACTAGAATATCAATAGCATGAAATATTACTCCACACCAAAAGTGAATGAATTATTGAAATATGTAATAACATGGATAAATCTCAAAATAATTATGCTAAGCAAAAGAAGCCAAATGATAAAAAGTACATGGTATATGATTCCATTTATATAAAACTGTAGAAAATGCACATCAATCCATAATGACAGACAGTAGATCAGTAATTATCTGGGGAGTCAGACAGAGAAGTTACAAAGAGGTCAACCTAAGTGTCTATCAATAGATAAATAGATAAGGAAGATGTAGTACACACACACACACACACACACACACACAGTGAGATATTACACAGCCATAAAAAAGAATGAGGTCTTGCCATCTGCCGCAACATAGATGGACCTAGAGAGTAATCTGCAAAGCAAAATAAATCAGACTAAGAAAGACAAATACCAATGATTTCACTAATATGTGGAATCCAAAAAAATGAATAAACAAAAAGCAGAGTCAGACCTATAAATAAAGAGAACAAACTGGTGATTTCTAGAGGGAAGGTGGATGGGGGAATGGATAAGATGGGTGAAGGAAATTGTGAGATACAGACTTCCAGTTATAAAATGAGTACATCACAGAATAAAAGCACAGGGAATAGAGTCAATGGTATTATAATAGTGTTAGATGATTGTATGGTGACAAATAATAGGTACACTTGTGGTGAGGATAGTATAAAGTATAGAGAAGTTGAGTCACTATGTTGTACACCTAAAAAATGATCTAACATGTGTCAACTATACTCAAATAAAAATATTAAAAAAATAAATAAAAGTTTGTTACTTAACTTTAAAAAGAGGGGCATGAGGAAATCTTTGGGCACGATAAATACATTTACTGTCCTAAGTGTGATGATGATTTCATAGCTATCTGCATATATCAAAGCTTATCAAATAGTATACTTTAAATATATGGAGTTTATTATATATCAATTTGCCTCAATAAAACTGTTTAGCCACTTTCTCTTCCTCCAAATAAAAGCAACATCTATAAAATCTTAGGATCTTATTCTAGGAACAGGAATGTACTGGGGATACACTGATATTTGTTTCTATGCTTTCCTTGTTTGTCCTGCCATACCTTCTTCTGCCTTTTCTTTAATACTGGTCTTTCCTAGGATTCTTCCATGCCTTATTTCCACGCCGTATATGCCCTCCTGCATGATTTCTTTTTATAAAATTTTTTTCAATATTTACTTATTTTTGAGAGAGACAGAGAGAGAGAGAATCCAAAGCAGGATCTAGACTCTGAGCTGTGAGCACAGAGCCCAATGCTGGCCTAGAGCTCACGAACCTTGAGATCGTGATCTGAGTCGAAATTAGACACTTAACCAACTGAGTCATCCAGGCACCCCCTCCTGTGTGATTTCTTTATACCTCTCTGTCTTTGGCCCTATTATTTCCATGCCTTATATGCCCTCCCTGCATGATTTCATTATACCTCATGTCTTCAGTCCACCAAATCTCTAATTCACGTCAATCTCCATAGCCCCTAATCTAAATATCCAACTATATATTTCATATTCTCATTTAAATGCCCACTAGCACCTTAAAATCAACATGTCTTAACACCACTCCGTGAAACAAGTGCATGTCAGGTGGGTTCTCATGTGTTACTATATGAGTGACATACCATCACCAATGATGTGTTCTTTCCCACATTTTTACTTGACTATACTCAAAATTTTTAAACTAACTTTTTAAATAGGAAATTTAGGTGATAGAGGAATACAATAAATGGATAAGCAAATATCCAAATACTCTAGAGACAACCGGGCCACTTTCTTCAACAAGTCCATATCAAAAAACAAAGTGGGAGGGGTGCCTGGGTGGCTGAGTCGATTAAGCGTCAGACTTCAGCTCAGATCATGATCTCAGTGTCGTGGGTTCTAGCCCTGCGTCGGGCTCTGTGCTGACAGCTCAGAGCCTGGAGCCTGTTTCAGATTCTGTGTCTCCCTCTCTCTCTGACCCTCCCTGCTCACGCTGTCTCTCTCTCTCACTCTCTCTCTCTCTCAGAAATAAATAAAACATAAAAAAATACCAAGGTGGGAAGACTGGAAAATATTTCAGATATATTGTTTTTTTAACGACCAAAAGCAATGCATGACTATTGGATCTTGGTTTGAATAAGCCATCTAAACATGGTACTTGGGAATAATTAGGTGATTTTAATATTGGATATTACAGGGTGTTTGAGAAGTTTGTTAATCTTTTTGATGTGACTATGGCAATGACATTATGAAAGTAATGTTTGCTTTTGTTTTTGCTATAAAGCTATAAAATTAAAGAATTCTATTTTTTCTTGTCCAGCTTTGCCTGTGTGCCATGTATTATTCTGAGAACAGTTTTCCTCAGAAGAAACTTCAGTCAACTGCTCTTTGTCACGATTATAAGAGGAGTAAGTAGATTTAAAGAAAAAAAAACAACTTCCTGCATCCTTTATCTTAGCAACTAAATATCAAATCTGTGATCTTGACAATGTGATTCCAGTGTTTGTTCCTACAGAACTGAAGCAAAATTTTTATCCTGGATAAGCTGTATCTTTGGATTTTGAACTGAAATCATCTGAGAAACAATACATGACATTACAATGATATATTTCTGTGATGAGGAATTCAGTTCAAACCATGATGGTTGTTAGAAAAGAGGTAAAATTCCTAAGCTCACTCTTAAATTTTTTTCTTCTTCTTTCTTCCCTTCTCTCTCTTCTGACTCTTTCTATGGATATAATAGTATTAAGAATTGAGTCTGATAACAGTATTAAGAATTGAGTCTGATAACAGTCACTTACTTAATGTAGTATTTATTTCAACAATAAGTTTTCTTGCTATTATCACATTTCATTCTTCTGGCAAATCTGGGATCTCTAGATGGCTACTATGTTTTTTATCAGTTTTCATATTTTGGGGAGCTTAGATTTACACATGAATACATCTACCAACTTTGATTGTACATTTTAGATTCTGAATTCATTTTACTTCAACAATACTCATAAATATTGTTTTTTAATTTCACATTGAAGGATTTTATAATAATTATGTTTCTATGTTTTAGCAGGAATGTGCATTTTTGCATGTTCCTTGGGTGATTCCAAATCATATTAAATGTCATATGAAATTTTGAGAGCTTCTGCCATAATAATAACCTGAAAATAAATTAATGAAAATGTGCTCTAATATTTAAAGTGGTGTTATTTCCATAATTATAAAAGGCAATTTACTTGATCAGAATAAGAATGCTGTAAAAATATTTTTCTCTTGAATAAAGAATTATTTCTGTCCATTTGTGCAGCTAAATAGATTACTATTTCTATTGTTTCCAAAATGAGATGGAATCCATTTATCTGAAAGATTTAAGATGACAATTTTATGGTAACATAAATAATTCACACATCTTCCTATGGTATTATAAGGTAATAACTCTCTTCATCTTCATGCTCTTCACATATTTAAAGCTGTGTTAGAATTTTTGAGTGAATGAATACAAGGTCACATGTCTCCAAGCATACATGATATGAATAAGTGAGATGGTAGATGCACTTAATGTCTCATAATTGTAATATTATAAATATTGTAAATATTGTAAATATGTAAATATTGTAAAACTGTAGCAAACTATAATATGCCCAGCACAGGGGAATGGGCTGTTGACCCACATATTAATATGGATGAGCCCATCAATAACTGTACTGAGTTAAAGAAGCCTGGGAAAAAGAATATCTTCATATGTCAAAAGTTATCAAACTGTATACCTTATAAACGTGAAGTTTAGTTTAAGTCAATTTTACTTTTAAAATCTTTTTGTTTTTTTAAATTTTTTGTTAATGCATATTTATTTTTGAAAGAGACAGAGACAGAGCATGAGTGGGGGAGGGTCAGAGAGAGAAGGAGACACAGAATCTGAAGCAGGCTCCAGGCTCTGCGCTGTAAGCACAGAGCCAGATGCGGGGCTCAAACCGATGAACTGTGAGATCATGATCTGACCCGAAGTTGGACGCTTAACCAACTGAGCCATCCAGGTGTCCCTAAAATTTTTCTTTTTTAATCCCCCAAATATTTTTTATAATTGTGAAAAACCACTGAAATGAAAAAATCCTTAGGAGGTAACTTATAAAAGTAACTT
Source organism: Proteles cristata cristata (assembly GCA_017311185.1). Taxonomy (NCBI): domain Eukaryota; kingdom Metazoa; phylum Chordata; class Mammalia; order Carnivora; family Hyaenidae; genus Proteles; species Proteles cristata. The sequence continues at coordinate 838,729 of JAESUZ010001578.1, forward strand.
AAGAAAAAATGGAATGACCAATTTATCCTCTATTTTTTTAGTGAGAAAATTATTTAAAATCCTTTTGCAAAATCACATACAGTATTCATATGGTTTCACCAAATGTTCACAGAACTAATCATTTGATCCTATGTGAAATTTTCCAGGGAACATCCAAAGTGACAATACTTATACTATGAGGCTTATATCAATTTTCTTTATATCTATTTTTGGAGCCGTTTTCTCAGAGGGCCGTTTTATTTCTGATTATTTGTTTTATGCCTTTTAGATCATGTGTGTTCACTTTAACTCTTCTATGTTTTAGCATTATTACTTTAATATTTTTTTTTAAAAAACAGTTTTATTTATTTCTAGGAGAGAAAGACAGCGTGAGCAGGGGAGGGTCAGAGAGAGGGGGAGACACAGACTCTGAAATAGGCTCCAGGCTCTGAGCTGGCAGTCAGCACAGAGCCCGATGCGGGGCTCGAACCCACGAACCGCGAGATCATGACCTAAGCGAAGGTTGGACGCTCAACCGACTAAGCCTCCCAGGTGCCCCAACTTTAATCTATTCTTTACCAGTTTTATTTTATAACTTAACTTTTAATTTACTTTAGGAATCCATTAATGCCATGCTTATTCATTTATGATACAAATCATCACTGATTCTTTACTGATTTCTCACAAATTCTCAACATTGCATTTCCTTGATGTGTCCATATTTGTGTTTCCCACCTTTCAGATAAGTAGAAGGTGTCTTTTCTTCTTACGAGGCCTATACATCAGGTTTCAGTTGATGTGATTTAGTTTGTATGTCTTTCGAGCAGACTGTCAGTAACAGCAATGTTCATCGGAGCCACTGCTCTTCTGTGCTGACACAGTTAAATCTGGAATCCTGCAAGGATCACTTTTCTGAGTGAATGTAGCTTGTAGCTCCTTGTCTCTGCCAATCATCAATGCAGAATGTGGCCCCTGGGATTTTCACAGCCATTTGCGCCTCCCAGACTTTGCTGTTTCAATTAAGACATTATTAGTTGGGCCTACATAACTGTAGCACATTGTTTTGTAATGCACTCTGTGTGGTCTGCAAAATATGCCTTTTTGTTCTCTTCCTTTTAATTAGTCCCACCTTCACTGTATTTGGTTATTGTTCATCACAGTTTGTAGTTATGAGGTGTCAACATTTGGTAATTTCATTAAGTATGGTAACTTTTGCCATGTACATTGCACTGTTTGTCTATGTAGTTGTCTCAGAGAAGAAAGTAAGACCGCTTTTTAAAGACTTTTGTTTGTTTGTTTTAGGCATTTGTAAGGATATTTTTATATTAGAGTTGGGAATTCTTAAGATGTAAAATTGAGAAACTATAAGTCTAAATTTTGACAGATTTCTCTTAGTGAAAAAAAGAAAAAATTCACATGGAATAAAAGACACATAATCTAATCTGAAGGACAAAAGAGAGCCAGAATGAAAAAATCTATAAATATATGTAGTAGACAGAGGCTTAATGTTACAATTAATGGGAACAAAACAAAGAGCCCGTGCAATAGAAAAGTTGCCACAAGATATGAATCAAGTTTAAGAACGTGTTAATAAATTCCAACAAAATGCCCAACCTCATAGTTAAATAGGGAAAATAAAATAAAATAATATTTAATTTCAATGTTTCATAATTTTGCATATTTAAAAATTGATATCCCAACTATATGGAAATAGACACTTTTGTGAGATTGTAGAAATCATTCATAAAATATTTTTGGAGGGTGTTTTAGTCAGTTTGGGCTGCTATAACAAATTCCCATAGGCTGGATGCTTAAACAGCAGACTTTTATTTCTTATAGTTCTGGAGGCTTGGAGGTTCAAGATCAAGGAGCTGGCAAATCCAGAGAGCCTACTTCCTGGTGCAGATGGCGTTCTTATCGTACCTTTCATGGTACAGAGCAGAGAGAGAGAGCACAAGCTTTGTCTCTTCTTATAAAGGCACTAATCCCATTCATGAGGGTTTCACCCTAATGACTTAATTACCTCCCAAAGGCCCAGCATAACATTGGAGATTAGAATTTTAGGGGCCTATAAACATTCAGTCCATAACAGGGGGTGTTTGGGCATTATGTGTTAAATCTAACAACTTCAGCCCAACAGACTTTGACCCCCAAATTCTACATGTAAAAATCCCTATGATAATACAACTGACATAGGTGCAAAGATAGATGTATACATACTTACAGATTCCTATGAAACATTTTAATAATAGTACAAAATTAAAAATATCCTAAAATGTCTATAGATAAGAAACAATCAAGTAAATGATTATACACATATAGAATAGGATTCCTTGGTAGGAATGAGGTATGTTTTGTGTGTGGGGTGGGCACTAATATAGATGGATCTATAAAACTTTAAGTGAAAAAAGTAAGTTAAAATACTTATAAAAATGCTCACAATCACTTTTACCAAATTAACTAAGAGGAGGAAAAATCTCTCATATGTATACCATATATGTGTGTGTATTTAGAAAATACAAGGAGAAATTCTATTTCTCTGCTTCCAAAATCACATTATATAGAGATCTATTATAGTAGTTATCTTATTTCATAACTTTTTTTTTGGCTATGTATCCACTGATAATCTGGATGCCATGAAAGAAGATTGAAAAAAGAAAGGATGAAAAAATAGCTTTCATTTAATGTCCAAATAGATCATAGTTACTAGAAATTTTAAATTGAATATTTCAATAAATCCTGGCAATATGATATTGTTATTGTACCCAAATTCTATTGCATGGCTCAAAGCAGGACCCCTAATGCAAAGGTACAGTAAATTGCAGAATCAGGATTTAATGCCATGACTATCTGGTTTCAGAGCCTATTCATTCACCTGCCCTTGTTGTGTGTGGTAAATCTTTTATATTCCCATGGCCTAGCAAAGTAGCTAACTTGAGGCGCTCAACCCTTTTTAAACAGATGAACACATGAATGAACACTACGATTCACGATACTGTGTTTTTATGCAAAGACAATTAAGATAGATTTGTGTCTTCTAGAGTTTCATAATCTACAACATGAATAGCCATAACAGAACATTCCACAGAGCATGAGAAAAGTAAAAATACAGCTTATGCAATAAAAGATGAAACAAAAACCATATAACATGGTTTGTGAACAATCACTTGATAATTAGGTAGGATTTCACCTTATAAAAATGGAGGGATTGAGAGATAAGGTAGATAAACAGCAGGGAACCTAATTAATGAAAGGCAAGGAAACACTAGAGTAAGGAGATATTTACAAAACTGTGAATAGTCCAGTCTGCTTGAACTAAAACAGTAACTTTGAAATCAGGTCAGGGAGATGACACCTTGTTCTACTGGCAAATAGAAGAGTTTGAAGTCATTTGTACCTGGGGGAATATGAGTAGGGTCTATGTTTTAGGATGATTATCCTGGCAGGAGCATGTTGTGTGGGCTGAAGGGGAGGGGAATATGGAGACAGAAGCTATGTAGGAAGTAGTCTCAATTATTGGCATGAGAAGCAACTGAAGCTTAAACCAGAAAATGGGTAGTAAAAAGAGAGGGAGAATCAGATTAATGAAAAAAAATATGGAAAGTTTTACTTTATTATGTTCACTTTGAATTTTTTATTAAATATTGGGATGGTGTTCAGTACTAATTATTACAGAAACTGGTTTCTGACCAAGAATGCAAGAATCCAGGTATTAGGCTGAAAGGGTCAATATTTCTCATCTAATACACCAAAATACATCTTACATTCTGTCTCAAGAGTACAGGTAGTCTAATAAAAAATCCTAACAAACAGACAAATCAACACTTTGCTTATATCCATAAATGAGACATTAAGTTGTTTTTAATTAACTATAAAGACAATTGAAGTCATTCATTTCTATATTATGTGGTATTTAGATCAAATGTGCTACTTTCAGACATAGAGTCAGACTTTTGACAAATTTGATAGAAAATCATGGTCCATACAACTGAGTAGAAGCAGATGGGCTGGAAGTTTTCCAAAGACCTTGCACAAAATATTTGTTATAAAAGCATGAAAAGAATTTTCCCAGAAAACTGATTTAAAATTTACTGCTTTGTTCATGCTTAAAAATGGCAGATTTTAGAACTGAAATTTCTTTGTATTTTCTTCTATTTAACAAATTTAAAATAAAAACATTCTAATTCAGGATCAGCCTGGAGTACTAAGTATTGATTTTAGCACATATACTTTTACTATCAAGGGCAGGGTAAGGAAGAGAAGCAAATGCGACTATTTCAGTGCTGAAACATCAGAAGACACCTGCATTTCATCCTATTTTTCAGCTATTACATCCATTAGAGACATACACTAACAAGTCATTGCAGATAGGAGAAAAAAAGAGTAATATTCTCTGCACTCTGACAGAGAAATTTTTGTAGTTTTCAAAACACTGCCCTATATTCATAACTCAATTTTAGTGATGTGATGGGAATTTAGTGAAAGCTTTAATTTTGTATGAACCAGCCAGAAAGACCACATTTTTCTTGCATTTTAATATGAATGAGAACAACGTCTTACAGCAGCCTAGAACTGCTAATTTCAGGGAGATTTTACTTTGGTGAATACTAGTTGTTGTATCTGGAAGAAATTTACAGTCAATCTTATTGAATGAAAAGTTAATTGAATCACTTTGATTATTAAAGACCAACTGGATGCCCTCCCCACCTGGAGTTACAGTATCCTCTGGTCATCATTGATCTCAATGGGGTCACCTTTGTAAGATGAGAAGTAAACACAGAAGCCTAGAAAAGTGATCAATGAGAAGAAGGAATGAAAGAAATAGGGTTCTAAAAGTTAAAGATGGAGAATTAAACTGAATATGAAGCATAGAAAAAACAGATGCAGATCCTGTGTTTTCTGTTGGTTTTATCCTATAAACAGCTCAATTATACTAAAGGTTCTTTCTTCTACACCATGCAGGAAGCATACTGAGATTACATGTGAACAAATAAATGAATGAATGGATGCATGAATGAAAGAGTGTATGTATTTAACTGATACTTAAATGGAGTTTATTATGTACCTAGTACCATCTTAAGGATGTTACAATTTCTAAGCCCTATAATTTCCATAATAACCCTAGAGGTAGATACTATTATTCCATTTGTTAGTTGAAAACACTAAAGCATAATAATTTAAGAAACTTGCCCACACTATAATCATACAAGTCAGGTGTTTTTTTTTAAAGGCTTTCAAATTTACATGGAAGACTCCATTGAAATATCTGTAATGTAATTATTCAGTCTAGCATACTTTTCAAACCACTCCACACCAGTTATCTTTGACCTTCACAATACCCTTGAGATAAAAAGGCCAGGAACTCTTACTTCTACTTGAAAGATGAGGAAACCGAAGCCCAGAAGTTTCACAGGGCTTCCTCAAGGTCACACAGCTAGTGATGGATTCATCCTTCAAACTTAAGCTGAGGCTGTCATTCAATTCTCTCTTTTTAAAATCCAAGTCCAACATTCATTCTACTATACTCACAATAACAGCGTGAAGTTTGTTGCTGACAATTACTACCTGTGAGCATCTTATTATCTCCTTGTACCTGGTAATACAGACCTACCCCATGTAATATTTCCCTTTCATATGGAGGAAATGACAGACACTGATTCCTCAGGCGATCTCAGGTTGTCTGTCACAAACCAAAAGCAAGCCAGCTTTGACATCATGTCCCAGGACAAGATTTCCCTGAACAATCTGCCATGTGCTTGTCCATTCCAAGTTCTCCCCTCTTTGATGCTATAGTCTAAACTTAACCTCACAGCAGACATTCATAGGCTCCACTTTTGAATGGTCTTCTCATGGAAGATTATGGAGCTCTATAATACCAACCATTTGATTTTAATGTTGTGATTGATATTAAAATAATCTCTGCCCTACTTTCACTAGAGAAAGTCGTGAAAACTTACACATTAAAGATAATGAGCTGTATTCTCTATCAAGGCTATCCCTCAGGAGGAAAAATGGAAAAACCTGTCATGATTGCATTATTACCTTTTAAAAAGTCAGAGTCCACAGGCTTTATTTCTTTAAACTGTTGAGAACCAACATTTTAAGTACAGAAGACAAATAATATTCCTCAACATGCGAGAATATCATAGAGAAATTCCCCCATCTGATCTAATTTTCCACCAATTTTTTGAAGCACCACCCTCTACCCAAAGCCTGAAGACATGTGTTAGCTTTACAAATCACAGTTTTCTAGTTCTGTAGATTTTTCATGTTACTTAGTTTATGTACAAGACACTCTCTATTCTACATTCCCCTCTTGAATGTTTGAAGCCACCTTGAAGGTACACCTAAAAAACAAGCCATCATCTCTGAACTCTCAAAATGTTGGTAGAGCATCTTTCACGGATGGATAGTCATTATGTGGATAGTCATTATGCACATGCTTTCTCTAATACACTGGGAGCTCTGTAAGGATAGGATTTGTCTAGGTATCTCTCTCAGGATTTGTACAAAATCACATTCAATTTATGGGTTCCAAGTAGGGAGTGAAGTCAGATATTTAACTGACCCAGGTTCTTTGGAGTAGACCATCTGGATTAATTTTTTTTAAGAAATTAAAAAAAAAAGAAGATAGAAAATAAATTAACAGACACACACAGAAAACTCTAAGTTCTAAATTTCCATGTCAGAATATTACTTCATGCATATTTTCATCATGAATCCATTATCTGAAGGCCAGCTAGCTATTGTAGCTATAGAATTTTAAGACTTGTTTTATTATTATTGCCTTTTTGGACCCAGAAAATAAAACATTTAATTAAAAGAGAGACAGAGAACATATGTTAATTTAAATCTAATCATAGTTTATTTTAGGTGGGCTTAACTGATTTTTTTTCTTTTTTCACGACATACGGACTAAATTCACAAGCAATTTTCAGTTGTCAAGTTGTAAGCCAAGATGATTCATCCTCTCACTGCTATAAAGCATTAAGGATTGTGAGTACTCATGGTGGAGTAAAAACCTCTATAGCAAGGTAAAAGAAGACCATAGAGACTCTTAAATAAGGAGAACAAACTGAGGGTTGATGCGGGAGGGGGGGGGCGCCGGGGGGATGTGTGATGGCATTAAGGAGGCCACTTGTTGGGATGAGCACTGGGTGTTATACGTGAGTGATGAATCATTGGGTTCTACTCCTGAAACCAACACTACACCGTATGTTAACTAACTTGAATTTAAATAAATAAATTAAAAATAAATAAATAAATGTAAAATAAAATAGGAGAAAAGAACATATTGAGAATTTAGATTAGTGTAATCACTGAGAAGCTGAACATTATTATATTTTACTCTCACATTTAGAAACAGGTTGCCACTGAAGAGAAAAAGAACTGAAATGGAATTTAGTTCCATTACTTTATCTTTACTGAACTCCATGGAGCATCCTTCTAGACATTCCATTAGGATACAGTCTTCTAAGGTTAGACTTTTCTCCCAACTTTTGAAAGTCAATACAATTCAAACTGGTAATTTCCACAGATGTTCTCTATTGAAAAACTCTTCTCAAGTGGGCCATGTATCAGTGGAATTTTTTTGTCACATCTTATTTGGCTAGGAGGCAAAAATCATAAATTGGCAAAAAAAAAATAGGGCACATCATAATGTATATTAAGCATTATCTTAGATGATTTGTATATTTCAGCATTTATATAATATTTTGCAAACATAAATTACCATCTAATTTTTATTCATTATTCCAAAAACACCCCATGGTATTCCAATTCCCTGCTTACTGAGGTAGATTAGTCATTTATCTTAGGAGACACAGGTAACTGGTATCAGAATTTTAAGTCTCTAAACTCATGTCTGCTTACCTATGCTGTCTCTCATTTACATTTTCACATTCAGAAAATTTTCATTTTATCTGAAATAAAAAGTTGACCCAGATAGGATTCTTTTCATGATTTTAAGCAAAAAAGGATGACTGCATTTGTGTGTGTGTATGTTTTGAGTTATACTGCGGTGTGTCTGGAGGGGGAAGAGTTTGGAGAGGGGTACATAAATACAAGCACAGACTATATCTAAAATATGGAAACTTAGAAATATTTGGATGAGTTTTTCTCAAGTGTTAGAGAAAATACAGAACCAACTTTAAATAAGTACTTTGATTAAAGTAAATGTCAAATTACTTTTGCATTTTTGCTAATTAAAGCAAACTTGTTAAAAACTAATTGTGGCATATTCAGGCCTTTTGAAATTTATTTTGATGTTTTCACCTTCTCAAGTAATGGAAAAACAGCTTTAGTAAACTCAGACCCTCAAATTTAAATAAAACAAAATATAGACATGCTAGGCGCAAAGTACCCTACTGATGAAAATAGATATGAAACAGAAAACCCCTCTATATTTGAGGTGCTTTCTGAGATTTGTGGAAAACTGAAACACACATGGCTAGAACATTATATAAATGTAAAAATGTGAAAGTATAATTCTACTACTAAAAAAACTGTGATGTCCCCTTTAATTCTTAGAGTCCAAGTTTTCATACTTCTGAAAGGCAGGGGTTTACAGTAAGGTTCAGGGTTATGTATAGAATTATAGACTTTTCAAATGGGAAGATGCTCTAAGTTAATACAGGAATTATTAGGGATAAATGTGAGTGAGGATATAAAGCTAGAAGTAGACAGAGTACTCAATAAACTTTTAGTCAGGACTTTTGCTGAATAGTGTAAACTTAATACTCTAGGATGCTAATGTGCAATGTGGGAAGCCCCTAGTACACTGTTAAATAAAGCTGGGAGTCCAATGGCTATAACATTAGTCAGCCATCATCCTTCCCTAGCATAGTCATAACAAAATGCGAGAAAAATTATTTTTGCAACCAATGGAGCAAGAAAGGGAAAAAACCAAATCAATATATTTAACTCTGGCATGTTGCACACACAAGTCAACCATCAATATGAAATGCAACTCAAATTCATGTCACATGTATGGTCAAATGTAAAAAAAAAAAAATCACTCTGTTTAAGGTTATGGAGGGACAGCTAGTGGCTCAAGGCCACTTGAAGAAGAAAACCTAATTCATCTCTGAAGTTTATTAGGTTTCCAAATAATCCCATAAATAATTTTAAGCAAATTAAGCAACTCAGAGTTCAACTAGGCAAATAGGGAAAAATATACCATAAATAATCCCAGAAGAAACAGACTCATAATTAGGCCCAGATAATGACCTTACTGTGTTTATTAACCTTACAAATATAGAAGCACAGAAAACTATAGAAAATTATTTAAAAATCACTAAACCATAGAATTTTCAGAAACAAAAAAAATTTTTAAGAACCTCAAAGGAAATTCATTAGAAGGAATTAAATAGGAGATTAGACACAGCAAAAGAATTAGTGAATTGGATGAAAATAGCACTAAAATGAAAGGTATGAGAGGTTAAGACAGAGAAGTTCTAAAACATTTTTATTAGAGTTTTAGGAAGAAATAAAACATTGGACGTGTCAAGAAAGAATGGCTAAGAATAATAATAAATTGATGAAAGAATCAAATCTACAGATTCAAGAATTCTCAAGAATTCTCAAGAATTCAATTCCATACATGATGGAATTCCACACTTAGACATTTGATCTGACAATAAGAAGAAATGAAGCTCACACAAATGGTAAATATGTGGATAAAACTAAATGTTCGTTGACCACATAAACCAATTTTGTTTTAGGCATTAAAAATTACAGAATTAAAATGTACAACAGTAGGTCAGTAATGAGGGTAAATAAAATAAAAACGTCCTAATTCCCCACATTGTTGGGAAAAGTTAATTTTATACATTGGTAAGTTAATTGTATATAATTATAGACATTGTTAATTGAATATATTATAATTCCTAGGTACCATTGAATGATTACTAAATGCATAAGTTGAAAACCAGTATAGGAAAAAATGAAACCATAATGATAAAATGATCAATCTAGAAAACATAAGAAAGATAAAAAGGCAAGAAAGAAAATGAAAGGCAGTATTCAGAAAAGAAAACAGGATAAAACAATAGATATAAACCCAGATATATGTTATTAAAATATTTAGAAATAAAAGCATTTTGTGCATAATTAAGAAATTGTTAGATTGGACAGAAAACAAATTCAACCTGTAACTGCTATTTATAAAACAATGATGTATATATGGACCTTGAAGGACTGAAAGCAAAACATGGAGGAAATCTTCCCACATAAATAATAACTAAAAGAAAATTGATATGCTATTTTAAGTTTGGGTGAAATGGATTTCAAGAAAAAATGTTTTATTTAAATATGAAAATAATCCCTCCATAACAATTAACACTTCTTTCACAGGGAAATTATAACATGTTTAAATTTGTAAGCTCTCAATAACATAGCCTCAAAATAAGCCAAAATTGATGAGATTACAAGAGGAAATAAATCATAGTGAAGCTTTTTCAAAATGTTTATTTATTTGTGTGTGTGTGTGTGTCTATGTATGAGAGAGAGAGAAAGAGAGAGAGAGAGACTGACAGAGCGAGCGAGAGCAGTGAAGATGCAGAGAGAGAAGACAAAGAATCTGCAGCGGGCTCTGTGCTGTCAGCACAGACCCTGTCATGGGCTTGAAGTCATGAACCATGAGAGCATGACCGGAGCCAAAACCATGAGTCAGATGCTTAACCAACTAAGCCACCTAGGTTGCCCCACAGTGGAGAGTTTTAACAGACCTCAGTAATTGATAAAACAAGCAAACACCCATTTCAGTAAGGATATGGAAATTGTTAACAGCGAGATCAACAGAATGAACTTACTGGATATATATTAGACGCTGCATACAGTAACAATACAAGGCAGAGATCAACACGTACACTTGTGTAGACAAGCCATCACGCCACTCCAAAGGGGCTACAGTCATTGAATAAATATGAACGCTGCTCCCTGCCATTGGACAATAAACAAAAAACATGACATTACATGATAGCACCACACTTGTTCAAAATACACAGTGAAAATATAAAAACCAAACCATATCTTTACCGTTTGCTTGTTATCCACTGATTCCAAAGAATAGTTAAGTCTAAACCCCTGGGTTAGAAATTTCCAGTCTTAAGTTACTTAAGAACGAACATCATGTCTAATCCATAAGGCATTATCTTTATGAGGGAGAACGTTTGTTTTATTTATATGCAAATGGTAAGTAAAAGCACTGGTATCTGTAGTCCGAACTTTATAGTTACACATATCTGCATGAACAATAATGACCAGGTTTTAAATTCATTATTTCTGTCTATGAGAAATTTAGATAAGAATAGAGCAATATACGAGCGACCATCACACTGTAAGGAGCCTGCAAAGCAAAGCTTGATTTTATACTACTAAGCAGTACATAAAGTTTTCAGGACAGGGTATTAACATGTGTAAAGTAGAATTTCAGAAAATCTAGGACATATTACATAGTGAAGGAACTGGAAGGAAAGCAAATCAGTGAAGAGGCCATTATAATGCCTGTGTGTGTTTAGCTAGTTTGTAGTTCTTGATGATAAGAGGACATAGTTTAGCTTCAATAAATAAAAATTATTCCCATACAACTTTGAGAAAAACATTTAATGTTACCATTCTATTGTAAAGAAAAGAGAACATTCATAGCAGTCAGCAGCAAAGAGAAACATTTGGTTTATAAGAAGACAGAAACCATCAAAGTAAGATACTCCTCAATCAGCTGAGAATGCATGGGGTCAATATGAATGGAAGAGAGAGAGTACATCTTCCTGGTGACCTAGTTTACTTTGTCTTTAACAGAGAACAGGCTCAAAAAGTGGTGTAACTCTGGAACATTTCCAATAGGGACCAGTCCATTGGTGAATACATTTGTTTTGGGTTCTTTATATAAATAACTGACACTCATGTCCATGCCACCCTAGCAAGTAAAAACTAACTAAAATAAAAAATGTATGTTCTCAGGATGATTTTGGTGACAAAAGGTATTATTGTATTAATAGTTTCCTATCATATAACCAAAGAAGGATAAGAGGAGATGGGATTTAACTTTTAAAGTATAAACATCAAAGGCAGTAAAGTTAAAGAAGCAGCAGCTCATATCCAGGCTACCTTCATATTTGTCCCCAAGTTCAGAATTATTATTCTGATTTTTCCCAGAAATAGTACCATCCTTTGTATTGGAAACAAGGTTTATACAATGCCTCAATCAAGTACTCCTCAACTAGAAAGTTAAAGCTACTTATTCGTCTCAATGGAATGACCATCAGAAATACAATTAATGAAATAATGCTCCTTTGTAAGTTATATTGAGTTTTGTTGATAGGCATATTTAGGATGAAGGATAATTTCTATGTATAGTGTATAAAAAGGCTATTTATATTTTAGAGAAAAATTTGGGGACATTTCTGCAATGTTCTATTAAATTGCATCTCTTTTTTTTAAAGTGTTTTATACAGTTATGACAGCCATAAATTAAAACCCTTAAACAGTTTATGACTTATAAGAAATTAAAATCTTAAACTTATAAGAATTATGGAATTTATATTTTATCTGTTTCTATATTTAAAAATATCAGAAATTATATTTAACTCTAGTCATTGCAATATCATTATTCCATGTATATATAAACATCTAGAGGAGAAACGGTGTACTAAAAATCGAGAAAGCTAGTTTTTAAGCCTGAGTAATAGGGAAGTCTTCAACAAAGCACTTTTTTTGTTGTTGTTTTTGTTTAAAAAACATAATAGTTATACATTTTTTGTTTTCTTTTTTGATTTTTTTTGGAGAGGGGAGTATGTATGCCTACTCATGATGGTGGGGAAGGGTGGAGGGAGGGAGGGAGGGAGAGAGAGGGGGAGAGAGAGAGAGAGAGAGAGAGAGAGAGATCTTAAGCAGGATCCACACCCAGCATAAAGCGTGACACGGAGCTTGATCTCGTGACAGTGAGATCATGACCATGACCTGAGCTAAAATCAAGAGTTCGATGCTTAACCAACTGAACCACCCAGGCTCCTCCAATAAATCATCTTTAAGTCCCTTTTCTCATCCATAAAGGGAATCCATAATATGAAACCAACATATATAATGATATACCATTTTATACATTACATTTTTACTAAGTATACTTATTTTAGTATGGATACAGTTCTAACTCTCTGTGAGTTATGTCATATTTGCTGCTGGATCTGCTGTTCTTCCATAGTTGAAAAGACCTAACACGTTAAAATTAAATTGTTCATCTTTAAAAAGGAAACTGAATTTTTAGAAAGAAAATAGGCAGAAAAATTAAAGTACTCATTAGCTGTGTTGTTCAGGGCTCAAATGACTGTCTGAAAATGAATGGCCAGATGAAGTTTACATTTCATTTTCCCAAAAGGAGAAACTGGCCAAGGTATTTTGGCAGGTGTCTCTCCAAACAGCCACATTTTCCCAGGGAATTTGTGTGTGCAATCCTTCCTTGTCAGTAGCTCACAAATAATGAACACTGGTACTAGCTCTATGCAGATGGATAATTTGCACTTTTTAATCTGAGTTTTTTGTTAATTAATTTTCTGTTTTAGAAGATCATTCCCTCCTGTGGGAAAGTTAGGTAAGATTTTTTTAATGTTTTTTTTTTTTTTAATTTATTTCTGAGAGAGAGAGAGAGAGAGAGAATGAGCAGGGGAGGGTCAGAGACAGGGAGATACAGAATCTGAAACAGGCTCCAGGCTCTGAGCTAGCTGTCAGCACAGAGCCCAATGCAGGGCTTGAACCCTCAAGCCATGAGATCATGACCTGAGCCGAAGTTGGACGCTTAACCGACTGAGCCACCCAAGTGCCCCTGGGTAAGATTTTTAATATGTCATATTTTAAATCATTTTATTATATGTTGTCTTGAACTTAGTCAATGTATATATAGAGAGTACCTACTGTATATAAAATATTGTGCTTTGTGTGTGATGATGAATGAGGTACATTTCTTTTGTACTTAAGGAGCTTAACAGCCTACTGAAAAATCCCTAAAAATTAAACAATAGTGCTGTGCCTAAGAAATAGCAGTGTATTCTGGTAAAATACACAAAGGATGACTAACTCAGCCTGGGGATTATGGGGAAGGCATCGTATGTGTGTTGACATTTTTTCTTGATCTTGAAGACTGGATAGAAGTTTGATGAGAAGAAGAAAGGGGCGAGAAAGGGTATTAATATAGCTGGAACAGTGTTTAGACATACTGTGTCTAAACTGTGAAAAGACCTAGTACACTGGAGGGATAGTGAAAGAGATTATTTTTTATTAGAAAGAGTGAGGTAATGCTGATGGCATCAGCGAGCAGAAAAATGGAAAAAGAGAGAGGCTATAAGCCAGTAAAATGCATCAGAGATAAATGCTATTGAGATATAATGATGGCTTGGATGTCATGGTCCCACTAAATTAATAGAAAAGCAGAACATTTAAAAACATCTTTCTTGGGGCACCTGGGTGGCACAGTCCTTGTGCATCTGACTCATGATTTTGGCTCAGGTCATGATCTCATGATCATGGGCTCAAGCCCCTCATTGGGCTCCATGTTGGGTATGGAGCTTGCTTAAGATTCTCTCTTTGTCGGGGCGCCTGGGTGGCTTAGTCGGTTAAGCATCCGACTTTAGCTTAGGTCATGATCTTGTGGTTCATGGGTTCGAGCCCCGCGTCGGGCTCTGTGCTGACTGCCAGCTCAGAGCCTGGAGCCTGTTTCAGTCTGTGACTCCCTCTCTATCTGACCCTCCCCTGCTCGCGCTGTCTCTCTCTCTGTCTCTCTCCTAGAAATAAATAAAACATTAAAAAAATTTTTTTAAAAAAGATTCTCTCTTTGTCTCCCTCTGCCTCTCTCCACCATTGTGCACTTTCTCTCTAAAATAATTTATAAAAATATATATATGTATATAAAATCAATTATACTTAATTGATTTTATAATGGTCTTAAAGTGATTTTGGTATGCACAATGAATACTTTAGATATAATGTTTTATTTATTCATGCTTAAGCTGGATCTAATGCTGGCATTGGGACTAGTATAGAAGAAGCAATGCTTCTTCAGTCACATTCCCCAAAAGTGACACTTTTAAAATATTTAAAGATATTATGTTAATTTACAAGGGTGAAGTCTGATAAAACATAGTAGAGGAAGCAATATAAGAGTCTTTTCTGTATGGTATAATTGAAATATGAGTGGTTGCACCATGCAATACACAGAGCACATAAGAATAGTTGGTGATACATTATGGGTCTTCTCCATCACCACTTTGTTAGCAGGATCAGTTTTCGAGCCTGGCCCTGCACCTGACTTCCCTCCCCCAATGTCACCACCTCAAATATTTTCTGATTTATTTGTGCTTAATGAATATCTATAAAATGAATGGGTTTAAAAATGAATGTACCAGGAATGCTTGGGTGGCTCAGTCGGTTAAGCGTCCAACTTCGGCTTACGTCATAATCTCGTGGTTCGTGGGTTCCAGCCTCGTATCTGGCTCTGTGCTGACAGCTAGCTCAGAGCCTGGAGCCTGTTTCAGATTCTGTATCTCTCTCTCTCTGACCCTCACCTTCTCTCTCTCTCTCTCTCTTTCTCTCTCAGAAATAAATTAAAAAAATAAAACAAATGAATGTACAATGACAAAAGACCAACTGAATATGTAGAATACTATATAGAGATCTAAAAGAAGTAGTTAAACAACCAGATGATTGATCTCAACAGGTGAAGACAGAAGTAATTCTGCAATTTATGCAAAACACAGAACTGATGATCACAATAAACTGATCACTGAATAGTTTACATGGGAAAACAAAAAGGATTCTATTAATGGTCATTCCTGAAGGAGAAAAATGTATGTATGTTGCACGTGCTGTGGCGGGTAGAAGGGGCAAAAAGATATAGTCTGAGGCTGAAAAGATAGGCAAGGATCAGACCACATAGCACTCTTCGGACCACATTAAGATTTGTCCTTTATCCTGAACACAATAAAAAAGTACTGAATTCATTTTAAGATCATGGGAAAGATGACAAAATTTGTGATTCAAAATTAACACTGTCTGTTGTGAGAAGAATTTGATAGATGTGAACCAGAGGGCATAATAGAGAAACCAGTCAGAAGTTTTTTACAGAGATTTGGATAGCTTTCTTAGACTAGAACAGTAGCCTTGTAGACAGAAAATGAAGGATAAATTTAAGAGACTTACAAGTTATAAAAGACAGGAGTTCATAATAAGCTGGAAATAGAGAGTAATGATTGAGGGAAAGGAGATGTCTTTTTTTTTTTTAAATGGTTTTTATTTATTTCTAGGAGAGAGACAGCATGAGTAGGGGAGGGTCAGAGAGAGAGGGAGCCACAGACTCTAAAACAGGCTCCAGGCTCTGAGCTGGCAGTCAGCACAAAGCCCGACGCGGGGCTCGAACCCACGAACCGCGAGATCCTGACCTAAGCGAAAGTAGGACGCTTAACCAACTAAGCCACCCAGGTGCCCCGGGAAAGGAGATGTCTTGATACACAGTTTGCATGACTGGATAAATGGTGGGGTCATCCAATGAGGCAGGAGATAATGGGGTATGACCAGGTAGGTATAGAATAGAGGCAAGAGTATAATTTTGGTTTTGGAGATACCCAAAGGGAAATGGCAAGTACATGAAAAGGTCTATGATGGAGGCCTCAATGTGAAACAAATTTGCAGTCTGTGGTAGCCAAATAAAATTTCCTAGGCAAAATGTTCAGTATGAGAAGGAAAAATAATCTATCAATAAGCCTTGAAGAATTCCAAATATTTAATGGACAGGTTAAGCAGATAACCAAAAGGACAAAAGGGCTAACTCAAGAGTGTTCTGGGTCATGGAAATCAAGGGAAACAAGAGTTTCTAGAATGAGGGAGTAGCAAATTATACCAAATGTTGCCAAATTTCACATTATATATGGCCTGAACTGTGTCCATTTTATTTGGTAACTTTGAGTTCCTTGGTGTCCTGAGGGAGAGCTGTTTCAGAAAAGTAAATGGAAGCCAGGCTGGAGAGTTTTCAACAGTAAATAGTGGAAGGAGAGAAAATGACCAGTGTAACATGAACTAATGTCTTTCAAAAAGCACTTTAAAGATTTAAAGAAGGAAGGGAAGGGGGAGAGAAGGTATGTATTCAAGGGAAGATCCTTTCATTGTTTTGCTGGGATTTTATTTTTCTTTTAATAGAAAAGACCTGATCATGTCTCAATCCTTGTGAGAAGAATCTATTTGAGAGAGTAAAGAGGTAATAGAGTGAGTTTCCTGAGACAGCACAAGGAAATGAAGAGAGGCAAAGAGAAAAATGACAGTTGGCATGCAGATGGGAAGTGTATTCCCATGAGTATACTCACAACTTGATTAACTAAACGCTGGGTTTTGAAGGAAAATTAAGTACATGGATCACATGTCACAGTCACACATGACTGGCTAGAGCTTAGGTTGTAGGATGTACTCAATCCCAACCAGTTCTAGAGGTTGTGTGAAGATATTTGTACTTCACTTCATTGTCTTTCAGTCAAGTAAAGAAGACTGGAATACAAGTAGAATTAAATTATTATTGGCATAATTCAAACCCTTAAAATTATTTTTTAGGGGCGCTCAGTTGGTTAAGTATCCTACGTCAGCTCAGGTCATGATCTCATGTCCATGAGTTCAAGCCTTCTGTCAGGCTGTCAACACAGAGCCTGTGTCTGCTTCAAATTCTGTGTCTCTCCCTCTCTCTCTGCCCCTCCTCTGCTCACATTGTTTCTCTCTCTTAAAAAAATAAATATTAAAATTATTTTTAAATATGTAGTTTATCATTAGTTATAAATCACTTGCAATGCATTTTAAAACTGGGGAAAACTGAATGATATCAAAACGCTGAAAGTAAAAATTGTCTCTCCAGATGACTGTCACTCCCAAACATGTGTGTTTTACACCAAACAATCTGAAAGGAGAAAAAACTTTTCTTGTACAATAAGAAGGTGATAAAACTAGAGCAAAAAGATATCTAACACACTCACCCTTAAAAATACTGTTTATGCTTATAAAATGTGTCAGTCAGCCTTACAAGATGAATTACTTAAGGTCCTCGATTTTTCCTGGATGGAAATACCCTGTTTGGGGGACTTTACACTTCAACACTTCACTCTATTGGTATCATAAAATTGTGTGCATTCATCTGTGAAAGACTTAGAAGACTTTCTCAAAAGTACTAAGAAGGAGGAGAATTCCTTTCATAGATAGAAGCAAGGTTTGGTTTTGTTCAGAAATTCACTGTCTCAGCAGAGAAGGACAAATATCATATGTTTGCACGTATAGGAGGATTAGGAGGAACTTGACAGAGGAACAAGGGGAGAAGAAGGAGGGAAATGGTGGGGGAAAGGGAGAGAGGCAAACCATGAGAGACTCTTGAATGCTGACAAAAACTGAGGACTGATGGATGTGGGGGGGAGGAGGGATGGGCATGGAGGAGGGCACTAGTGGGGATGAGCACTGAGTGTTATGTGGAAACTAATCTGACAATAAACTATTTGTAAAAAAATAAAAAAAATTTAAAAAAAAAGAAAAAAATTCACTGTCTCAATTGAAACATAAATTATTCTTAAACTGAAAGGAACCTCTGTAATCACAAGGTCTCCTAGCCTGAATCAATAATGTTTTCAGAGAGGCTAAGTGTGATCAAAAGAAATGGGAGCCTGAAGTTACCTATTTCTTTTCATTTCACAATATGAAAACAGCTCTTTTAGCTTAGTCATGCAAGGTATCTAGAGTTGATGAATAGTGCTCTGAAAAAATAACACTCAGTAATTATTGGTCAACAAAGACGCAGGATTAGATATAAAACTGTGGATCTAGGCATTCCATGTTTGAAAGAGATGTAGAGACAGTTATTATTTTATTTTATAGTTATTTTTAGATAATGTAAAGAGAAATATTTAGCTATATTCTAAAACTTCACAGTGGTAAAATACTGAGATGCCTCTCATTGGAAAGAGGTTGACTATTTGATAAGTCTTGGATATTAAATCTCTAAGGATCTTAAAAGGTGTTTCCAAGACCAAATGATCAATGATACCAGAAGACCTAGAGGGTGAGAGGTTCCCTGACATAACCAATTAGAGTTATAATCATTCTCATTGGATGACAGAAGAATACTATGCCATTATTTTAAGGAATTTAAGACACATGCTAGATAGTGGACTCAATAATCTTCTAACTCTATCCGACAGAAGCAAATATAAGAAGCTATAAACATTCTACATACAGTGGCAGCATACTACAAGCAACTCATTTTTTTTTTCAGACACACAATTGGAGGATTGCAATGCCCTACTTGGTTAAGTGATTGTATGTGAAGGTCTCAAACCCTGAGGAAATGGACTGAGGATGACAGATGAAAACGTGAAATGCAATTGCCTGTTTGTAGCTGAAGCACTGATCAAATGACTGAATGGCTAACAGAGTGTACTCAAGGAGACCTTGAAAGAGAGATAACCTAGCCTTAGGTTATCCATTCTAGTATCCTAATATATAAATATAAAATTTAAATTTTTATCTTACTTGAATGAATGAATCTGGCCTTTTTAACAAGAAAACAACTATTTTGACTATTTTACAGAGGTGCCAATGGGGTTTAAATGCACCACTTTGAATTCTTTTGCCTGATATTCCTTGGAGAATTGTCAAAATTTCATTTCATGGCTGAGGGATGCCATGAGAATATTAAGAATATCTGGAGATAGAAAATATCAATAATAGCATATGTAGAACATTCCAAACCTATGCTTTCCAAGTAAATATATCTCAGTATTATTGGTTTGTATTTTCAGAGTCTGGATATATTTTCCCTCAAAAATAGATATGCATACGTTGACTATTTATGTCAAAGGAAAAAAAATCACAAAAATTGCAAAACTTTACACAGATGTTGACAGCAGCTTTATTCATAATTGCCAACACTTGGAAGCAATCAAATGTTTTTCAGTAGAGGAATATGTAAATTGTGGTATATCTATACAATGGAGTATTATTTAGCACTAAAAATAAATGAGCTATCAAGCCATGAAAAGACATGGTAGACACTTAAATGTATATTTCTTTTTTAAAAATGTTTATTTATTTATTTTGAGAGAGAGAAAGAGAGAGAGAGAGCAAGCAAGCAGGGGTTGGGCAGAGAGAGGAGAGAGAGAATCCCAAGCAGACTCCACACTGCCAAGTGCGGAGCCCGACATGAGGCTTGAGCCCACAAACAGTGAAATCACGACCTGACCCAAAACCAAGAGTGGGATGCTTAACTGACTGAGCCACCAAAGCACCCCAAAAAAATATTCCTAAGTAAAAAAAAGACAATATAAAATATGGTGTATGATTCCAACATATGACATTCTGGAAAAGGCAAAATGAAGATAGAAAAAAGATCAATGGCTTCTAAGAGTTGGGGGCTGGTGAAGGGTTGAAGAGGCATAGCACTGATTAATTTTAGGGTAGTGAAAATACTCTGTATGATACCATAATGATGGGTACATGTCACTATACAGTTTTGTCCAAACAACAGAATGTATAATATCAAAGTGAACTGTAATGTAAACTATGAACGTTGGATACTTATGATATGTCAGTGTATGTTCACTGATTGGAACAAATGTACTGCCATGCCAGGAATGTTAATAGTTGAGAAGGCTGTACAGGGTAGAGGGTACACGGGTATTCTATGTACTTTTTGTTCAGTTTTCTATGTGCTTTTTGTTCAGTTTTCCAGTGGACCTAAACCTTTTCTAAAAAGTACAGTTTACTTAAAAGGAATACAAATTGTAGGCCTTTATGACTCATATGGATCTTCTGATAGGTAGTTGAGAAATGAGAGAAAGAAGGATGGTGGAAAGTAGAGTACTGTTTCTTATTGCAAAGAATTGGAAAACAGTAAGCGTGTCCTTTTTCTTTTTTTTAAATAGCAATACTATGTGAATTAATCTTGACATTCTATGTATTAGTCATCCCAGGAAATTTCAACTATAGAATAAGCAAAAGAGTGGGAAGGTGTAGATGAAGAGCAGAAACTGGAGAGATGTTTTCAATGAATAAAGAATTTAACACTAGTAGCGGGGCGCCTGGGTGGCTTAGTCGGTTAAGCGTCCGACTTTCGCTTAGGTCATGATCTCGCGGTTCGTGGGTTCGAGCCCCGCGTCGGGCTCTGTGCTGACTGCCAGCTCAGAGCCTGGAGCCTGTTTCAGTCTGTGACTCCCTCTCTGGCCCTCCCCTGCTCACGCTGTCTCTCTCTCTCTCTCTCCTAGAAATAAATAAAACATTTAAAAAAAAAAAAAGAATTTAACACTAGTTTTGACTCATTATGGTGAACTGATATGGTGCACATATTATTCCTCTTGTTTTAAAATTTAAAAACTAAGAAAATGAATGATAATAGTGAGAAAAACAGTAAACAAGAGATTTCAATATATATTTTAGTAGACAAAATTAAGCTAGGAGACTGTTGACTGGTAAGTAGAAGAGAAAGGTGAAAGAAGGACTTTGTATGCTAGGGTGACCTGAAAGCTGAGAGAGAATCAGTCTCTCAGGGAGGCCCACTGAACTTTAGTGAGGCTCTGGACTTAGAATCAGTGAACAAGAAAAAGGCGGTAAGGTGGTAAGCTATTTTCTTTCATCATAATTTCTGAGAACATCCTAGACCTAGCTTGAGTAAACTTACAGATGTGTTGAAGGGAACTATCACAGTACAAATCAGGAACATCTTCTGAAATTTGGTGGAAAGAGCAGAAAAGAATAGCAATTGTGAGTTTGGATCCAAAGAAAGGAAAAAAAAAATATCCTAGCACAAGTCTCGATTTTTAGTGAAGAATATTTATATTGCCATAAACTGTAAATGATGTAATTTGGTTGCCAATTTTTAATCTTTAAAGTTAGCTGTGGTTTCAAAATAGAATGTAAATGTTAATCACTCTAAAAAAGTAAAAGTAAATATATACCAGACAGGCCTTTGGGAAATGCTACTGGTAGCTGCTAATTAAATGGAGAGCCATTTGGATGTCTACGGATGGGGAGACAAATGGGGGATTTATAGATGATAAATTGTAAAAATTCAGCATTTGGCATGTTATCTAAATGCTGAAGTGACAAAAACTTAGAAATAGTGACATAACTACTGGATTTAAGGAAATAGGGTGGTAACATACTTAAGGTAAATCCTTACCTCTTAGTGCACAATTAAGAGACAAAGCCTAAATTCAAAAATCAAGAAGTAGTATAATCAAACCATCATTTAACCTTATTGGTTGCCTCTGAGGATCAAGACTAGAGGAAATAAATACCTGATGGGACAGGAAATTATTGCTTTTCTATGAGCCCCTTTGTAATATTGATTTTAAGATTATCTGAGATAATCGCTTTGATTTAAATTTGGCAAAACTAAATACTGGACTGATGTCACCTTATTTTATGAAAAACATTGTAGGAAATCATATTACAAAATGAATCTGTATTTGTTATGAAAAAGTATTTAATCGAATGTGCATTTTCTAGATTATTTCTGCTTTTAAATTCTGAATTGGAATAGACAGTATTTGATGAGGCAATCTTAGTTCTCCAAAATGTGAACCTTAACTTGATCCCTTAACAAGTACATGATATTGTATTCCTTTGACTATAGCATACATTTCAAATTTCCTAACATAAGATTCAATGAACACATTCTACAAACTAGCTTGAATCAGTCTTTTTCAATAAACATAGTTATATGTGCAGGTTTTTGAATAAGGCCCTGCTCATTTCAACCTTGCCTCTGACATATACCTATTGTATCATCTGGGATAAGCTCTGTGAGCTTAATTATATAGTCCTTAGTCTTCCCTTTTGCAAAATGGGAATCGTTGCTGTTTCCAGGAAATTGTTCTCAGAATAACGCTTAGCATTATTTCTGGCATATAGAAAGTGTTTGAGTAAATATTAACTGTTACGAATATTACTGGAGTGCTCCATCTATAGAACCTTCTCTATGTAGCCCACACACAGTCACATTGTTTTGCTCAAATGATTACAATACATTATTTTTGTAGTATTCTGTTGGTATAATCATTTATTTAACATTCAGTCTTCTTTGTTTAAATGTCTCTCATTTATAAATGTACATTATATCTTTTTGAGAAGAGTAACCATGTTATTATATTCAACTTTGAGTCCTCTAACTTTAGTATTGTGCCTGATATATTAAATAAGAATAAAAACAAAGTCTTAAAAAGAAAATAACAGGAAAAATGAGATATTATTTGGAATTCTTAGTTCAAACTTCAGAATACTGACTTTAGGAATATAGACGTATTTACAATTTCCAGGGATTTTTCACTCAATAGCTTCTTTAATCTTTAAAAGTTTGGTAAGGAAAGTAGTGCCATTATCCCCTTTTTAAAAATAATGTCAACATAGGCACCTGGGTGTCTCTGTTGGTTAAATGTCCGAACTTAGCTCAGGTCATGATCTCACTGTCCGTGGGTTTGAGCCTCGCATTGGGCTCTGTACTGACAGCTCAGAGCCTGGAGCCTGATTCAGATTCTGTGTCTCCCTCTCTCTCTGACCCTCCCCCACTTGCACTCTGTCTCTCAAAATGAAATAAAGACAAAAAAAATAATGTCAACAAAAGACAATGAGGGTTCTACATATTTACTGATTAAGAATTAAAATAATGAATACTAATAATAATGATAGTGATAATAAAATTCCTCCCAACTTATTATTTCTTATAGTGTGCTGTGTTTTATTTGGAAACTGTTAGAATTGGTTGAACAAGGATTGAAAGATGTCATAATTTTTAACATAGAGCTCCACCACTAAGTCTCTTCTCTCTTCCCCTAATGAAAGAGAGCTAAAGAAAAACATTGACTCATTTGCTCAAGATGCTAAAATCCAAAAAACCCCAGTATTTTTTGAAATTCAAGAATGACATAGAGCATAGAATGCTGAGATGTTTAAAACTGCTAAGGATGTATGATTAGGTAAAAAATGTATGGAAACTGCATGATATTGATTAGGTCAAATGGTTTGAGGATGTTTGTGCAGCTTTGTTAGCTGCATAATAGAAGTTTTATTGTTATTTAAAGTCCAGGAGTTATTTTTTTCATGGGCATAATTGTTATTCCCTTTAGTGATAGAAAACAGCAGCACTCAGAAGAAAATTAAGCTCTGCCCTACTTCTCTATCTGTCCTTGGCTTAATCTCTCCAAGTATCTATGTTTCCTCTCCTCATTGGCAGCATGATGCTCTCAACATTCCTTTCTAGTCTCACATGCCATGATTCTTTTAAATCATTTTAGAATAAAATGAGCAACTAAATAGCAAAAACCAGGGAGACAAGTAATTACTAGCTACTTTATGGCAGAGTTCTGTCCTTATCCAATGTGGTGTGTTTTCTGTAAGTTCAGGATGACTTGCTGCTATTCATAATTATACTAAAATTTATCAAATGGATAACAATTGAAATTGCTACGTTGTGATACCATAGCTATAAAAATAAAGATGTTTCCTTGAGCTGAAAAAAAAAAAAAAAAAGACTACACTTCCACAATGATTTTCATTTGAAATGACCTTAGAGGTAATGGCTTGCACTCTTCACCCTAAATTACAGTGCATTCTTCCATTGTATTAAAAAGTTATATTTTTAAAGTCGAATACTCCCTTTGGGTCACTGAACTACAATGTGTCTGCAAGACTCAGAGCCTGCCAGAAGGAACACTATCACCAAGAGAGGAAGATTAATAGCAGTAATAGCAGTCCAGATTTGACCCTCTGATGATAATCTGAGCTCTCAGTGGAATAGCTACCTCAAAATCACGGCTCCTAAGATGTATTTACAGAGAGATGCTAGGGCAGTGAGTAGACGTTTCAAATTCTAGCAAAGAAGTCTGGAATTGAAAACTATGTAACATTCAAGGATGCAGGTACTTTTTATTTGAATCACATTTCTGGAAGTAGTAGACAGATTAGAGTATTATAGGAACTCCTAAACAATGTAGTATTTTATCAGATTTTTATTTTGATATTCTATAAAAATAGTCTTATCACAGCAGCCTGTAGTAACATGAACAGTGAGAAAAACCCAAGGAACATCTCTGTTAAAAAAAACCAAAACCGGTTTTTTAGGGCTTTTAGATGCACCATATGTCACTGCTGAATCTACAGCTTTTAAATGTTCATGGCCAAGGTATAAATAAATACAGCATATTCATTCCAGCAACAGGAATTTTTATTTGTAGTAAAACATTTCATGTGGATCTTCAAGCTCCAGTTTTGATCCTCAGCTATAGGCGTTCGTTATTGACTTGAAAGTCTCCCCCCCCAAATAGCTAATAAGTTCCTGTAAAATTTTAGTCAATATATTTTGGGGAAACAAGTACATGTTGTGCAGCCTGCTGCTACTTTTGGAACTGTCTTGCTTTTCAGAGCATTGTCACTGCAGGACTGGAGCATATGTGAAAATTCTAATGATGGTACGTAGCTCCCCTCCCTGTTTATTTGCTGCTTTCTGTTTCTCAGACTGCCTCGGGATAACACACAGCTGAGGGAAGAGGCGCCCAGAACTCTTAACAGCTTGACTTCAAGGTAACAGACAAAACATTTGCTTTCAGTATCTCTTCTGACATTTGATAGGACAGGAAAGTTAGAACTGAGTGTGGAAAAGAGGAAAGTTTAGTCTATCAAGTGTTTTCAGATCCCATGCACAGATGACAAATGAATAGTGACTCTATTTAAGGCACTTTCACAATAAGATGAAGACTAATGGGGCTATTTATTACCCTTAATTACATTCATAAACATCTGGTGATTAGAACACACTCATAAATTAACATACCTTTAAATTATATAAATTAGACGGCTTAGGATATGCTATGAATGCTTATGAAATTAGTGAAAAAATCTGTGGCAAGGAATACTGCCATAACTATAACTACTTTTAAAATCTGTTTTGGGGAATAAATGAAATAAGTTATATGGAGAAAAAAATTTAAAAGGATACTAAATTATTTAGGAGGGTGCTGGCAAGATTTATACAGTAAAAACCTTAGATTTCAAGTAACTTGTTCTGCCTCTCTTCTGCAAGATTAACAAACATTTCTAACACATTTTAACTTGATAAACAAGTGATGTCTTGCACTATGAGTAGTACATGACAACGAACATCACATGATCACAACTGGGCCAATAGTTCTTGAAATTCGCTTTGATATACAAGTGCTTTGAATTAAAGGCATGTTTCCAGAAAGAATTAGCTTCTCAAACCCAGGTTTTACTGTATATTACACAAAGGATGGTTTTTGTTCGAGCCGGACCTGACAACTGAGTGATATATAGGCTTTGCCATTTTGGGGTCCCGCGTTATCTCTTTTGACTATTAAATGCAAAGAAAGAGAGCCAAAGTCCCTTCCACCATAACATTCTAGAGTTTCATAAAAATGTAAATTAAAGAAAATTTTTCTATACTAACTGGCTTCTCTAATTATGGGCATCATATTCTTTTGTGGCTTCTCTACCTGGAAGGACTATTTATTTATGTTATTATATACACATAAACACTTATCTGAAATATCTTTACAAATAGTTTAACAATATACACACATGCCCAAATATTAGGTTCACTTGAATTCTAACACTATGACATCTCATATTATTGTTAGCACTTTATTGTTGGCTACCATATATATACTTTAAATAATTTTAAAACAATTAATGACAAATTTGAAAAATTCTTTGTAAAGTTTTAACCAATTACTTGCAATGCTTGTAAAAAAAGGATACTAAATAATTCATGTTAACATATGTTTCCAAAATTATTCTTCAAATATCAATCTTAAAATGTCAGATCTAACCATTGTATTTCAAGGATCCTCTAAATAGTATCTTTTTAGATATGACCTTCAGAATAATATGACCTGCAGAACGATCCAGGAAATAATACATTTCTGAGTTTTCTCCCTCAAAGCTCTCCATATATTAAAACATTCATGGGGCATCTGCTGTGTGAATATCACTCATCTCTAAAATGTACTTTGACACATGCAAAGGAGTTAAATGACAATCTCTACTGATCAGGATACCTCGTAGAGAAGATGAGAGTTAAAACCTGGTAATCTCTATGTGCATGAGAGCTTTGTCTCAGCTTACATAAATGCAGACCCTTGGAAGGAAGATAACAATCTACTGATAAAATAGTTACTTCAGAGATTGACTTACAGGAAAAATACTTCTAACGATAAAGGTTTGCAAAGGGAATAACTGAATATGAACTAGACATCTTCAAGGAACATGAAGAAACCCTTCTCTTCACCCATCCCCTCACTTCATGTCTTTTGTTTGGCCTTCATTGCAGGGTTCACAGGCAAGCACTTGGACAGAAAGGAGTTTCTGCTTGCTTCTAAAAGGTGTTTCATAAAATCTTTTGGATTTCTCAATTGTGTTCTCCTCTTGGGAAGCATATGGAGATTCTACAGAGTTCATCCTTTAACAAACTTCAGAGAATAATACTGATACTGGAATTATTTTTGGTTGTTTAGAAAGAGTTAAAAAAATATTTATCACATTAATGATTAGACTAAATGACCAGTAAGATGTATTGACCATTTTCCCTATATCTGGTAGATTATTCTCATATAATGCTCTGATACGGCTGGAGGAATTCTTGCAAAATAGAGTATATGACACATGGTAGGAATTTAGTAAGCATATGTTGAATGGAATATTAAGGAAATCAGTTAGTCTTTTCAGTTTTATTGTTAAATGTCTACACTACACCTACACCTGTTTTTTCTGAACTATTTGGTTTTACTTACCATTTACTTCAGAGGTTAACATATGCCCGGTCTTCTAAATAGTGCATTGTTCAATTAATGATGAACTGAAATTGATTCATTTATTCAGCATGAATTTATGAATATTTTCTTTATGTAAAATATTCTTTTAAAGTAAACAAAATACATTGCATGCCTTTGAGTTTACAAATCATTTCAGGGAAACCTACATAGAAGTAATTACTTTAATGATTATCATTATGATTTATAAACAGGGTGTAGAAACAAACTGATTTTTATCAGTGGATTAGAGACATTTTCAAAGAAACAGTGATTAATATTCCACAGGATAATAGTGGAAAATGGGCACTGCTTCCATAAAAATTAAGCATGTAAAAGAATAAAAGTATGAAATAACATGTGGGTAGAGAATTTTAAGTATTTTGTATGGTCAAAATATAAGATGGTGTTTGTAGTGTAAGATGATACAAGGATTGGTTGCACATAAGATGAAATTTCTAGTAAAAGTTGAAATGAGAATAATGATATTTAGAGAAAATTATTGAAGAGATTTTCTCTTTTCTACACATTCTAATTTTTTTTTAATGTTTATTTGCTTTTGAGAGAGAGGGAGGGAGGGAGAGAGAGAGAGAGAACATGAACAGGAGAGGAGCAGAAAAGAGAGGGGGAGGCAGAGAATTCATGGCAGGTTCTGTGCTGTCAATACAGAGCCCAATGCGGGGCTCAAACTCATAAACAGTGAGATTATGACCTGAGCTGAAATCAGGAGTCAGATGCTTAACTGATTGAGCCACCTAGGTGTCCCTATACATTCTAGACTTTAATTTGATTCAAATTACATGAGAAAACCCTGGATGTTTACCTATTTGACATAATACTGGTTTCTTCTCTTCAGCTCTTATTTCTTCTGGATGCTTCCACTGAGGTATGTTGACTATATCTTTCAGCCTTATAAGAAATCATAAAACATTTTTATATAAATCAGATTTTTATTTGTTGTAAATTCACAATTGAGAATTTCTCTCAAATATCAGTTGTGTATCATGTTAAATGTATTTTATATTTAGTTCTAGTAAATTATCTTTTTTGAAGCAATGGTAAGTTACCTCTTTTGTGGTAAAAATCTATATAGTTTGCCATGTTCCTATTTTTTGCACAAAACATGAAAATATTCAGATGATGCTTTGTAAATTAGGATATTAATTTCTTCCTGTTAACACTGGCTCTTATTTTTAATTTCTTTTCTTATTTTTATTGCTTATGTCTTTAGATAAAACTTTTTCCAAATTATTTGTTCCAATGGGTAGGATGTAAAAGAAATGAACATCTTACCTATGATGATATACTTCTATTACTATAATTCTAATTTCCCAATTAAAAATGTTTATTTTCCATAATTATTCAAATCAAAATATTCTACAGATTATCATGTTACTTAAATATTTGTAGACTATAGTAAATATACATATTTTCCCATTTGAGGAGTTTTGTTTCAACAAGGTTTAGATAGCATGTTCTTAAGCTGTTTCTTAGGCTATTTTCTGCTTTTTAATATTTTTGAAAAATAAAATTTCTAATTATGCTAATATACATTTAATGTAAGAAACAAACAGCAATACCTAGGCTTCCTTTTAACAACTGTAGGAAACTGTATGTCTGTCTATGAGACAATGGTTTAATTAATGAATATTTTTGTTTGGTTTGTCCATACTTCCTTTTGTACCCTTCAGAGGCAAGAGGAAATTGGAATAGAGTTACAATTTAATTCAGAGAACAAATATTGTTTATATATCCATTAATAATACAAATGATTTTAACATAAAGGAGAATAAATAAAACAGCTTCTGATGCAGGACAACACAGAGTCTACCAGCAGGGCTAAGAGGAACACTCACTGTTAGCAGAACATAGTGTTAACATTTGGTTTCTAGAGATGGAATTGGATCCCTCCTCTGCCAATTATAAGTTGGAAGTCACTGTGCAAGTTATTTAACCTTTCTAATTCTCAGTTTTCTCATGGAAATATGGAGAATATCAGCACATTCCTTTTAGGATCGGTTAATGCAAGTATTAAATGTAAACTGGTTTAAAGAACTTAGCAGTTTATTATTATTATTATTATCATTAGTATGAGAACCATAGTAAAGGAGATTTAAAGTGCTATAAGGAGAGGACCAAAATTATAATTACTTTTGGGGGATTCAGAAGGTAGCCATTGAACTTGGCCATAATATTTAAAATTTCTGCCAAGTGCAGTTACTGTAGGCACTATGATAAAAGAATTGAAGGTAGGAGAGCTGGCAGTCAGGATTGAAGTTTACTTGGAGAATATGTGGTTTATGTGAGGAAATACTGAGACATGAGGCTGAAAACAAAAAGATCAGAGTGTGGAAGGGCCTATTTGTCAACATGTCCAAAGACTACTTAACTGTGTCTCTCTCTTAGCTATTGAACTGTTTACAGATTTTTAAGCAGGTTGCTAAATGATTTCTAGTCACATAATTATTATAATTATTAAATGGACTTAAAGCCCTACAGAATACTATGAGTCTTACATACATTTAGAAACAATCACATTAACACCCTCCAGGCACACATACATATATTTCAAGGCAAACATTTAGTGCCCATGTTTAGCAAATATTGCAAATGAAAATAATACTATGAAAACAATATGCTGTATGAACAGATTTGGTGAAAGGCAGGGCGACTCTTGAATACTCAGAATAATGATTCAGTGAGTGGGTCACAACAAGATTAGGCCTTATTTTCTGTAAATGGTCTTATTGTTGACTTGCCCTTTTCTCTCTGCACAGACTATAAACCACAGTAAAAATGTATAATGTAATATAGACAATGTTTCTCTGTACTATTAAAGTCCACAAAGTAAGAGACACAGCAGAGCAAAGAGCTGTCTTTTCACAATTGATTCTGTCAGCTACAGTCTCTGTAGGGGATAAGAACATCCTAATTTGTATGTACCTTTCTCGAATATCAAGTTTCTAGTGGTTTAAGACTGAACAACTCAACTTCACTAAGTCTCTACAGAGCATCTATCCTAAACCAATTGCCATGTAAAGCTCTGGTGGGAAGAGCAAGGAATGCAATGACAAAGGCTCTGTATGAACTCATACATTGCACACAAGGCATACTACCCTAAGTGCTAAGAATAGATATCGGTGGACTCAGGAGGGAGCTCATGATGGGTGGTGGCAGGGCAGAGATGGGTCATGGAGTCACAGAGGGAGTAAAACATAAGTAGCAATTTGAAGGATGGTTAGGATATTGACAGCTTAAAATGTTTTCCATATAAGGAATATTTTGAGATATGATATAGTTTAACAGAGCTTTCAGGCAGAAAACAGAGAGTAAGAAAAAACATAAAACTGCAGAAGTCAAGGTGTATTCAAAATATGGAAGCAGCCCAATTGTCCATCCATAGATGAACAGATAAAGAAGATGTGGTATATATATTACATCTATGTTACATATATACATAGCATATGTATACATACTATGGAATATTACTCAGCCACAAAAAAAGAATGAAATCTCGCCATTTGCAATAACATGGATGGATCTAGAGGGTATAGTGTTAAGTGAAATAAGTCATTCTGAGAACAATAAACACCATATAATTTTACCCATATGTGGAATTTAAGAAACAAAACATGGGAACAAACAAAGGGGAAAAAAAGAGACAAACAAACAAACAAAAAGACTCCTAAATACAGAGAACTAATTGGTGGTTGCCAGAGGGGAGGTGGGTGGGGAGATGGGGAAATCGATAAAGGTGATTAGGAGTACACTTCTCTTGATGAGCACTGAGAAACATATAGAATTGTTAAAGTCATTATATTGTACACTTGAAACTACTATAACACTGTATGTTAGTTTTAGTGGAATGAAGTTTTGTGTCTTTTATTTAAGAAAATACATAAAACTGGAGAAGTCCAGGCATTTTCAGGAAACAGAGATAACACGGTCCTTTTGATTACCAGTCCATTTATATACTGCCTCACTTAAGCCTCACAAGAACATACGAAGTGAAAATTACATATCTCCATCATTCAGAGAAAGATGGAATGACATGCCCTAGGTGAGACATCAAGGAAACTGCACCCAAGTATATCCATCTTCTCTTACTAGTACCACAAGCTGCCCAACATGGGATAAAGGGAGAGGTGGGCGACATGGCTGGAACATGGAGGAAGGTACCCAGCATGAATGTGAATGTCACGTGCTAGAGTATAATACTGGAAAGGGCTGACCTTGGAGAAAAATGAGGACTCTGAAAGCTGACCCCCACGGGTACATTCTTGCCACAGTTTTGTGTTCCTGTCATTTCTGGCAGTGATTAAACTAATATTAATAACAAAGGGCTTTTGTGAGAATAAAAAATGTAAAATTCTTAGTGCAATGCCTGTAACTTTTGTAGAGATTATAAATATTAGCTGTCGTTACCCTTATTAAAATTGTATCATAATTATATTACAACTCATTTAGTTATGATGTACTAAATAATAGAGCTTATACTAGGCTTGGTGCTGCCTTAGGAAATTCAAATGTGGAATGGCCTTAGCTAGATGGAGAATCCCAGGACCATCCCAAATTCTAGTGGCCATGCTTACATGCTCTTGTAGCTGAAGGAATCAGAAGAGCTTTCTTATTAATAGCACAGGATGATTCCTATACCTTATTTCACCATATAATTATTCCTTGTAGTGCAGTTATTTTAAGAATGTGATTATAGCTAATTATGAAAATATATTTGTTTCACCTTCCCCCCACTAACTGAGAGTGCCCTAGTGGCATGAACTAGGCTGAATTCACCTTTGTTCACATCTTCATGACTGGTTTATAGTAAATCCTTAATAGACGTTAGTATAGTGAGTGCCTGCTAGGTTAATGGAGAAATTTACCCAAGTTTAGAAGATTAGCCAAGGAGGTCATCATATTTTTTTTTGCTAAGTATTTTCCTTGTTCTCCATAAATAATTCTTTGGGAAATAGTAATATAGGTTCCTTGAGCTCTTGCTGGGGTAGTTTTTATTCTTAAGGATGGAGCATTCTTAAAGAGCTTCCCATTTCAGCCTATAAAAATAATAAAGTTAGGGGCGCCTGGGTGGCTTAGTCGGTTAAGCGTCCGACTTTCGCTTAGGTCATGATCTCGCGGTTCGTGGGTTCGAGCCCCATGTCGGGCTCTGTGCTGACTGCCAGCTCAGTGCCTGGAGCCTGTTTCAGTCTGTGACTCCCTCTCTCTGACCCTCCCCTGTTCACGCTGTCTCTCTCTCTCTCTCCTAGAAATAAATAAAACTTTAAAAAAAATTAAAAAAAATAATAAAGTTAATATCTTAGTTCAAAAACAATAGACTCGACTTTGTGATCTTCAAGTAATAGGGACTTAAGCGTGTCTCTTATGTCTCAGCTGAATTACAAGGAGGTTCTCTAGCCTCAATGGCTCTATTATCTAATGCAGGAAAAATGTCAGAATAGGTCATCTTTTGACAGAGAACTGATAGCACAGGTAAACGTGAGAATAGATCATAGTGAGTGTATGGAGACAAGATTAGAGAATATGGGTTTATTATTCCTGATCTTTGTGACAGAGTATATGTATATAAATTCAGACTTTTTTAGAGCAGTTACAGGTTCACAGCAAAACTGAAGGGAAGGCACATACATGCATACCACCTCCCATTATTAATATTTCCAACAGAGTGGTACATTTGTTACAATTATTACAACTGTTCAACTGTTTTGTAACTATTGTTACAATAGTTTAATCAACACTGACTCATGATAATTACCTAAAGTCCATAGTTTACATCACAGTTCACTCGGTGTTGTACACTCTATGGGTTTGGATAAGTGTATAATGCCATGTATCCATCACTGTGATAACATATGGAGTATTTTCATGGCTTGGAAAATTCTATGTGCTTTGTGTATTCATCCTTCTACCAACTCCCCCAACTTTTCCAGAATGTCACACAAATCATATAGGATGCAGCCTTTATAGATTTTTAAATTGACTTTTTTTTTAATTTAGTAATAAGCATGTAAGTTTCCTCTGTGGTTTTACATGGCTTAATAGTTCTTTCCTTTTTAGTTTTGAATACAGGTTCCTTGGGCTCTCTGAAAATGGTACATTCCTATGAAATCTTTCATTAAACCGAAACAGTGTAATCAAAGAGTATCCCCCACTTACCAAATGTTCAGGTTATACCACTTTGCTTTTATGAAACAACTACATTGGCATCTGTTTTTGCTAACTGAAGGAAATCTGAACAGGATTTTTGCTTTAAAAAAAACATTAAGGTACCACAATTTATTTACCCATTTACCTACTGAAATACATGTTGGTTGTTTCCAAGTTTTGGTAATTATGAATAAAGCTTCCAGAAACACCCATGTGCAGGTTTTTGTGTCAACATGATTTTACCTCCTTTGGGTAAATACAAAGGAGCATGACTGCTGGGTTATATGTCAAGAGTGTGCTTAGTTTTCTAGGAAACAGCTAAAACTATCTTCCAAAGTGGCTGTACTATTTTGGATTCATGAATGAATACAGCAAATATTGGTATTTTTTTGCATTCATGTAATCACACTGCACTACATTTTTGTTTGATAAGATTGCAGCTTTCAGGGGCGCCTGGGTGGTTCAGTCGGTTAAGCATCTGACTTTGGCTCAGGTCATGATCTCACAGTTTGTGAGTTCAAGCCCTGTCGTCGGGCTCTGTGCTGACAGCTCAGAGCCTGGGGCCTGCTTTAGATTCTGTGTCTCCCCCTGTCTCTGCCCCTCCCATGCTCATGCTCTGTCTCTCTCTCTCAATAACAAATAAAAATGTTAAAAAAAAAAAATTGCAGCTTTCAATAGGTGCACTTGCAAAATTGAGAATCTGAGGCTGGGGAAGTAATGTGGTCCTGGTGGCATAGGACTTCAGCAAAGGGCCTTGGGATTTAAGGTGCTTTACTTTGTTTACATTTTGAATTGGATACAATGTGCCAAAGGGATGGGCCAAAAGGATGTGCTAGAAGGCCTTCCCTCAGGAACCAGCTACAGAAGAGTATTAACAATACTTTTCTCCTCTTCCTTTTTTCCTTCGCTCCTACCACACACAGCCATGTACTTACACTTTATTTATATGAATAAAGGAAATATTTACTCTGGTGCTCAAATTTCTTTGTTGAAGAAGGCAGAATTACTATGGACAACACTATTATATAGTCAGAATTTTCAGACTACATTACTATGAATTTCTTATAAGTCCTTCGATAATGGAATATATGATATCTATTCAATTATTTTTAATTTATTTATTTCATTGAATAAAACTCACTGTTTTGAAGTAGAAGCATCACTAAATATGGAGAAGGTTTGATACACTGGTTTGTAATAATCTGCAAAGAGATGAAGAGATCTGCTAAGGATGGACAGAGGGAATGAGAGGGAAAGGGGGCTCCCTTGTGTGTGGGCATCACACCTCTACAAAGGAGGAAAGTAAGCCATTGCATCTGCTCCGCCCACACCCACAGTTTTTACAGTTAAGATTTTTATTCAGGGTAGATTATAAAAAAGAGGAATTCCATGCCAGTCACTTAAGCAATTTAAGCCAAGTTTATCTTAACTAAAAAGAGAAGATCTAACAACTTTTATAGAGAAAAATTAAGAATTCATTTTTTTAAATATTTGTTAAAATATTTGCAAGATTTTGTTAAGGTATTTGCATTTGCAGGATTTTCTTTTTAATATTAATCTAGAGCTCACAAAAGAATATATTTAATTTTAAGAACTTTGTAAAAGCACATTAGATTTTTTCTTATGATCATATGAAAAATAGAATCTGTAATCATAATTGAAGAAGTTATTTTTTTATCTAATCCCATTTTTCTATATCCAAGAATAGGCTATATATATATAATTCTTACAATACCATGATACCAATTACTCTGTAATAAAAGGACATTTTGGTTCTAATTTGACATTAAAAAATATGGACCAACCTGGGATCATGACCTGAGCCAAAAATCAAGAGTTGGACTCTCAACTGACTAAGCCACCCAGGTGCCCTTCAAATGCATTTAATTTTACCTTTATTGACAGGCAAAATGCTTGCGCAAAATATTACAAAACAAAAAAGGATAGAAATTGAGTTTAAAAGTCTCCATTTCACCTCCTGCAACTCTCAATCTCTCTGCTCTGCCTGAAAACGTTCACTAGTAAGGAACTGCTATGCATATTTCATTCCTTCTTTAATATGAATTGTCTGTTGATCATTTGTCTATTTATCTACCATCTGTCAATATATTCATCTATGTATCTCATACTATGCTCTTTTAAAATTTATTTAACTTAATATTATTTGAACATTTTTGATACATAGTAACTCATTTAAAATTGGTACTTGGATATTATAATATGGACATATTGGAACTTACGTACTATAGCTTATTGACACATTTGCTTAAAATGATAGTTTCTAATTTTTCATTATTATAGGTGCTGTTAAGATGACACTTGTTATAGTTTTTATATATACAGTTTGCATTAAAGTTATTTGTGCAAAAGTATCTCTGTAGCACAATTTTCAAAATTGTAAACACTTAAAATGTTAATAAAGGCTCAAATTTGAATTTAGGAGTTGAGTATTTTTCTTCTAATAGCAGACCTAAAGCTGATCTATTTGTATTTTTCTCTTGGTCAGTAATCAAAGCCAATTTAAAAGACCTGAAACAGGGGCACCTGGGTGGCTCAGTCAGTTGCATGTCTGACTTTTGACATCAGCTCAGGTGATGATCTCACAGTTCATGAGATTTTCATGCACTGGGGTTTGTACTGACGGCATGGATCCTACTTGGGATTCTGTCTCCCTCGCTCGTTGCCCCTCTCCCACTTGCTCTCTCTCTTCTCTCAAATAAAAATAAACTTAAATGAGAACTGAAACATGTCGTGTCATGGTCCCCACTTGGCATCCTGTCCCTGATATTTCTGTCTCTTACTAACAAGTCTAATTTTTCCCCATATTTTCATCTCCTAGTTTAACTCTTTTCAGTTTGATCTCTGCCTCTGAAATAATGCCAGGCTATAGAGGTCATTTTCACCTCAGAGATCTAAAAATACCCCTGATTCTTTTTTCAAATATTTCTATTAATTAGAACTCTTTTGTTTCTACATTATTAGAGGACATAATCTGGTGTGAAAGCTAAAAGGCCCTGCTAATGGAGTGACAGCATTATGCACAAAATCACCATATACTCTCAGGTTATAGTGGCCAGAACAAGATGGTCATGTAAGTTGTAAATTTCCCTGGGAGGAACAAGGAGGAATTTGTGCTTCTTGTGTACGCTGACTTCCAGAGAGGAAGTCTAGAATTGAGTCAAACGTGCCCTGTCTATTTTTCACATGTTCACCAATTGTGTAAGTCACTACATTCTCCCTGAGACAAGTAAGTAAAAGTATAGAGAAAGGCCAGAAATTATAATAATTGAATCATCTCTAAGTGGAAAGAGATTGGTGTTTTCTCTAATTCAACTAATAAGCAATTTGTCTTTCAACACTATTTTTATATGTGGCTGTCAGTGCTGGCTGTCAGCTGGGTTGCTTATCTCCAAAGATTTAGGCTGAGCTTTTTTACCCAGCTATCTAGGTTACAAAAGCAGAAGGAGTGAGGAGTAGAGAGAGAGACAGAGTGAGTGAGTGAACGAGCTAGTCCCAAGGCGCAAGCACTTTTTAAGCCTCTGATTGTGTCACATTTGCAAATATCCTGTGGATAAGTCACATATCCGAGCCTGTCCACGTGAGGGGAAACAAAAAGATGCATCAACACCATAGCAGGAATGCCTCAGCTATAAGTATAAATTACTACCATTATCAAATTCCCAGAAGGGTTGAAAGTAACTGAAAAAAATTTAAATGACTTTAACTTGATGATTAAAGTTCAAAGATATAAAACTGCAAAATTTTTAAAAGACGAAGTCAAACACCCTTGCTTTTGTGCCTTAAAATATGAGGAAAACAACCTTCTTTCAAACTTCTTTTTCCATTCAGTTTCAATCAGAATCATCTCTGTCTTTTGCCTAGTCAAAGTCTGGTCTAAGTTCTCATGAATTGAATTAGTCTCTCTATTCTGCTTTTAAGGACTCCAAGGGTTAAGAACACACATAAAATTTTATTAGCATCAGCTCCAAACCCATAGAATTTCAAAAACAAACCAATGTCTACCCATAGAGTAATATTCCAAAGCAAAAAGTTTCCAGAAACCGGTGTATAATGCAGTTTAAGTCTTTGTTACTTTTGCTGTCTATTATAGCTAACTAGGCAAATCTTGGTTTCAATGTCACCAATCTCTGCCAATCATACGAGGCATCTAAGATCTGTGGGAGAAACTTCTCATCAATAGTGTCATGTTGACATTATGTGTGTGTTGTATCTGGGAGGAAATCTACTTGTGTGCATTTCTCCTTTCTCTGAAAGTTGTCATGCAGCTGTGGATTTTAAACACTCTGGTTCTGCATTGAATGTGGGCTTAGTGGGTATTTGAAATCTAATCACTTTTTTGATCACAGGTTTTTGCTTTAAACCCCTGGCTGATGTCCCCGCCTCTAGTACAGAAAGTGAATAATAGTGATGATCCTGCAAATTTATGAATTAAAAAAAAAAATCCATCTTCTGCAGGGGATGCTACATAGTGGTCTCCAAAATCCAAAGCCGAGTTCACTTGGTTAAATGTTATGTAACTGAAAAAGCCAGAACCAATTCCAAGCCCTACTGGGTGGGAGTTTATAACTATTACACCTAAATGACTATTCCGTCCACTATTTTTTGGGTATGAATGAAAAATAAAAATAGCATAGAGAGAAATAAAATTTGGGGCTGCTTCTCAAGTAGTACCTATTGATGCTTGGTATCCAGTTAACACACTGCTGCTCCTCAGCAGAACTTTGCTGTGTCTGTAACTTAGAGCTGCAACATTTAGATGTGTCTGAGAAACACAGTAAATCCAGCCAAATTATCTCACTTATCCGTGTCTTAATGTTTGTATATGCCATGTTTGTTTTGAGGAAAGGCTTAGGAAAAATTATGTACCTCACTAACATCTACCTGGCTTGAGTCAGGTAAGATGAGAAAGTTCACATGCAAGCCTACAGTGAATTTTTGTCGTGTCTTCATGTGACAGTCAACATCTATAAGACAACCACTACATGGTAAAGAGAGTCAGTAAGTTGTAGATTGCCCACCACAGAAGTTGCCAAAAAGAAGTACCTAGGTCCCCTTCCTAAGGCTTAAGGCTTAATAAATGCACTTGGGTCATACCAGTATTCTTAAGCACTTTTCAAGTTGGTCTACAAAGGTTTATCCCATTTCCCACATTTCTAACATTTGTACAGATTTATGGCATAGGGTTTTGGGAAGCTATTAAATGATACCTCTCTTTCCTTTCTTGAGTTCAGAATTAGTTGAGCAAGAAGGCATAGCAATAAAGCAAATGTAAATGAAATGACTAGATTTACTACTAGTAAAAAATAGACTGGAAAAAGTGATTTAAAATCTGTGAAAAAAACTCCCCAGAATTAAACATTCTCTCTAACCCTGCAATCCTTTCCATTAGAGAACTTGAGATTTTGTTCAATGTTTGTTTGTTTGTTTTGAGAGAGAGAGAGAGACAGAGAGAGAGAATCCAGTAGGGTTCCATCTCAGGAACCTTGAGATCATGTCTTGAGCCCAAATCAAGAGTTAGAAGCTTAATTGACTGAGCCACCTAAGTGCCCCAAGTTTTATTTAAATCTCATATTGCTAACCTTTGAAAATGGAGGAGCAGAGAACACATTTGTTCAGTTACCATACTGGCTCCTCAAAAAAGGTATCCAGAACAAAGCCCAATGTGTTCAATTACTTCTCCATGTAATATAAACCTTGAGCAGAACACCAGAGAAATGAAAGGAGAGGGCAGATGGCTGATTTTGCTGCCGTGTAGCAGTGAGATCACGTGAGGTCCTGGCTGAGCTGTTGGCAGCGATCCTGGTTCCAGCCCTACCCTAGGGCTTGGTGATAATTTTTTTCCTCCAAATTTGACAATATCTGATAAACACTATTATGTCACCCAAAGGTAATTTTGTAAATTACAACAAAATAAGTCTATTCATATATGTTGTTTATTATTTTTGCCTTGTGGTTTTCTCTTTAATCAACTTGATATAGCTTTAGTAAGTGCTGTGAATTGAGCTCTAGATTTACATTTGTCAAGTAGACAGTTTTTTTTTTTAGCATTATTCATTAATTACTTCTTTTCTATGCCACAATTTGTAAAAGATTAGAAAGGAATACACTACTGATAACTAGTTTTAAAATTTGGTATTATGGTGACACACTCCTGAAAATTTGCAGATGTGGAAGATAAGTTTGGGCTCTGAGAATTAAATGGAAACTATACTATCTAATGAATCTCGCTGAAGGCCCATGAATATGTAAACCTATCTGGAAGAGACTAATTTTTCTCAGACCGGCAGAATGTATGTCATCTTCTTTAACATATTAAATATATTTTGATAAAAATTATGATCCAAAGGAATGCTTCCTTAGTCACACCACCTAGAAAAAGCAGTCACCGAAGCAAAGTGACTACCCAATGTGACTAGCCACATAAGCAATGTCTACCTAAACACTGCTCAGAGGCAGGGAAGCTTGGGTCACTGGACTAAACACACTTTTGCTCCTAAAGGTGAAGCTGTCTCTTTGGTGGGGAGATACATACCAGGCCACTGCCAACAGAGTTGAGACAAAAACATTTAAATATTTCTACTTCCTTGAAAGGACAAACCAATAATGAGATATTCCAAATTAAGGTTATCACACTGATATTGTTCTGATTCCCTAATCATCTACTGTTCTGATTCCCTGATCATCAACATAACTTCTGAATAGAATGTGCCCCCTTGTATGCCTATTTTCAGTGACAATTTATTGATCAGAAGGATTCTGTCTACTCTCGTTTTCTGATACAGTGATTTTTCATTACAAATAAAATGGTTTCTTTTTGGGATTTGTCTTCCCATATGGGTTGACTACATGCAGTCTAAAAATAATATTTTCTTTGCCAATCAACAAATCAACCAATCGACAAACAAACTCAACCTACTGGGGATAAAAAAGAAATCAAAGCAGTAGCTAAAAAAATTTGAAGCAAATAGGATATGATGGAAGACCTGAATAAGACTGCAAACTAATGATTCAGCTGCAAAAATGATAAATGAGTAAAGGTGTCATAACCAGAGATCATTTTGAAAATTCTTATTTTCAAGCTATAACATTATTTAATTCACTTAAAAGTTATTGTACATAAAAATATGGCAGAATTTCTTTGTTTTACACATTTCAAAATACTACATTATGAAGACTAAGTCATGCTAAAATAAAAATAAGCTAAAAAAATTCAGTGTTTTAATGTAATCTGATTTTAATCAGACATTTCAAGAAAGTTTGGGGCCAATATTACCCAGAAATGTAGACGTTAGACTCCTCAATAAGGTATTAGAACAGTGAATAGAGTAAATACTTAGAAAGAGTGACTACATGAAATTTATCCCAGGAATGCAATCTCAGAAATAATCAAACAATGCAATTCAATAGAATGACTGACCAAGAGAGGAAAACTTTGTAATAACCTTAATAGATAATGATAAAAATAAGGTGGAGAAGCAGAGTAGTAAAATCTCAGAAAATAGTACATCTTACCTTATCTTTACATTTTTTGTGACTAAGAGCTCTCAAAGCTGACTTTTGAGAGCCACAAAACTAGAAAAAAACTGTTCCTATCCTTCCTTCACTATGAAAGTTCAAGAAATGTATTTAATTTCAATATGTGCAGAAAATAACAGTTACCATGTTCAGGGAAAACGGACAGTAGCTAAACTGGAGAAGATACTAGCCTACTAATGTTTTTCCCGGATACAGTAATCTACAGATGCCTGGGCATATACCATAAAATTCTAAGTCTATTGTTATAATGAATAATTAAATGATTATAGATGTCAATGCTAACATTTTTTGTCACTGTGCTTAGTATACGCATATATTTTTATCTTAAAATGTCCCAGTATAATCTTTCAGACAGACTGGTGTACCTAATTCAAAAGTAGAATCCATATTAACAATATTTAAACTAGACTTTATTTTCACTCTTAAGACACATATCCCACTATGTAGCATGTTTGACAGTAACCTACGGTTTGATGTGCCCTGAAATATCTTTCTTACAGGCTGGTCCTTTTATTTATCTTCTACTAAAATGTCTACATTCGCCATTTAAATACTGCTCCACATGTAATGAAAATTTGAGCTGAGAGATATTTTGAAAATCAGTGTCTTGTGTGTGCCCCTAATTTATCTGACTATGCCCATTGGATACGCTTTTCTGGATAATAATCATGAAATGTGAGTAAATATAAAACTCAGATCTCTGGCTTGGCTGAAGCTTGGCTGACCCAGTTCTGCTACACAGTGTGTCATGTAGCCTGGCTCTGCTTATCCCGTCAGTAGGTCAGGAGAACAGCTGAGCTCTGCACATCGAATATGACCCACGCGTTAACTGGGTATCTTCTCGTAACAAGGGCAGACACAGAAGAAATCAAGCAAAACCATATACATCTCTTAAGGCCTACACTCATAAGTAGTGCTTTGACTTCTACCCAGATTCTCCTGGCTAAAATGAGTTCATGTAGTGAAGGCAAATCGAGTGTCAGA
The DNA here is from genome assembly GCA_017311185.1 of Proteles cristata cristata. Lineage (NCBI taxonomy): Eukaryota > Metazoa > Chordata > Mammalia > Carnivora > Hyaenidae > Proteles > Proteles cristata. The sequence continues at coordinate 881,235 of JAESUZ010001578.1, forward strand.
GCACTCTCTGTGCAAGGTGGCCATGGCATGGGTGTGGATACAGGCAGGCATGAGAAATGAGGCCAATAATTCATTCTGGGGAAATGAAAAAGTCACTTTCCCAATAGCATATGGACCATAGACACTACAGAAATAATCTATTGAAAATGCATGTCTCTAGGAATGCCTCATGGAGAGGTGCCACTTAAAGAACACAAGCTCAGGTGGCACTTAGCATAACTTAGTGTATTTTTTTGCTCCATCCATATAAATTGTCTGCCTTCAATGTCCAGGTTCAACCCCTAACTCTGTGACTAAGTAGGTCTATGACTTAGGACAGTAGTTCTCAAACTTTAAAGTGTTTCAGAGATATCTGATGGGCTTGGTAAGATGCAGATTGCTGGTTTTCTGTGCCAGTGCTTGATTCAATAGGTTTGGGGTGGGGTTTTTTCTGCAGACCAGGTACCATGCTTTGAGAATTGATTTAAGAAATCTAAAAAGTGGATCATTAATAACTATGATAGTTCGTTTCTGTTTTGGGAGGCTCCAGCACCCCTTCCTCTTTAGTTTCATCGTTTTCAATTTTGCAGGTAAATGGTTTTCCTCTTCTTATTCTACTTGCTCCATTGTCGATACACAGACATCAATAAATCTGAGTGGATTTTGTACTTCAGGTGACTTTGGGTGATTTAGTCTGCAGATTTCAAGCCTTTGTGAATACCGAATAAGCTTGTTTGCTTCATCAGCTAACTGAGCAAATTTAAGAGACAGACTCTGCCCCCATATTAATTAAAAGCTTCCAGTATTTAAGTACATCAATCTAAATGTGATTCAATTCAGCAAGCAAGTATTGAATTCCCACTCTAAGATCTTCAGCTTAGATGTTGTTGGGGGAGCAGGGAAGGTTAAGAAAAGGACTCCACTAATTTTATATCGATTAGTGAATTCCCTCAAGTAGCAGACATTAACTACCATAAACTATTGGGGATATAATGCCAAAGAAGAATTATTCATTTCTTGAGGTGCATTGGAGAGATGGCAAAAGGGTAAGCTGGTGAGTATGGTCATTTTCAAAAAGAAAACACAGACTGAAGAGCCTGGATACAGCAGTGATAGGAACTGATTCACATTTGATATTAACTAACAATTACAACAAAACTCCTGAGTTTATTCGGGGGCCCAATAATCTTCTGAATTTAAAAGATATCTTCAGTGTCTTTTAAAGTGAATATTTTCTATCATGATGATTTAATCTTCTTTGCATAACGTAAATGAATAGCAATCTTAATCCGTGTATAAAAGAATAAATCAGGTCATTAAAAAGTCTATTCTCAAGGTCACAGAGCAACTCAGCAAAGGACATGGAACCAAAATAACTGATTTGTGACTTTCTATCATTCTCAGATGCTAAGCAAAATTTGTCATCTTTCTCCTTAGTGAAAAATGGAGATTATTTAAAATATTAATGACTACAAATTCATTAATCAATGACGCTAAGGAAAATAGAAGCAGTTTTGGAAAGAGTACACTCTTTTTTTTTTTTGTATTACTGTTATCCATAAACGTAATCTGATTTTTGTCTCTTTTAGTTTTCCCTTTATGCTCTGATTTATCCTGCTGCAAAATTTTCATGGTACTCAAAGCTGACTTTTAAAAGTAATATTTGTGGGGCGCCTGGGTGGCTTAGTCGGTTAAGCGTCCGACTTTCGCTTAGGTCATGATCTCGCGGTTCGTGGGTTCGGGCCCCGCGTCGGGCTCTGTGCTGACTGCCAGCTCAGAGCCTGGAGCCTGTTTCAGTCTGTGACCCCCTCTCTCTCTGACCCTCCCCTGTTCATGCTGTCTCTCTCTCTGTCTCCTAAAAATAAATAAAAAAAAAAACATTAAAAAAAATAAAAGTAATATTTGTAAAGAAAACTTATTCATAGAAAAAACAATAATGTTCTCACATATGTGTAAATGTAAACCTTCTGTACACACCAATCCTGGAATAAAAAAGGAAAGCTGTACAATGTTTTTTATAGTTGAAGGAAAATATTAAAAACTTAAAACATTAGAGACTGAAGAGGCACTAATGGTATTTTAATTCAATACTATTAATTTACAAATGAGAATAAGAATCTACAAAAAATGATTCATCCAAGATCACACAGCCAATTTGTGTTTTATCTGGGACTCAAATCAGAGGCTGCTGCATGAATTAAATTTCACCAAAAAATTACTTAATACTTTCTATGTTCTCAGGCCAGCTAAGTGATGCAAATATGAAGAGAACAGTCTTTACTCTAGAATTTACTCTGCAATAGACAAATAACATTTGCGTTCCTTTTACAAAGAACACTACAAATAACTACAGCACCAAAAAAGAAGAAGAAAAACGTTTTACAAGAAGTTATAAACAATGAGATATAGGATAAAATATAAATGATATTCATTTGCTGGGTATGAAGGTGAGGGAAATGAGAAAATGTGTACAGAAGGCTTTTGAGATACATTATATGTTCACTAGATTTTGGAAAAACATTTTAAAGAAAAACAGAAGCAAAACCATGAGGCAAAAATTTGGGACATGTACAGAGAAAAAAAAAGTTTGTGTGTAAAAGAGTTGTGGGAGACAGGCTTTAAAATTAAATGGAGGAGGGGCACTGGGTGGCTCAGTCGGTTAAGTGTCCGACTTGGCTCAGGTCATGATCTCATGGTTTGTGGGTTCAAGATCCATATTGGGCTCTGGGCTGAACACTTGCTCAGAGCCTGGAGCCTGCTTCAGATTCTGTCTCCTTCTCTCTATGCCCTTCCCCCACTCACGCTCTGTCTTACTCTGTATCTCAAAAATAAATATATGTAAAAAAATTTTTTAATGAAACAGAGGATAAATCTTGATGAGTGGATGGACGAGCGAATTGTATTAAGTCCGTCTTTTGGATCCCTCTATATCTCTGACTGCAAGGTTATGCTTAGAAACTAGGATCAATAAAACCTCACTTAAACATTCAATCAACTCATCTGTTGTTTCTCTAAATTTTCACTTCATATTTGTAATTATTTACTATCCAGTCATAAAATGAACATTTTGTGCAATGTATTTGGTTAGGTTATGAGAATTTAGAGATATATAGACATGGTTCCTTTCTTCAAGGAACGTGCAGTTAAGTGAGGTGGACATCTGTGTAAGCAAACAGTTAAAATACAATTTAATAAAGGCTAAAATGTAGCTTTGTATAGGCTGCTGAGAAACTTTTCTGTTTTTTTTCTGAAAAGCGTTCTAGAGAAATGCAATGTTCTACATGTTCTAGAGAACATGTAATTTCATGCTTGAAGAAGGAAGAGGAGTTTTCCAGTTGGATTAAGGGGAGGAAAAACATTTGCATATAGTATTCACAGAGGACACGTTTTAGAATTGAGTGAAATCAGGATATGCTACTATGATGATCATAAGTATTTACATACTGTTAGAGAGGGGAACCTGGGTGGCTCAGTCTAAGTGTCTAACTCTTGATTTCAGTTCAGATCATGATCTCATGGTTATGGGTTCAAGCCCTACATCAGACTCTGTGCTGCCAGCATGGAGCCTGCTTGGGATTCTTTCCCCCTCTCCCTCTCTCTCTGCCTCTCCCCTGCTCATGTTCACTCATGCTCTCTTCCCTCTAAACAAACAAACAAACATTAAATACTATTAGAGAAAGGGGGCTATGAATGTTGTCTGCCCTTCTGTACAAAGACTCTTTTTCTTAAGTTCTCTGAAGAAAAAGAAATGCACAAAAGCCGGTCAATATAAATTTTCTCATTAGCTAGGCCTTTGACCCTTTCCCAGTACTCTATTAAGGTGTACTTGATCACACAGAATGGTTACTTTACCTGGCCTAGAGGCTAAAACCATTTTTGTTCCAGAATGTTAGAATGTACAACTTCAATGAGACAAGAAACCATCCTTGCTTTCACTAGAGAAACAGAAGCAGAGAATTAAGGAGGGCTTAAAGGACAGCTAATGCCTACAGCTTAGCCCTGACCTGGTCAACACAACTTGCCCCTGGGCCTTTCCAGCAGAATTAGTATCTAGCCAGAGTGTGCATAAAGGAGGAAGAGAAACTCATAAGAGGAGGGAGAGAGCGCCTGGTTTGCTAGGAGCTCAGGGTTCTCACCATTGCTACTTAAGAGGGAAAAACAAAAAAAAAAATCAGTACAGCTGATAACCTTCCCTGGATTTGATGTGTTCACATTCATTTTGCAAGAATCAGATTTGTATTCCAGAAAGAAAACTCAGGTAGCAATATGAAAGCTGACTAGTTTTAAAAGTATAAGTAATAATAGATATTTCTGTAAGAAATATTTCACATTTTCCACAATGTCCAAGTCTGGACACTTAAGTCAAGGAGGTTGAGTATATTGCTTATCAGGTCAGAGTGCTATAGGCTGGTGTCTCTGTGTCTCATTAGCCCCATACAACCCCATGAAAGTAGTGGAAAATCCTGCATAAATTGCTATGGGGTCATAATGCCACAGCTAATTTAGTGCATTACAAAAATTAAATTGGTGCAAAACCCATCAACAGCTACTGTAAATATGACTTTGTAGAGAGTGCTAAAAATTTTTTGGCTTCCCTCCCCAGCTTTATTGTGGTATAACTGACAAATAAAGTAAGATACTTAAAGTATACTTAAAGTACAATGTAATGATTCTATATACACACATATTGTGAAAGGATTCCAGCCATCCAGTTAATTAACACATCCGTCAGGTCCCATATTTACCTTTTTGTGTGAGAGAGAACATTTAGTTTCTAATCCCTTAGCAAATTTCAATTATTCAATACATTCTTTTCAAGTATTACTAACATGCTATACATTAGATCCTCAGAACTTATTCATAAAGTTTATATCCTTTGACCAATCTCCCTATTTCCCCTACTCCACAGGTTCTAGTAACCACTTCCTACTCTCTGAGGCTATGAGTTAGATTTTCCTTTTTTTAATCCCACTTAAAAGGGATACTGTGCAGTAATTGTTTTTCTGTATCTTACTTCACTTAGCATATTGCTAATTACACTTAGCATAATGCCCTCCAGTTTTATCCATGTTGTTGCAAATAGCAGGATTTCCTTCTTTCTCAAGGCTAAATAACATTCCATTATGTATGCTATCTCCTACTTTTTTTTAAAATCTATTCATCCATCCAGACACATAGGTTGTTTCTAAATCTGGCTATTGTGAATAATGCTGTAATGAACATACAATTACAGATCACTCCCTGACAGAATGGTTTTATTTCCTTTGGATATATACTTATAAGTGGGTCTGCTGGGTGCTATGGTTTAGTTTAAAGTTTTCCTTTTTGAGAAATCTCTATGCTGTTTTCCATACCGGCTTCACCAGTTTGCATTCCCTCCACAAGTGCACAAGGATTCTCTTCTCTTTATATCCTTATCGACATTTGCAATCTCTTGTCTTTTTGGAAAGAGACATCCTAATAAGTGTGAGGTAATATCTCACTGTGGTTTTGATTTGCATTTGATTTGCGTTACTTTTTTTAATTTTTTTTTTAATTTTTTAATTTTTTTTTTATTTCTAGGATAGAGAGAGAGAGAGACAGCGTGAGTAGGGGAGGGCCAGAGAGAGAGGGAGTCACAGACTGAAACAGGCTCCAGGCTCTGAGCCGGCAGTCAGCACAGAGCCCGACGCGGGGCCCGAACCCACGAACCACAAGATCATGACCTAAACGAAAGTCGGACGCTTAACCGACTAAGCCAACCAGGCGCCCCATGATTTGCGTTACTGATGTTGAGTACCTTTTTATGCACCTGTTGGTTACTTGCATGTCTTTTTTTTTTTTTTTTTTTTTTTTTTTAGAAAAATGTCTACTTAGGTCTCTTGTCCGTTTCTAAATTGGATTATTTGGGCTTTTGCTATTAAGTTGTACACATACCTTATAGATTTTGGATATTAACCCCTTACTGGATTTGTGGTTTACAAAGATTCTTCTATTCCATAGGTTAGCTAGGTCCCCTAGGTTGTCTTTTTTTTTTTTTTTAATGATTTTCTTTGCTGTGCAGGAGTTTGATGTAGCCCCATTTGCTCATTTCCCCCCTTGTTGTTTTGTAGCTATGTTAAATCCAAAAAATCGCCATCGAGACCAGCATCAAGGAGCTTACCCTGTAATGTTTATTCTAAAGGTTTTGCAGTTTCAGCTCTTATGTTCAAGTCTTTAATCCATTTTAAGCTGATTTTTGTACATTGTGCACAAGAAGGATACAACTTCATTGTTTTGCATGTAGCTGTCCACTGACCTCTGTGTCTGGTTTTATGCTAATACTCTACTATTTTATTTATTTTTAAGGGTTATTTATTTATTTATTTTGAGAGAGAGAGAGAGAGCAGAGAAGGGGCAGAGAGAGAGGAGGAAGAGAGAGACTCCCTAGCAGGCTCCGCACTGTTAGCGCAGAGCCAATGAAGGGCTCAACTTCATGTACTGTGAGATCATAACTTCAGCTGAAATCAAGAGTCAGATGCTTAACCAACTGAACCACCCAGCCATCCCACTATGCTATTTTAATTACTATACCTTTGTAATATAGTTTGTAATCGAGGGATGTGCTACCTCCTGCTTTGTTCTCTTGCTCAAGACTGCTTTACCTATTTGGGGATTTTGCATTTCTGCATAAATTTTAGGATTTTTTTCTATTTCTGTTAAAAATGCCATTGGACTTTTGATAGAAATTACATCGAATCAGTATATTTCTTTGGGTTATATGGACATTTTAATAATATAATTATTCCAATCCATGATCACAGAATATCTTTCTGTATATTTATGCCTTCTTTAATTTCTTTCATCATTCTTTTATAGTTTACAATGTACAGATCTTTCACTCCCTGGTTAAATTATTTTTAAGTATTTTACTCATTTTGTTGAAATTATAAATGGTAAACGGAATTTTTTCTTAACTTCTGTAATAGTTTGCTAGTGTATAGAAATTCAACTGACTTTTGTATACGGATTTTTGTCTCCTGAAACTTTGTGAATTCGTTTATTAGTTTTAATGATCTTTTTTTTTTTTTTTTTGGTAGAGTGTTTAGATTTTCTATATACAATATCAAGTCATCTACAAACAGGGACAATTTTAATAATTCTTTATGATTTGGATCTCCTCCCTTTTTTTTTACTTTTTGTTTTCTAATTGCTCTGCCCTAGAATAAACGTGGCAAGAGTAGGGATCCTTGTCTTGTTCATGAACTTAGAGAAAAAGCTTTTAAATTTTCACTGTTGAGTATGATGTTAGCTGTAGGCTTATCATGTATGGTCTTGTTTTTATATTGAGGTACATTTTCTCTATACTCAATCTATTTAAAGTTTTTTTTTTTTCAATCATGAGTAGGTGCTGAATTTTGTCAAATATGTTTTCTACCTCTATTGAGCTAATTGTATGAGCTAATTTGTATCCTTCATTTTGCTAATGTTGTATATCACATTGGTTGATTTATGGAACCGTCTTGCATCCCTGGCATAAATCTGACTTAAGTGTGGTGTATGATCTTTTTAACATATTGTTGAATTTGGTTTGCTAATATAAAGTTGAGAAATTTGGTTTCTGTGTTAATAGGGATATTGGCCTGCAATTTGCTTTTTCTGGTAATGTCCTTGTCTGGTTTTGATATCAAGGTAATGTTGGATTCATAAAATGAGTTTGGAAGTTTTTCTTCATTCCTCTTTTGTTTTGTGGAAATATTGGAAAAAGAGCTTTATTAATTATTTGAATGTCCGATATAACTTACCAATGAATCCATCTAATCCTGGATTTTTGTTTGTTGCAAGGTTTTTGATTACTGATTTATCTTCCTAATAATTCTGTTCAGATTCTCTATTTCTTCATGGTTCAGGGTTACCTACCCAGTTTCATATGTTTACTTTCTCATTTTTGCTATGTGTAAGAGTTGCTCAGTTAGTTTTTCTATTTCTTTGAGATCAAATTGTTCTGGGTGTAGCTATACACTGAGTGTGTCGTTGGGAGGAGAGAAATTCAGAAGACTCTTATGTTTCCATCTTGGTTGACTCCATCTGAAAGCCTGAAAAATGTAATTGGCCATAATCTGATTTGTTCTTACTACATAGCTGAATGTTCTCAGTTTGAGTGAATTTGAAAATTAGAATAAAAATTTCCTTCTTAGTTGGCATCGGTGAAAAAACAAATCTACTATTTATTTGCCAAAGATCCAAAATATAATAAATATTTAATATAAGAGAACGATAGAGTCTATTGCTAGAGCCAATTTTATTTTAGTTAATTGGCAATTTCTGCCAAGCTGAAGGGGAACTGTAGGTTTACTTCCTATTTAAAGGAAATATGTGACAGGTCTTCTGAATTATAAGGTTTGCTTACCATGACTGCTTCAGCCATGGTACTTACTAAGTTAGATTTGATCTTTACATGGAAATTTTATTCAGGCATTTTAATTATTTCTTAAATAACGCAGACTGGTTTTGGCTCTAACTTCAAGTATTTGGTCTGCCTGTCAAATCACCTTACCATTTAATTTTAATGATTTCATTTTTAATTGAGATTTTATTATTATCTTTAATATTCACTCTTTGTAAGTACATGACCCAGCATTTTTAAGTACTCATGAAGCTGTGCAATTAACACTAATTCTAAAACATTTTTATTACCCAGAAAAGTATTATGTACCTATTTTCAGTCAATACTCATTTGCTTCTCCTCCTAGTCCCAGGAAACGTCTAATCTATTCTCTATTGTTCTTGATTTGCCTATATTTCATGTTTCATATAAATGAGATGGTATAATATGTGGCTTGCTGTAGCTGGTTTCTTTCGCTTAGTATCATGCTGTAATCTACAACAGTATCTCATTCAATTGTGTGTCTGAATAATATTCAAGTGTATGGATATAAAACACATTTTGCTTATCCATTTATCAATGAATGACTATTTTTTTGGCTGTTTCTACTTTTGAGAGACTATGAATAATACTGCTATAAACATTTGTGTACCAGTTTCTGTGTAGACATATACTTTCCATATATACTCCATATAGGAGTGAAATTACTGTGTCATATTTTAAATCCATGTTTAACTTTCCAAAGAATTTACAAACTGTTTTCCATAGTAGCTGCACTATTTTCCACTCCCATGTACAGTGTTTGATGGTTCCAATTTATCCACATCTTCACCAACACTTGTTATTATTCAGCTTTTTAATTATAATCATCCCAGTGATTGTAAAGTAGCATTTTATTGTAGTTTTCCCCAATGGGTAATGATGTGGAACATTTCATGTGCTTATTGGCTATTTGTCTATCTTCTTTGGAAATTGTGTATTCAAATCCTTTGCCCAGATTTTAATTAGGTCATTTGCCTTTCTATGTTGAGTTTTTTTTAATATATTAGACTCTTCTTAGGCACATGGTTTGGAAATATTTCACTCCGATTTCACTTTTATGACCAAATTTTTTGTTAATTTTACTCTTAAACTTAATACCTCTCAGCTTCCAATATTTCTTGGCAAATTTAATCACATTTTATTTGATTTTAAAATACCCATAACAATATTACCACTCTAAATGCCTCCTAGTATAGCTACCCTATGTGTACCAACAAACATTTTTTCCATTATTAGGCCACAAGATCTAGGGATAGTCAGTGTACAACTTACAGTGAACAACTGAGAAACTGGCATCTTGGTCACATTTATTAAAGAGCCTTTTCTTTGTCAGCCTTTTATTAACTTTATATGAAATCAATGATAAGATCATCTCAGGAGATACTTGAATGTTAATGATCAATTAAAAAAACTAGAGTCAGAGTCAGTGAAGAAATTAAAAAATATTCAAAAGTGTGAAGATTTTAGCAAGTATCCAAATGTCCACATAAACCAGTTAATGATTAGCTTTTCCAGAAATGTTCTAAATGGATTGTTTATTGGCTTTGCTACTTTCCAAGCCTCATTACATTCTTCTAAAACAAACTACTTAATGTGCTATAATGAACACTGGATGATCTAAAATGTAATGCTCATAGACAGATTCCAAGTCCAGAGGTTAAGAAAACACAAAATTACTAAAGTGATATATTGTCATCACTTTTGATTATCTTTTAACCCTTTGAAAGTTAGTTAAAAGTAACACCTCAGGTATACTAAATGTCCATCCTATTTGCCTAAACATCTGGGGCAGAAGTAAAGTTGAGAGTCTTTGTGACACATTTCTAAATTTAGACTTCATAGGGTTGGTTCTACTGACATGTTTTCATCTTCTGGTACTTGACCATGAGCATATAAAAATGACTTCCATTAGAGGATAGAATCAATGCTCCAATTAGAATAACTCAAATAATCAGGTAAGCAAGGGCAGAATGGAAAAAAACATATAAGAATAATTTAGGGAGATTTGTTTGGGAATATTTCGGCAATCAGTGTCATATAACACAAGCTCCTGTTTCATAATGTGGACCCTGCTTTGGAAAACACTCAGTCTTAAATCAACCACTGATCCTCCTTGATGTGAAGAAATAACAGAAAGATTCCGACTGAAATGTTCTATTGTAATATGCAATAAAATATTCAAATACTCATTACTGTTTGATCTGCTGATTATCTTATAGCCCATCAAATCTCCTTCTTCTCCACAAAACCCATTGCTTTTATCCTGAATAATTAAAATTTTAAGATTCTCTCTCTCTCTTTTTCCAAATAAGTTAAGACAGTACATCTTTTAAATCTACATGAGCAAAGACAGGCTGTTACAGAGTGAATATTCTATGGTTAGCCCAGAGATGTGGAAGTATTTTGTAAAAGCCAATTAAGAGAAGATAAAGTAGGAAGATACATTTTAAATTATGTCACTGAATTAAAATAGAATAGAAATAAGGCCTAGATGCTTAGATAGCATAACTGATTTCAGTATCTTCCAACTCTATCATTTCTTTCCACAGTTCCTTCTTTCCCACTTTCCCTCTCTGCTGTATGATTCTCATTAGTTTTATGTATATATGTGCATACATATACGTGTGCTTGCCACAACAGAATCAATAGCTACAGCTCATGTCTTGAGAGCAGGATTACAGTAAACATCCACACTGTTATTTATCTTGAAACGTCAGGTTTCTCAGGAATGACAACTTAGCCCCAAAAAGTTGTCCCCACCTTACCATAGTATGGGATTTTGGAAACAAATATCAATCCTAACAGTTCAATACGTTAAATAAAGGTTATTACATCTTTTTTCACCTTGCAGAGGTTAGTTTATCTCTCTGGTACCTTGTTACATCATCTATAATATTAGAAAATATAAAAGAATACAGACAAGGTAAAGAACCAGTCTCATCCTGATCTAAAATCTATCAACAAATGATTCTTTTTTTCTTTTAGTGCTGCTAAGTAGGAAAGTCTGTCACTTAACAAGCATTTTTTTTTTAGCTGGCATGAGGCCAGGGTAATTTTGAAAATCATCAGAATAAGCTCACAGAAAATTAGAATTTCATTGAAATTCAAGCCATTTGCCCTGAATGATAAAGTACACAAGTAGGAACCAATATAACAAGTTTATAAGCTGGTGGACCCTAAGTTTTGAAATACTTTAGAAAAAAAATCCCAAGTCTCATGGCAATAATTAATTTAGTTGACATTTGTGACACAAAAATGGTTTATTTAAATAAGTTTTTTAATTGCCTGTAAATGCAAAAGTTTTGTTTCCATGACTCCAAAAAGTCAGAGTGAATGTCTTGTATGGAAACATTTTCCTTTGCTTTTTTTTTTTTTTTTTTATGTAGATCTATCATACTTACAGGGGAAATAATTTTTCCATTGCATTCGGTGGAAAACACAGTCAATAATGATTCTTGTTCCAATAATGATAAGACTAAAACACATTTGAAAAAAAACAAACTCTACCAATAAGAATTAGAAATTATAAATAAAACAACACTTTGGCACAATTTAGCTATTAATTATTCTCTAAAGTGTTAAGATATTGATGACAGAGTGTAAGAAAAAGTCTTACCTTTATAATGTCAAAGTTCATACATGCTGTTCATCTTACTTCTTCTTGCTTTTTATACATCTGAAAACCTACCAAAAGAGAGGTCACACTATATACTGCATTCTCCAAAGTTCTGTATTAGTGCAAGTTAACTTTACATAATCATGATAAACCATTTTAGCAAATTAAAATAAATGGAAATTGTATGCCCTTGATAAGCAGACTTTTTAAAATATCGATAGCAGGTATTATATTAACGATGAGTTATTAAAAGCCTTTTCATAAGACAATAATGGCTACTATAAACACTATTTTTCAATACCTTACTGGAGATCCAGTGATTACTAGAAAAGAAAATAAGTGGCATAAACATTGAAAAAGAGAAAGCAGTTGTCATTATTTTCAGAGGGCATTACTTTGAATTAAAGATGTCTAAAATTAAAAAATCTAAGTATTATAACTGATAAATAAGTGTAGTAAGTTTGTTGGACATGAAGTTAATTGTGTTGAAATAGAGTGACAACATTTTTTTTAAACTTTAAAAAGGATACTATTTACAATAGCATAAAAAATACTTAGGACTACACCTAACAAAAGATATGCTACTACAAAATATTGTAGGGGAAAAATTAAGAAATATAAGGAAATGCCACATCCATGAATTAGATGACAAAATGTATAGACAATATAGTCCTAGCTATGAGAGAGTCTGAGTTTCCTGGCTTCTACCTTGAAGATGCAAGGCTCTGAAGCTTAAGAATTTGCCGAACAAACAAACAAAAAGAAGCCTTTCAGTCCAAAAAATACATAAATGTCTATTATAACACGTATCTACAAAGTTTTTATTTTAATGTGCAATTAGAAGTAGTTTTGAAAATGTTTTCGTCATTGAGAAGGGGTCAAGATGGTGGAACAGCATGGAAGGTTTTTTTTTCCATCTCTCATCCTTGAAATACAGCTAGATCAACACTAAACCATCCTGAACACCTAGAAAACTGATTTGAGGATTAACACAACAATCTGCACATATTGAAGCATAGATAGAACTCAGCAGGTATGTGACATGGAGAAGTGAAGTCAGGGTAAGAAGCCGCGGAGGGCAGGGAGCTGTTTTTGCTTGCAGAGAAAGGACAGAGATGGGGGAAGACTATGGGAAAGCATCCTCCACCCCATCCCCTCGCCTGAAAGCAACTGGAGAGAAAAGAGAGAGTATGCAAGGGACTAAATTAAAAAAAAAAAAAGAGAGAGAACAATGAAAGGAAAGGGCTTAAATTCCATTAAGACTCTATAAACAGTAGGGTAGTGCAGAATCTAAAACTCCACAGCTGGATACCTGCCAGTGCTCTGGTGGGAAGGCGAATTCCCAGGAGCACAGAGTGAGGTCCTTGGGATCCTTGGGCCACACAGGGAGAGCCTGTTGGGAGGACATTTGGTAGATGCTGTGTGACCACCTGGTCCCAGCAGACCTCAGAGAACAACCACAGTCGCTGGTGATGGAACAAGGACATTAAGAGGGAAGCCTGGTGCCAGATGTGTACTGTGATTTACCATAATCCTTGAAATGCTACTGCTACATGATTTCATGAACTTTTTCTGGAGTGGGCTGACACCCAGCCACAGTCGCTGAGCATCCGCAGCAGCACGGTCCCACGAACGTTCCTGGGTGCGGCTAGCACCTGGCTATTATTCGGTGAGACCCTCCCCCAGAAGGTCTGAGCAGGTCAAAGCCATAGTCCCTCAGAAGTGAGGGGTTGGGAAACACAGATGCACACCAGATAAAACTCAGGAGGGAGGTGCCGCCTGGCAACCTGAAGTCTTGGTCATACACTCTTAGCAGGGAGTGTATGATTGCTGGTCAGGGAGAACAGAGTTCCAATATCAGAGAATGGATAGCTGGGTGACACCATTTTCACCCCTCCTACGCATGCACATACACACCTACATGTTCCACAACAATCCACCCCAGCAAGCTAAGTAGCACCATCTAATGGAGAACAGAACAGTTACACTAAGTCCCGCCCAACTGGGCAGTTCTCTTCAGGAATAACACAAGTCTTTCTGCCTGCTTAGTTTACAGACTATAAAATGTTTCATAGTTTGATTTCTAGGGGAAACCAATGTAATTTCAATCGTATTTCAATCTGTTTGCTAGTCTATCCATTCAATTTATTTTCTTTTCTTATTCTTGAATATAGAAAGAAAAAATATTTTTACTTTCCATTCTTATTAAAATATCTTTCTTTAATTTTTTCTGCTATGTTTTTAATTTTTTGTAAATTTTCAAATTCTATTTTACTTCCATCCATTCACTTTATTCTATTTCATTGTGCTCATTTTTTCAAGTTTCCAAACATTTTCCTTTTTTTCTTCTTCTTCTTTTTTTTTTTCTTAACTTACCTTTCCCTTTTTTCTCTAACAACCCTTTTTTCCCTTTCAACAACCAGACCAAAACACACTTAGCATCTAGCTAGGATCTAGCTAGGATCTAGCATTCTTTATTTGATTTTTTTTGTGTTGTTTTTAATCTTTTAATTTGTTTTTTACCTTAATTCCTTTACTTCCTTCAAAATGACAAAACGAAGGAATTCATCCCAAAAGAAAGAATAGGAAGAAATGACAGCCAGGAACTTAATCAACATAGATACAAGCAAGATGTCTGAACCAGAATTTAGAATCATGATAATAAGAATATTAGCTGGGGTTGAAAACACCTTTAAACACCTTTATTGCAAAGGTGATAATGCAGTGTAGTGGGGAAAAGGTAAGTTTTATCAGTGAACAGCACTGAAATAATTCAATACTTCATGACATACTCAAATATTAACATATGACAGATAAATTAAAGACATAATATAAAAATAAAGCTTTTAGAAAAACACAAAGGATAATTTATTGATAAACTAAGATAAACTGACACAAAAAGGTAGGCAAAAAAATAAATGAATTAAACAAATTAAAATTAAGAACATCTGTTCTTTAAAAGATAGCTCTGAGAGAGTGAGAAGGCAGACATAGGCAGGAGATAAATATTTGCAATGTATATATTTGTGACAAAGGTTCACGTTTAGAATATATAAAACAAAACAATGGTAAAATGGCAGAAAACCATTTTTAGTAAGGAAATGAACAAAGAAAGACTTGAAAAGCATTTTATAAAATAAGATAGCCAAATGGAAAGATGCTAAATATTTAAGCCTTAAAAGAAATGCAGATTAAAGCCAAAATATATTACCACTACATAACTTGCCAGCATGGATTAAGCTTTTAAATAATAATAGTAAATTTTAGCCAGGTTATGAACAACTGGAAATCTTGCACCTTGTTGGTTGGTTTGAAGTTTAAGCCTGTATAAACACTTTGGAAAACTATTTGATATCTTATAATCCAGGAATTCAAAACCTAGGTATTTATCCTACATAAACACTTACGTTTATTTTTTAAATGTACATGAATACTTGTAACAGTCTATTTTATTGGTATGTCCATTAACATTGTTGTCTGTTCATGTAATGGAATACTATACAGCCATGAAAATGGCAAATCTCAATTAGATATAAAAACATAGATGATTCTCTTTTTCTTTTTAATTTGTTTAATGTTTTATTTATTTCTGAGAGAGAGACAGAGACAGAGAGAAAGAGAGAGAGACAGAGAGAGAGAGAGCAGGGGAGGGTCAGAGAGAGGGGGGGATACAGAATCTGAAACAGCCTCCAGGCTCTGAGCTGGCAGTCAGCACAGAGTCTGATGCGGGGCTCAAACCCACGAACTGCAAGATCATGACCTGAGGTGAAGTTGGATACTTAACTGACTGAGGCACCCATGCGCCCCAAAACATAGATGATTCTCTTAAACAAAATGTGGAGCAAAATAAGCCAGGTTTAAGAGAGTGTATTATTTCATTTATAGAACTTTCAACACAGACAATCCTTATTTGTACTGGAAGTCAAGGTAGCTGTTAATCTTATACAATATTGTCAATAGAATGGGAAATAAAGGAAATGTTTCAGTTGCTTGTAATTTTAGATGTCTTAATAGAAAAGCTGATTTTCTATGTATATTTAGTTTATGAAATATTAATTGAATATCATATTTCTCATTTTTCAAATTTTCTCTATTACACTTCACTGGAAGTATAGAATAGAAAGTGATCTGGCTGCCACAATAATGCATATTTATGCATTTAATTTCTTTATCCATTTAATTTTTAATTATTTATTTAAAATACTGATAGTGAATTTCTAGATGAAAGATACAAAACAAAACTTTTCAGTTTTCATTATAATATTCTCAGAATATTCTCCACAAGAAAGCCATGTTTCTTTTTATTTTTTTAATGTTTATTTATTTTTGAGAGAGACAGAGTGTGAGTGGGGGGGGAGAGAGAAAGAGAGAAAGAGAGAGAGAGAGAGAGAGAGAGAGAGAGAGAATCTGAAGCAGGCTCCAGGCTCTGAGATGTCAGCACAGAGCCCGACGTGGGGCTTGAACTCATGAACTCAACAAACTGAGCCAAAGTTGGATGCTTAACCTGCTGAGCCACCCAGGCACCCCCTATTATATTTATCCATGAAAAGAAAAAAAAAAAGAACGAAAATATGATGATATCCCTAGAATCCCTATAGCCTTGACTGTGTTTGATTTTATCACATTTTTTTCTGTTATTAAAAGGAAACTATTACTATTTTAAACGTTTTATTTCATTTCACGTTAAATATCGACTTACTATTTCTTTTTCTTTTTTTTTTTTATAAATTTTTTTAATGTTTTATTTATTTCTAGGAGAGAGAGAGAGACAGCGTGAGCTGGGGAGGGTCAGAGAGAGAGGGAGTCACAGACTGAAACAGGATCCAGGCTCTGAGCTGGCAGTCAGCACAGAGCCTGACGCGGGGCTCGAACCCACAAACCGCGAGATCATGACCTAAGAGAAAGTCGGACGCTTAACCAACTAAGCCACCCAGGCGCCCCTCTTTTGTCCATATCTATTCATATTCTTTGACCATAAATAAGCTAGGAATTTAGCTCTGTGTTTAAATTTCAGGCTGCAAAATTATCTCTGCCCTCATCTTCAAACAGAAGGTGTAAACTGTGTTGCACAGTTACCAGCTAGTCATAAACTGGGAAAGCAATCTAATACAGATTCTGTGCTGGTAATTATTAGTCCCAACCTGCTGAGTCAGAGTTCATTAGAGAAAACATTAGGGGGCTGCATGTCTCTCACTGATTGTATGAGCAACGTCAATGAACTTTAATGGGATTTGCATGCACACAGTCAGGAGAATTCCAATAGGCAAATTTAAAAATAACCATTTTCTAACCACAGTGATACAGTGCAGATTTTCCATTTAGATGGGACTCTTGGGAACTAGATTCATTTAGCCTCTGACTTCATTTAGCACAGAATACCCACAGGAAACCTTTATGGCATTCAAGTGTGTTTGCTATCGTGTGTTACTGCTTACACAAACACAGAGTTATGCTTGCATGCTCAACTTTTTAGGCCATAGTATTTTTCAGTTGTCAACATTAGACTCTGGCTTTATGTGGTTGCTTGGATAGGGGAAAAATTGATTTTATAGTTGAAGTAAGTCTCAGTTTTGCCTGAGACTTTTTTTTACCAGAAGTTTTTATTAAAAAAAAAAAAAACTTTAATTAGAAATTTTACATTAAAAAAAGCATAGCTCTGGGGCGCCTGGGTGGCTTAGTCGGTTGAGCGTCCGACTTTAGCTCAGGTCATGATCTCGCGGTTCGTGGGTTCGAGCCCCGCGTCGGGATCTGTGCTGACTGACAGCTCAGAGCCTGGAGCCTGTTTCAGTCTGTGACTCCCCTCTCTCTCTGACCCTCCCCTGCTCACGCTGTCTCTCTCTCTCTCTCCTAGAAATAAATAAAACATCAAAAAATTTTTAAAAAAAAAAAGCATAGCTCTTTTTTCTTAGTCATGTGTTTTTCTGCACATCCAAGGCTGGATATCTGGAGTTCATTAAGAAGCTGACCCATAGATAGAAGGAACCTACTTAAACATCATCAAAGCCATCTATGAGAAGCCTTCAGCTAACATCATCCTCAACGGGGAAAAACTCAGAGCTTTCCCCCTGAGATCAGGAACACGACAGGGATGCCCACTCTCACCACTGCTGTTTAACATAGTGCTGGAAGTCCTAGCATCAGCCATCAGACACAAAAGGAAATCAAAGGCATCAGAATTGGCAAAGAGGAAGTCAAACTTTCACTCTTCGCAGATGACATGATACTCTACATAGAAAACCCGACAGACTCCACCAGAAGCCTACTAGAACTGATCCAAGAATTCAGCCAAGTTGCAGGGTACAAAATCAACGTACAGAAATCGGTTGCATTTTTATACACCAACAATGAAGCAACAGAAAGAGAAATCAAGAAACTGATCCCATTCACAATTGCACAAAAAACCATAAAATACCTCGGAATAAACCTAACCAAGGATACAAGAGATCTGTATGAGGAAAACTATAGAAAACTTATGAAGGAAATTGAAGAAGACACAAAGAAATGGAAAAACATTCCATGCTCATGGATAGGAAGAATAAATATAGTTAAGATGTCATTACTACATAAGGCACTCTACACATTCAATGCAATTCCAATCAAAATTGCACCAGCATACTTCTCAAAACTAGAAAAAACTATCCAAAAATTTGTATGGAACCACAAAAGACCCCGAATAGCCAAAGTAATCCTGAAAAATAAAACCAAAACGGGAGGGATCACCATCCCAGACTTTAGCCTCTACTACAAAGCTGTCATCATCAAGACAGTATGGTATTGGCACAGAAACAGACACATAGACCAATGGAACAGTATTGAGAACTCAGAAGTGGACCCAAAAGTATACAGCCAACTAATCTTTGACAAAGCAGGAAAGAATATCCGATGGAAAAAAGACAGCCTTTTTAACAGATGGTGTTGGGAGAACTGGACAGCAACATGCAGAAGAATGAAACTAGATCATTTTCTCACACCATGTACAAAAATAAAGTCAAAATGGATAAAGGACCCGAATGTGACACAGGAAACTATCAACACCCTAGAGAAGAAAGCAGGAAACAACCTCCTTGACCTCCACCGCAGCAACTTCTTACTTGACACATCCCCAAAAGCAAGGGAATCAAGAGCAAAAATAAACTGTTGGGACCTCATCAAGATTAAAAGCTTCTGCACAGCCAAGGAAACAACCCAGAAAATTAATAGGCAACCAACGGAATGGGAAAAGATAGTTGCAAATGACATATCAGATAAAGGGTTAATATCCAGAATCTACAAGGAACTCACCAAACTACACGCCTGAAAAACAAACAACCCAGTGAAGAAATGGGCAGAAGATATGAACAGACACTTCTCCAAAGAGGACATCCAGATGGCCAACAGATACATGAAACGATGCTCAGCATCGCTCCTCATCAGGGAAATACAAATCAAAACCACACTGAGATACCACCTCACGCCAGTCAGAGTGGCTAAAATGAGCCAATCAGAGAACTCTAGATGCTGGCGAGGATGTGGAGAAACGGGCACCCTCCTACACTGTTGGTGGGAATGTAAACTGGTACAGCCCCTCTGGAAAACAGTGTGGAGGTTCCTCAGGAAACTAACAATAGAACTCCCCTATGACCCAGCAATAGCACTGCTAGGAATTTACCCAAGGGATACAGAAATGCTGAGGCATAGGAGCACATGGACCCCAATGTTCATAGCAGCACTCTCCACAATAGCTAGAACATGGAAAGAGCCTAAGTGTCCATCAACAGATGAATGGATCAAGAAGATGTGGTTTATCTATACCATGGAATACTACATGGCAATGAGAAACAATGACATCTGGCCATGTGTAGCAACATGGATGGACCTTGAGGGTGTTATGCTGAGCGACATAAGTCAGGCAGAGAAGGACAAATATCATATGTGTTCACGTATAGGAGGATTAGGAGGAACTTAACAGAGGACCAAGGGGGAGAAGAAGGGCGGAAATGGTGGGGGAAAGGGAGAGAGGCAAACCATGAGAGACTCTTGAATGCTGACAAAAACTGAGGACTGATGGATGTGGGGGGGGGGGGGATGGGCATGGAGGAGGACACTTGTGGGGATGAGCACTGGGTGTTATGTGGAAACTAATTTGACAATAAACTATTCGTAAAAAAAAAAAAAAAAAAAGTTGACCCATAAAGTCTGGGCCTCTAACGCCATTAGGCTTACCAGTGGCAAGTTGTCTCACTCTAGCACATTAAAGAACAAGGGTCCTTCCATCATTTACACAAAAAGGAAACGGTCTCTGTATGTCTTTATCCAGAGTTTTAAGAAGCACAAGTCAACCTTTTAGAGAAACAGAACTAATAGTGTTGCAGGTTTAAATTTTTGGTGTGAATTTATAAGCCCACTTTGTAAGTATGCCAATTAATAGTGTTTCCACATTAGGCACTCACTACAGATTACAGAAAAGTCAGTGGGTCTCAAACATTTTCGTGTGGCATCTGATCACCTGGAGGGTCTGTTAGAACATAGATTGCTGCTCCTCACCCTTAAGGTTTCTGATTCATTCAGTCTGCCTGAGACTTAGCACTTTTAACACTGGTGATGGTGAAGCCATTGGTCTTTAGATCTCACTTTGAGAATTATTGATTAAGATAAAAGCAGTGTCCCAGACACAAGTTTACCACTTCTTCTACATTTAAAAACCCTATTGGAAGGCACATTTTTGAGTGTGATGTTAAGAATAATCTTATTATCAAAGAATGAAATCTGGCCATTTGTAGCAACGTGGATGGACCTTGAGGGTGTTAGGCTGAGCGAAGTAAGTCAGGCAGAGAAGGACAAATATCATATGTTTTTACGTATAGGAGGATTAGGAGGAACTTAACAGAGGATCTTAGGGGAGAAGAAGGGGAAAAATAGTCGGGGGGAGGGAGGGAGACAAACCATGAGAGACTCTTGAATGTCAAGAACAAACTGAGAGCTGCTGGGGGTGGGGGGGAGGGGAAGGGGGATGATGGGCATGGAGGAGGGCACTTGTGGGGATGAGCACTGGGTGTTATATGGAAACTAACTTGACAATAAACTATTAAAAAATAAATGGCAGCGCAGGAAAAAAAGAATAATCTTCTGTTTATTTACAAAATAAATCATTTAATAAGTATATTTTATTGGTAATAAATTTTGGTACATCCCAAGCGTACTTGAACATGGTGGTTGAAACTGGCTTCTGGAGGGGCGCCTGGGTGGCTTAGTCGGTTAAGCGTCCGACTTTCGCTTAGGTCATGATCTCGCGGTTCGTGGGTTCGAGCCCCGCGTCGGGCCCTATGCTGACAGCCAGCTCAGAGTCTGGAGCCTGTTTCAGTCTGTGACTCCCTCTCTCTCTGACCCTCCCCTGCTCACGCTGTCTCTCTCTCTCTCTCTCTCTCCCTAGAAATAAATAAAACATTAAAAAAAAAAAAAAAAAAAAGAAACTGGCTTCTGGGATGACTCCCAGGGGAACAGACTTCAAATACTGCCCCTCTGCTAACCGTTGCCACTGCCTTCCTCCAATGTCTGTCTTTGCTAGCCTCACCCTTCACTTCAGTTACTGTTCCTTACTCTTCTACTTAACCTATTCTCCATATGCAGAATGTTTTAAAGTTTGTGCCTTCTGTATCTTCCAGCACCTTCCCTGCGGTTTCTTCACCAGTCCAAGCCCAAACAGTGTACAGATTGCTTTTGATACATTCATGTGCTAGTAACCAAAGACCTTCCCATCCTCCCCACCACATACCACCATTATTTTCTCAACAGCTCCTTTGTCTTTTGATGACTGGAAATCTCTGAATAACTGTATTCTAGCAAAAGTTAAAAGTCACCTTGCCACAGTCTCTGTGAGTCTTTTAATGTTTTGTTTTTTTTTTATTTCTTGGAGAGAGAGAGAGACAGCATGAGCAGGGGAGGGTCAGAGAGAGGGAGTCACAGACTGAAACAGGCTCCAGGCTCTGAGCTGGCAGTCAGCACAGAGCCCGACGCGGGGCTCGAACCCACGAACCGTGAGATCATGACCTAAGCGAAAGTCGGACGCTTAACCGACTAAGCCACCCAGGCGCCCCTCTGTGAGTCTTTTAAATGCAATTTTCATTAATGAACTTGATGTGGCATTCTGGAGTTGACACAGGAAGCCGACTAATTTTTCCTAGGCACCCACCGGAAACGTACTTTTGTGCAGCACAGCCTGGTGTACATCATCTGAGGCTCTCTGGGCAGGACATGGACTTGGGCTTCTCCAGGAAACCAGAGAGATGCTTACCCTCCCATTCCGAAGGATCTCAATTCAGGGTAAACAGCAGAGACAGGAGAGACTCCATTCCACCCTTCTCAGAGGTGCCTGCCCTGGAGTTTAGAACGTAGGTCAAGCGTGCATCATAACTCCCAGTGTAGCTAGTCTATTTAAGCTCTAATGATGACTCTGAATTATGAGTATAATTAATAAAACAAATTCACACAGGGTGACCTACGTCAGCTACTTTGATGTTGTAAATAAGAGAGGCTAAGGCACATCATCTGAATGCTATTCTGCTTTCTTTCACAAACTTGTCTGAATTTTTGTACGTTAAGTTAATTTCAAACTACACCAAAAACATTTGAACTCACAGAAGGTTGCCTCCAATTTTAATCTACTTTAATTATTGTGTATTGTTTCCTTTGAAGTCATGCAGCTTTATTTACATTTAATGGAGTTTACCTTTAAGTCAATTCAGGAAAGCTTCCAAAGAAAACCTGCTGTTCCCTTGGCCTTGAATGGCCTTGTCTCTTCTACCCGTCTCCCCATTCCTTCTCTGTCCATGGAATTTCTCTCTAATATTTTGAGGCACAACTTACATTCCTACCCCAATTATTTTTTTCATCCTCATATCTCTTGTCTTCTAATGGAAGCTTTTATAGCACTTGGCCTTGTTTGAGTCATTGTTTATTCTATACTGGTGCCTAATGAAGTACTTTGCCTATAGAGATGATATGTATTTTCTGTTACTGAAAATCATCAACCCCGGGGCACCTGGGTGGCTCAATCGGTTAAGCATCTGACTCTTCATTTCGGCTCAGGCCATGATCTCACTGTTCATGACTTCCAGCCTTCTGTGAGACTCCTCAGCGATAGCACAGAGCCTGGCAGAGATTTTCTCTCTCTGTCCCTCTCTTGCTCATGTGTGTGCATGCTCTCTCCCTCCCTTTCTCTCTAAACAAACAAACAAACAAACAAATAAATAAATAAATAAAATCATCAATTCATTAAGCAGTTACTGAGTATTAACTTTGTGTCAGGTGCTATGGAAGAGCCTGGCATCATAGGGAGGAATAATACATGGTATCTCTCTTAGAGGAACTCACAATCTAAGGGAAGATGCAGGCATGCAACCCAAAAAGCATAACCATTATAACAATTTCATAATAAGAGTACTTCCAGAGTGCTTTGACATCACTACAAATAATATAATTCTTTAATTCTCAGGAATCAGGAAAGACTTTGCATAGAACGTGACAAACAAACTAAGTCTTAGAATAGAAAAATCATTGGAGAGGAGGGGACAGGAGCTTTCATCCAGAGTTACCAGCATCCAAAAATCACAAAGTTGCAAGTCCATGTGATGTTCTGGAGTTACACTAAGTAGTTTTTTGGCTGGTCAGTGCCATAGAGTGCAGCTAAGAAGAGTGGCAGGATATGTGTCACATACTTCTGCCTTTCTGCATGTCCAGTCCTCCTTAATGAATGTGCGCATCATAGGAATTAATGAGTGGAAAATAACACCCTTCCTTGTGAGAAAGTAATTCTCAATTCCTCCTAAATCTTATCACTGAAAACAGAGAGAAATCAATCAAGTTTGTTGAGATTCAAGACAGTAGTCATACCTTCTAGAAGCATGACATCACTTCTCATTTCCATTTATACAATGGGCACTTATTGGGGATCAGCAATTTGCATGCCTCTGGGCTGATTACTATTGAAGGCACAGATATAATTCAATCAGCATAGTAGAGGAAAAGTGCAGAAACAAGTAGTGGTAAACACAGTCTCTTGCACGTAGAATACGCATAGTATGGAAGTGCAGAGCAGAACATGGTGACACATGGCAGGGGCAACAGGGGAGAGCTTCAAGAGAAAAGCAGCAACTTTAGTGAATTTTATAAGCAGAGAAGCATTTGAAATGGGGAAAGGGAATCTTAGCCAGAGAAACTGAAATAGTCAGTGGGTTGCAAACGTGTGTAAGTTTAGGGGCACCTGGGTGGCTCAGTCGATTAAGTGTCTGACTTCGGCTCAGGTCATGATCTCACGGCTGGTGGGTTCGAGCCCCATGTCAGGCTCTGTGCTGACAACTCAGAGCCTGGAGCCTGCTTTGGATTCTGTGTCTCCCTCTCTCTCTGCCCATCCCTCACTTGCACTCTCTCTCTCTCAAAAAATGAATAAATATTTTTTAAAAAAGTGTGTAAGCTCAGTACTACAGAAAGCCCATCATGATGTGGGAGCCTCCTGCCTTGCCTTTCAGGGCTATGTACACTAGTAAAAACAGAGTAATATCAGCCACTGACTAAACGTGAAACATCTGGACATCAAAGAAATGAAGCACCTAAAAGGAGGATCAAATTCAATATGGGTTCATACACAATGTCATTCAACCAAAACTCAGACGCTAAGCAGCTTATTTTAAAAGAAATGATTACTGTGAACTTTTTTAGAACAGCATGTAAATTCTCTGCTTCTGCCAATGTGACATGAACTATTTAAAACACATTATGTAGATTTATCTTAATAATAATAAATGAGGACATCATTTTAAAGGAGTGAGAGATGCTTCCGTAACTGGCCGCATCAGCATCTTTAGCGTTCCAGAGGAGCCATCTCTGGCTAAGCCTTGTTGAGGATGTTACTTATTTATGGTCAAGCTTCCTCAGATTTGGAAGCATTGAGGCAATATGCTGACAGGTTGCATCAGCAGAACACACTGAGTAAGCTGACCTTTTGATACTCCTTGGAGTGAAAAATATTTATGAGGTTAAATTTTCTCTGAGAGTGTGAAACCTGGAGCAGAACTGTTACTTGGGCACTGACACTCAGTAGAAGGCACAGGGACATGGAATTTGGAGTCAGAAGGTCTGAAATCAAGTTGTAGTTATATCACTTACAAGCTGCTTGACTTTGACTGAGGCACTCCATCTCTCTGAAGCCCCATTTCTCCCTTCCATTACAGGGATGATTAACATCTGCACTGTCTATAGCTTTGCTGTGAGGATCATGAGAAGAAAAAAAAAAAAAAAAAAGAGTGTTCCATATAATGTATATAATTGTCAATTCATGTTATTCTTTTATAGCTGAACCCTCAATAAAAGGAAGTGTGCTATAACTAGGTAGGAATAAACCAGGGATCTTCTTTTCTTCCTGTGTGTTAAGATTACCTGCCCAGAGATCTCATGAGATTTTGCTTGCTCATACTCACATTTCCTTTTTTTTCCTCCAAATTTTCTTCTAAAGAAAAGCCATTTCAAGTGACAGTTTCTCACTCTTTAGACTTTTGCCATTTCTTCAAACTGCAAGGCTTCTCACATTACCCCATCTGGTATTTGATGTAAAATATACACCCCCGTGATGTGCTAATTGTCTGCAGAATGTGGCCTCACAATTGTAATTAGTTCTTTTTACACAGTTTCTTCCTGCCATGGATAGTATTTTTCTGACTAAATGATAATATGGGATGGTGTGTGTCAGAGCAACAGTTCATTGTTTCCAACATACATTTCAGAAGCCAGGAGAAGGTTTGTCTGCTGGAAAGGATGGCAGCGATCTTCCCACCCTATTGTTATACCCTTTGTAGAAGCAATGTACCCAGAAACATGAGGAGGGAGACTGCTCAGAAGTAGAAAGCAATTAAGATTCCAAACCATTCTTTTATTTTACCTAAAAAAAGAACATCACAAGCTGAATACAAGTAAATTATCCAAACAGAAATGCAGAGGTGATTAGAATTGTGAATTTAGCATGTCTGAATATAATTTTTTAAATCTAGAAATCACATATAATCTTTTTTTTTTTTTAAATATTTTTATTTATTTCTAGGAGAGAGAGAGAGACAGCGTGAACAGGGGAGGGTCAGAGAGAGAGGGAGACACAGACTCTGAAATAGGCTCCAGGCTCTGAGCCGGCAGTCAGCACAGAGCCCGACATGGGGCCTGAACCCACGAACTGCGAGATCCTGACCTAAGCGAAAGTCGGACGCTTAACCGACTAAGCCACCCAGGCGCCCCAAAATCACATATAATCTTTATATGCTATAGGTCTTTGTGTAACACAAAGATACTTTAAACTGTGTGTAAACACAAAATACTTTAAAAAGCATTTTAAATTTATTATTTGTTAGATACATAATAAAAACGGAGAAGATTCCAGCAATGAACATGATACGGTCTTACTCATATTTGAGTTATGAAAGAAAATGACCTGGGAGGCGCTTTTCCAGGGACAGTGAAGGAACTCACTTCCAACTGATAGCTCAACAGAGCCAAGGTAAGGCAAAAAGGCACTAACCCATAAAATCGCACTATATTAAAACAAATGGTGTTGAGATACAGATGTATTGCTGGAGGAATAAGAAACTGTAAACTAAGATCCTGGCAATGAAAATGGACAGGATTAAGTATATTAAAGAGAAATCGGGAAAGTGAAACTGACAAAATTGAGTAAATGTTTTGAAATGGAGATAAGGAGTTAAAAGAGTAAATAGTAAAGGATAATTTCCAGGCTTTGAGTTTGGAGTACTAGGTAGTATCAATAATTCATAAAGGGACTATGGTGGAAATGGGTTTTTAAGGAAGGGTAAGGAGTATATTGATAATTTGAACAATCTGATATGGATATGTCTTTGGGGGGGTATTCAGGTAGATAAATCCAAAAGGCAGGTAACGTATATGTATGTAGAGCTTGGGGAAATGTTAAGACTAAGGTAGTAGATTCATAAGTCATTTATACATAGACATAATTATTACTATGTAATGGAAGAGAAGTGAGAAGAGCGTAGAAAATGGAAAAGACATTTGAAGGATACTAAGGGCAGAGAGAGGAAGGAAATTTAGTGACAGAAGCTTAGAGGGAAAAGTTAAGAAACAAAATATGAAAGAAGGGATGTTACTAACTCAATGGAGGCATCAATTCTAGAGAGAAAAATCCGTCAGTAATGTCTAGTATGAACAATGATGACTTTTGAAAATAGTGAAATTATTTCAAAATTTTTTTCAGATGCCTTTTTCAAAATAATGAAAGCTCTTTGTTCCAATGAAGTAGTTTTGGTAGACGCTACCAGAAGCCTATTGAACGGTGAGAGAAAAAATATTCAAAATACAAAATGTAAGCAAGGCTGGTAAGACAAAGAGAGAGAAGATGCTGGTTATATGGGGAGAAGCACGCAGGTTCAGAAAGGGTTATGAATTTTTTGGCTGAGAAAGGAAAAATCTGGAGGATTAGTATAGCCAAAGGAAACAAGCCAACAGAGAAAGGACCTGGAGGTAAACGAAAGGAAGGAGATTACAGGTGGAACAAGGACTCCATAGTATCAAGATAGGTTCGCATTCAAGAATGGGTGTTTCAAATTCACCTTTAATATAAAGAGAAGCACTGCTTCCTTGGAGATTAGAGTGAAGGAGATAAAGTTGGGATCCAGTGTAGATACACTGAAGGGAGTTGGATGGGAAACCAAGGCAGTCCAAATATGTTTACTCATATTCAGACAGTTACATGAAAAAGAAGATTCTGCTTATGCTTGCCTGTACATGTGCACACAACTGGCTTTTGGAGTAAAATATGTGCAAACTATGCTTAATAATGAAAAAAAAAAGTGGCTGAATGGCCTTATTTACCATATCCATTGAACTTGACTGGGAATTCTCTCTAAAGCACCTTCCTACCCCTGCATCTATGATTCTGGACCTGACTTAAGCAAGTCGCAAAATTATGACTCGTCTTCTATTCCCCCCACCCAAGGCTTTTATGGAATCACTCTCCTTAACTAATAAAATGCATGGAGCAAAAAATCCAATAGTCTCTAATTTAGAAGACCTCTCTAGCACATTAAAATGATATTGGCAAATAACTTTCTAGAGATAAATCTTAACATTTTTAAGAGGAGTAGAGATACATTTGTTTTCATATTAAGAAGAATGGCCCTTCAGAGAGGCCTATTGATTTCACAGAAATTTCAAAAAGAGTAATAGCTGACTAAAAATAGCAGTGGGGCTGAGAAATGATACTGCTGTATCTCCTTAGTAAACATCAGAAATTAGATTAGGCAATTAAAGTCAGGTGGACCTGATTCTTACATTCCTGCAGTAGAAATATCTTTTGCAATACATTCAGGGCTGAGATTGTACCATGGTCACTTCTTAAAGCCAAAGAACCTAGAACAGTGTTTGATATAGGAATAGAAGAATGAAAGTGTGGAAAACAGATAGAAGCAAAGAAGTAATTTGCATTAAAGATGTTAAGATATATAAAATAATCATAAAAGCAAATCCATAAAAGAAATTGAGTAAACAGTAAGGAAAAGAGTAAGAATGTTTGCCTCAATAAATGTGAAGTGTACAGACAAGGTTACCTCTGACAAAACCATGCCTGGAAATTATATACAGTCCTGGATGCCAGAGTACAGAGGAGAAGCTGAAAAACTGTAATAAGCAGAGGAAGAATAGAGTCTAGAAGAGTAGCTGTATATTTATTCTCCTTATCCCCACAACATGACCCACTTTCACTCTATAGGGAATCCTGTTTAGTATGAATTTTTTTAATGTTCTCAAAAAGCATATGTCAGAACAATTCTGTTCCTAACATTGTTTCAAGCTTCGTATTTCTAATAATGATGTGTTATGCTATGTATGTACCTAACTTTTGCTCTTAACTGGTGCATAGCACTCCATGGTGGGTATCTACCATGCTTTACCTTTCTGGTCCCTGAATTGCCTCAAATCTCCACTGTCTGCACCATCACCATAAATAAAACCATCACCATGAATAAACTTTTTGTATGTGTCCCTTTATGGACTTATGTAAGAATTTATTCGGACTCTATACCCAAGAACAGAATTGCCATGTCAAAGGGTGTGTCCATGCCTAATTTGTCTAAATTGTGCAGGATTCTTCACCAGAATGGCTACTCTAGTCTCCAATCCCACCTAGTAAATGAAGGATCTTATATCTCCAATAATACTGACATTATCCAACATACTAAATTTTATTAGTACAATAGGGGAAAATGCATTTTCATTCTAGTTTTAAGTTGCAATTTTCTGGGTTTTATTGATTCGGAGCATCTATTCTCATGTTTTTTTAGTTTTGTTTCTTTACCTGTAAACTGCCAGTTTATATCCTTTGAAATTTCCCCATTGGAGTTGCATCACTGTTTTCGCATAATTGCAGGACTGTCTAGTCATAGCTGAACATCAAAATGTTTTCTCTCATTTTTTCATCTCCACATTAATTTTTATTTTCTGTGTGATTTTATTTAATTAAAAACTAAGAATGTATAGTTGACTTACAACTTTGTATTAGTTTCAGATGAAGAAGAGAATGATTCAGTATTTGTATTCATCACTGCATGATGATGACCACATTAAGTCTGGTTAACATCCATCACCACACAGTAAGATTTTTTTTCTTACGATGAGGACTTTTAAGATTTATTCTCTTAGCAACTTTTAAATATGCAATAAAGTATTATAAACAATAATCACATTCTCTACCTTACATTCCCAAGACTTATTTATTTCATAACTGGAAGCTTGTACCTTAGACCCCTTTCATTCATTTTGCCCCTTACCATCCTCACCCCACCTCTGGCATCCACCAACCTATTTCTGTATGTATGAACTTGGCGTTTTTTGTTTTGTCTCGTTTTGTAAACTCCACGGGTAAGAGAGATCACACAGTATTTGTCTTTCTCTGTCTGATTTATTTCACTTAGCACAATTGCCCTCCAGGTCCACCCTTGTTGTTGCAAATGGCAAGATTTCAATCTTTTTTTAATGGTTCATTTGGGTTTTAAAGGGAACAGGCGACATCAGGAATACTGGATAACTATCTGAAAAAGTTTTAAAAAAGTGGAAGCAGACTGACTGTCCCTAGTTATGGAAATAGAATGCCAAATTCCAATTTATTCATCTGTATGAAGCACACCGATATATCCAAACATGAATAAATCTCAAAAATGATATGAAGTGAAAATATCAAATTGCCTTTCATTTAACATATAAGTTATTGAAATACATAAATTAGTGTTTAGAACTATATACTTTAGAAATAAGCTGTTAGCAAAATTCCTACAAATAGTGGGAAAGATTTCAAAACAAAACAAAGGATAGGGAATAGTGATGTCACCAGATAATGAAGTAGAAGATCCCACCCTCCATTCCCCACAAGAGAAACAGCTCTGCACGAGCTCAGAAGTAATGGATACACAATATTTTAAAAATGTGTAAAATTTGTCACATGTAAATATGGCATCAAAAACATAGAATGTGTGGGGAGGTGCAAAAGGGCAGAGCTTTTATATGCAATTAAAGTTGTTATTAGCTTAAAATAAACTATTATAACAGTAGGTATTTCAAGTAAGCCTCAGTGTAACCACAAGCCAAAACTTATAGTAAGTACATATAAGAAAAAGAAAAAAGGAATCAATGGAAAATGATCATTTCAAAAAGGCAGACAGCAAGAGAAGAAAGGAACAAAGACTACAAAATAGCCAGAAAACATTAACAAGATGGCAACAGTAAGTTCTTACCTATCAATAATTACCCTAATAGTAAATGGATTAAATTGCTTTATCAAAAGGCTTAGAGTGACTGAAAGGATAAAAAACAGGACCCAACTATATTGTACCTGTGTGACATTCACTCTGCCTTTAAGTACACACATAAGATCAAAGTGTAGGAGTGTAAAAATGTATTCCAAACAAACGGAAACCAAAAGAAGACAGGAGTAGCAATACTTATATCAGACAAAATAGGCTTGAATTAAAAACAAATGTTAAAGAGGGGCACCTAGGTGGCTCAGTCGGTAAAGCATCCAACTTCGGCTCAAGTTATAATCTCATGGTTTGTGGGTTCAACCCTCATGTTGGGCTCTGTGCTGACAGCTCAGAGCCTAGAGCCTGCTTCAGATTCTATGTCTCCCTCTCTCTCTGACCCTCCCCTGCTTGTGCACCCTCTTTCTTGATCTCACTCTCTCCCTCTCTATCAAAAATATATAAACATTTAAAATTTTAAAAATGTTAAAGAGACAAAGAACATCACATATTGTTGAAGGGGGTAGATAATTAAGAGGATATAACTGTTGTAAATATATGTGTACCCAACCTTGGGGAAAAATATATCAAGAAATGCTAAAAGATCTGAAGAGAATAATGGACAACAATATAATAGCAGAGGACTTTAATACTCCACTTTCAACAATGGATAGATCATTCAGACAGAAAATCAATAAGGAAACACTGAACTTGAACTATACTTTAGACTAAATGGATCTAACAGACATATACAGAACATTACATCCAACAGCAACAGAATACATATATTTCTCAAGTGCCCACAGAACATTCTCCAAGATAAATCAGACGTCAGGTGGGGCGCCTGGGTGGCTTAGTCGGTTAAGCGTTCAACTTTTGCTTGGGTCATGATCTCGCGGTTCGTGGGTTTGAGCCCCGTGTCGGGCTCTGTGCTGACTGCCAGCTCAGAGCCTGGAGCCTGTTTCAGTCTGTCACTCCCTCTCTCTCTGACCCTCCCCTGCTCACGCTGTCTCTCTCTCTCTCTCCTAGAAATAAATAAAACATTAAAAAAAAAATTTAAATCAGACCTCAGGTCATAACACATGCCTTAATAAATATAAAAAGATTGAATCATACGAAATATTTTTTTTAATTACAATGGCATGAAATTAGAAGTCAGTAATCGAAGAAAAACTAGAAAACTCACAAATGTGTGAAAACTAAACAACCAATTGTTCAAAGATGTAATCAGAAGAAATTGAAAAAAACAAAACAAACAAACAAACAAAACCCTGAAACAAAGGTTACAAAATTTATGGAAAGGAGCAAGGCAGTGCTGAGAGGGAAGTTTATAACAATAAATACCTACATTAAAAAATTCTAAGCTACATAACATTATACCTCAAGGAACCAGAAGAACAAATATAAACTAAATCCAAAGTTAGCAGAAGGAGGAAGATAACAAAGATCAATGTGGAAACAAATGAAATAGAGATGAAAGAAACAATAGAAAAGATAAACAAAATTGAGTTGTTTTGGAAAAGATAAACAGAATTGGCAAACCTTTTGCTACTAACCAAGAAAGAGGATTCAAATAAATAACATAAATGAAAGAGAAAGACATTATAACTGATAACCACTGAAATTACAAAAAGATTATAGGAGACTTAACTATGAATAGCTATATACCAAAAATTGGACAACCTAGAGGAAACTGGTAAATTTCTAGAAATGGTGTAACCTACCTTGACTGAATCATGAAGAAACAGGAAATGTGAACAGACCAATAAAAATAAGGAAATTTAATAAATAATTTAAAAAAAAAAAAGCCCAGGATCAGATGGTTTCTGCCGAGCAATATAAACAATCAACATAATGATAAGGGAACCTACAAAATGGAAGAAAATATTTGCAAAACCATGCATCCGATAAAGGGTTAATAGGAACTTATACTAGTCAATAGCAAACCACCAACAAGTCAAATAAAAAAATGGGCAAAGGACTGGAACAGACATTTCCCTGGAGAAGGCATACAAATGGCTAATAGGCCCTTGAAAATGCACTCAATATCACTAATCATGAGGAAAATGCAAATCAAAACCACAATGAAATACCACTTCACACCTGTTAAAGTGGCTATTATCAAAAAGACAAGAAGGAACAAATATTGGTGAGAGTGTGGAAAAGAAGGGAGCATGCTGTGAATTACTGGTGGAAATATACACTGATGCACTCACTCTAGAAAAGAATATGGAGGTTCCTCAAAACATTAAAAATAGAATAACCATACAGTCCAGCAATCCCACTTCCAAGTATATAGCTAAAGGAAACGAAATCATTATCTCAAAGAAATATCTGTACTTATATGTTCATTGCAGCATTATTCACATTACCCAAGATATGGAAACAACCTAAATGATGATCAGTGGATAAATGGATAAAAAAAATGTAGTATACAAATACAATAAAATATTATTCAGGCTAAAAAAAAAATGGAAGTCCTGACATATGAGACAACATGGATACACCCTGAGGGCAATGTGCTAAGTGAAATAAGTCAGAGAAAGACAAATACCATATGATTTCATTTATATATGGAATCCAAAGTCATTGAACTCATAGACACAGAGGGTAGCATAGTGGTTGCAAGTGGCTGAGGATTAGGGCAATGAGAAGATATCGGTCAAAGGGTACAAACATTCAGTTATAAGATAAGTTCCAGAGATCTAAAGTACAGCATGGTGACTATAATTAAAAATAC